>NC_069448.1:28854198-28886373 GCF_026875155.1 Cherax quadricarinatus | reverse complement strand
ACTTTCTGCAACAGTCGTCTCTTTCCACCTGTGTAGTCTTGACTGTGGTGATAAGATCGTATTTGCCATGGTGTACTGAAAATACTTATTACTTTCCCTGACAATAATTTCCATCAATGGCTGGTCAAAGAATAATTCAAAGAATTCAGTTCATTGGCCGTGGTTCCAAGGGGACAGGTAGGTAGAATTCCACTTTGCGAGTCATCAAAGTGGTGAGGGCTGGGAACAAAATTGGGATTTTGCTGCCAATCCCAGATACGGTTTGCTGGTGGATACTGGACATCATAGGCTGGTTGTACGGGTGGTTGTGGCGGGCTGGTGGGTGACGCTCCGCTTTGTCCTTGAACTGACGAGTCAGCAGCGTGGGTTCCCGCGTGGCACAGCGAGTCACGCATGGCGGTGCCACTACCACCACCAGCCCCACTAACACCATCCACTGATGTCTGTGGCCCATCCATGCCAAGTGTAGCCACATCATCCTCACTATCACTACCTAAAACGGGTGTAGGGCCACGGATGTACTCCGGGATGTACTCCGGGATGTACTCCGTCCCCTGGGCACAGCATAGGGTACACTACCCAAGCGCATGTGGCGGCGAACATACCGACACTTCACTGGTGAATATGTTTCCTCACTATCACTACTCGAATGATCGTCGAGCGCAATAAAATCACAATCCACGTCAGAACATCGTCATTACTGAAAGTCAGAGGCCAGGCCACGGGAAAATATTAGTTTTCTCTTACGTTTAGGAACACCCGACGGTGAGTCACGAGTGCCCACACCAGAGGTAGAAGGTCGAGGATCGTCGGGGTTTTCTGCACTATTATCGATATCCTGGTCATTATTTTCGGTCACTAACTTATCAAAGCCGTAGAATTCGTCTTCATTTCCACTTCCATCAGTGTCAGAACTATCAGACAGGAAGAGGAGAGTCCCAATTTTCCGGGGAGTGAGAGCTGACTTGCGACGAGGCATGGTGAACAAGGGTGACTGAGCCGGCGTTCCCACAATGCTATGCAGGCGCCTAGATTTTTTGTTTATGGCGCACACCCACGGCGCAGACCCATTCTCTCATATGTAGGCCTATGAGCGCTTTCCCGCTAAATTTGACGGCGCTAGAATTTTAGCGTAGATCTACGGTTTGGACACTCACCGACCAGCCGTAGATCTATGGGACGGACCCTGAAAGGGTTAATAAGTCTTTCTACATAATGGTTGGAAACGAAGCTAAAAATACACCAATTGATAGGCAGGATGAAGGTAAATTCTTGGGAATACTGGATAGCAAACTAAAATTCAATACACATATCTGGAATATTAAAAAAAAATCCAAAACATTGGGCATTCTCTCAAAAATATGCTATTATATCTCTGAAACATCCCTGCTCACATTGCACTACTCTCTAATGTATCCTGACTGAACATAAGAACATAAGAAAGGAGGAACACTGCAACAGGCCTGTTGGCCCATACTAGGCAGGTCCTTCATAGATCCATCCCACTAACAGAATATTTGCCCTCATAAGAACATACGAAATAAGGAACACTGCAACAGGACTACTGGTCTATGCGAGGCAGCTCCAATTCTCCCCACTGCCTTGACCTAGTGAGGTCAGACACGTCGCTTAAGGGAGGAGCACTGTGTCCGACCTAGTAGCTAGTCAGGTTCATTTCACACCCACCCACACCCACTCATACGAACATAAGAACACAAGAAAGAAGGAACACCGCAGCAGGCCCAACGACCCAGGCGAAGCAGGTCCATGTCCTTTCCCCCGGATTAGCCCACTGACCCACCTAGTCAGGTCACTTCCATGTAAGGAAGGAGCACGGCATCAGACCTAGTAGCACAAGCTAGTCAGATCCAACTCAACCCACCCACACCCACTCATGTATTTATCTAACCTATTTTTAAAACTACACAACATTTTAGCCTCTATAACTGTACTGGGGAGTTTGTTCCACTCATCCACAACTCTATTACCAAACCAGTGCTTTCCTATATCCTTCCTGAATCTGAATTTTTCCAACTTGAAACCATTGCTGCGAGTCCTGTCTTGGCCAGAAATTTTCAGCATGCTATTTACATCCCCTTTATTTATTCCTGTTTTCCATTTATACACCTCGATCATATACCCCCTAATTCTACTCCTTTCGAGAGAGTGCACATTCAGGGCCCTCAGTCTATCCTCATAGGGAAGCTTTCTGATACACGGGATCAACTTTGTCATCCTTCTCTGTACGTTTTGCAGTGCATTTATATCCATTCTGTAATATGGTGACCAGAACTGTGTAGCATAATCTAGATGAGGTCTAACCAAGGATATATAGAGTTGAAGAACAACCTGAGGACTATTATTTATACTTCTAGATATGAAACCAAGGATTCTATTAGCTTTATTGCGAACAATAATGCACTGTTGTCTTGGTTTTAGATTACTGCTAACTAGAACTCCTAACTCCTTTTCACAATCAGTAGTATTAAGATCTACATTATTTAGTTTCTATGTGGCATGGTTATTTTCCTGTCCAACATTTAGAACTTTGCATTTGTCAATATTAAACTGCATCTGCCACTTCTCTGACCATTGCATCAGTCTATTCAAATCATCCTGGAGTGCTCTAGTGTCCTCATTAGAATGAATTGGACGGTCTGTTTTGGTGTCATCAGCAAATTTGCTTATGTCGTTATTTATTCCCTCATCTATGTTGTTTATGTAAATTGTGAACAACAACGGGCCCAGACTGACCCCTGCGGAACACCGCTTGTGACGTGCCCCCATTCTGATTTCTCCCCATTTATGCCTATTTGTCAGCCATGCCTCTACCCAGGAAAAAATTGCTCCTCCTATTCTGTGTGCCTTAAGTTTCCTCAATAGCCTCTGATGTGGAACTCTATCGAAAGCCTTACTGAAGTCCATATACACAATATCATATTCATTACTATGATCTACCTCCTCAAGCATCTTAGTGAAAAAAGTTAGTAAATTTGTAAGACAGGAATGCCCCTTTGTAAAACCGTGTTGAGATTCATTAATCAATTTATTCCTATCAAGATGGCTACGAATTGCTTCGGCAATTACTGATTCCATAAATTTTCCCACTATGGAGGTAAGGCTTATTGGTCCATAATTCGAAGCTAAGGACCTGTCACCTGCCTTGTAAATAGGTATAACATTTGCTGTTTTCCACTTATCAGGCACTATGCCAGTTTGTAGTGATAAGTTGAAAAGATTTGCCAAAGGTATGCTAAGTTCCTCTTTACATTCCTTTAACACCCTTGCAAACAGTTCATCAGGGCCTGGGGATTTGTTAGGTTTTATCTTCTCAATCTGTCTGAGGACCATGTCCCTAGTTACCGCAATCGTGCATAGTTTATTATTGTCCTGTTCTACATAATCTATTATTTCAGGAATTTCGCTAGTATTTTCCTGGGTAAAAACTGAGAGGACGTAGACATTGAAAATTTTACACATATCCTTATCACTATCAGTGATCTGACCAGAGTTACTCTTAAGTGGGCCTATCTTGTCCCTAATCTTACTTCTGTATATCTAATAGAACCGTTTTGGGTCAGTCTTCGAATCCCTTGCGACCTTAGCCTCATAATCCCTTTTTGCTTTTCTTATTCCTTTTTTTATTTCTCTTTTTAATTGAATACAGTGGACCCCCGGTTAACGATATTTTTTCATTCCATAAGTATGTTCAGGTGCCAGTACTGACCGAATTTGTTCCCATAAGGAATATTGTGGAGTAGATTAGTCCATTTCAGACCCCCAAACATACACGTACAAACGCACTTACATAAATACACTTACATAACTGGTCGCATTGGGAGGTGATCATTAAGCGAGGGTCCACTGTATATTGATGTCTTAACTGCCCATCCCCTCTTTTGATATGCCTGTATATACCCCACTTTTGACCAATGATATGTTTTAATCTATTGTTCATCCATTTGGGATCATTTTTGTTAGATCTAACTTCCCTACTCGGGGGAGCTAGAACTATGCTCTGAAAAACGTCATATTGGCAACCAAGATCACCTACCTGACCCATAGTCAGGTTATCCCAATTTACCCCACCCAGGTAATTTTTCAGTCCCATGAAATCAGCCAAGCGAAAGTCTGGGACAGAGATTTGATTATAGTTATCTGGGTAATTCCATGATATATTGAAACTATGTGATTTGTGATCACTTTTCCCAAGCTCATCATTAACCTCAAGATTATTAATTAGTGATTCTTTGTTGGCAAAAACCAAGTTAAGCAGATTGTTTCCTCTAGTTGGTTCTGTCACAAATTGTTCTAAAAAGCAATCCTGAACTGCATCAAGAAAGTCACTAGACTCAAGATTTCCTGTCATATTGTTCCAATCAATTTGTCTAAATTTAAAATCTCCCATTAACACAACATTTTCATATCTAGAAGCCTTATGAATTTCATCCTGTAACAGCTTACCACACTCCCTATCAAGGTTTGGAGGCCTATAAATCACACCCAAAATTAATTTGTCACGACCCTCGAGAAACTGTAGCCAGATTCTGTGTTCGATGTTTCTATTCTTATATCATGCCTAAAACAACAATTTAAATTATCTCTGACATACATTGCCACTCCACCACCCTTACTGCTGATGCTATCAGTGTGGAATAGTTTATAACCCTGTATGTTGCATTCAGAAGGCATTTCTGTCTTTCAAGTTGAACCAGGTCTCCGTTATACCAATAATAGTATCTATATTACCTGCACTTGCAAGTACAGTGGACCCCCGCATAACGATGGCATCGCATAGCGATTTTTCCGCATAACGATTACTTTTATCGCAAAATTTTTGCCCCGCATACCGATTAAAAACCCGCATACCGATTTTCGTCCGAGACGCGTCCAATGTGCCCTCACATGTGCCGGCCGTCCCATTGTTTACCAGCCAGCCTCCGCGGTAACATCCAAGCATACACTCGGAATATTTCGTATTATTACAGTGTTTTCGGTGGTGTTTCTGGAAAATAAGTGACCATGGGCCCCAAGAAAGCTTCTAGTGCCAACCCTGTGGTAAAAAGGGTGAGAATTAGTATGGAAATTAAGAAAGATTTTGAAGGGTTTGGGGCTAACCCTGAGAAGCCTATGCCAGTTGTGGAATCCATTGTGCCTACTTCAAAGATTAAGGAAATTGTGTGCAGAGTGGTTTGAACTGCAAACCTTTATAGATGAAAAATCACCCTGACACAGCTGTTGCAAGCCGTGCTTGTGACTATTTCAATGACAATGTTATGGCCCATTTTAGGAAAGTCTTGAAGAAACGGGAGGTACAGAGCTCTATGGACAGATTTGTTGTGCGACAGAGGTCCAGTGACTCTGAAGCTGGTCCTAGTGGCATTAAAAGAAGAAGGGAAGTAACCCCAGAAAAGGACTTGCTACCTCAAGTCCTAATGGAAGGGGATTCCCCTTCTAAACAGTAAGAAGATAATGCTCTCCCCTCCTCCCATCCCATCAATCATCACCAGATCTTCAATAAAAGTAAGTGTCATGTAATTGTGCATGCCTTTTTCAGTTTGTGTGTATTAAAATTAACATTTCATGTGGTAAAAAAAATTTTTTTTCATACTTTTGGGCGTCTTGCACGGATTAATTTTATTTCCATTATTTCTTATGGGGAAAATTAATTCGCATAACGATTATTTCGCATAACGATGAGCCCTCTTGCACGGATTAAAATCGTTAACCGGGGGTCCACTGTAATCTTAGCTTATCTATCTTATTTCTTAGCCTCCTACTATTTGCACAGTAAACCTTAAAGGGAGCTAGTCACTCGTTGCCCTCTATTATCTCTCTTTGTTTGTTGATCAATTGATTTGCCTTTACTAGCAACTTTATTTTGAATATTGTCTTTTAAACATATCCCTGAGGTATCCCGGTAATATCTGCTGTTTTCAGCCCTAATACTGCAGCCTGATTGTTTCCCACAAACACCCATACCTCTATAATCTATCAGTTTAAATTCCTTGACAAGTCATCAATTACTCCCGAAATCGAATTGGTTAATGCAACCACTCCAGCCCCAGAGAGATGAACCCCATTCCTTGCATACTTATCACATTTGCCATAAAATATATCCCAGTTATCAATGAATGGGATTGCAAGTTCCTTGCAGTACCTGTCTAGCCAGCAATTTATACCAATTGCCCTAGACATCCATTCATTGCCCACTCCCTTTCTAGGAAAGATGCTACATATGCCTGGGATCCCTCTCTTAGACCTGACTACTTCTATGGCTGACCTGTATTTATCCAGCAGCTCCTGTCTCCTGCCCTTTCCAATGTCATTACCCCCAGCACTAAGACAGATAATGGGCTTGTTCCCATTACCTGACATAATATTATCCAACCTGCTGACTATGTCACCAACACCAGCTCCTGGAAGGCACACCCTCTGTCTGACCTTTCTATCTCTGTTACAAAAAGCACAGTCCATATATCTTACTTGAGAATCTCCTACAATTAAAACATTCTTACCTTGATTAACAGGGGAATCAGTGGTACCTTCAACCTCACTAAACACTGAAGTGCACTCATCCTGGAGAACAGAGAATCGATTTCCTACCTTCACATCTTCTTTGTTAACCCTCCTTATCTTCCTTCTTCCTGAACTGTGAACCACTTGCCACTTAAAGTAGCTGCCACTTCTCACACTCCCAAACTCATCTAGGCGAAGCTTCAGCCTCCTATTTTCCTCTTAAAGAAATAGAACCTCCTTCTTCAACACCTGAACCTGAGATTCTAAAACGCTACAACAAGCCATGGTGCTTGGAAACACTCCACCCTAACTCCCAGAGAGCTTAGGACAGGTATGACCACACGTGACCACTGACCTCAATTAAGTTTGCTGTTACTCAGCAAAAATCAGCTCTCAGAATAATCACTCATTCAGGATCCAGGCAACACACACTCCACTTTCTACTGTGCATGCTATGTCTACAGGACTCTCAACTCAAACATTAACCCAGAATATTAAATCTATCTGGAGTGCCGCAACAGAACGAACGGACGAAATATGAGGAACATGTACTGTAGGAACATGTACATGTAGCAGTTCTTGTTCTATCTAGGCTGGAATATTGATGCACACTAACAGCACCTTTCAAGGCAGGTAAAATTGCTGACCTAGAAAATGTACAGAGAACCTTCAAGGCATGCATAACAGAGATAAAACACCTCAATTACTGGGAGAGCTTGAAGTTCCTGAACCTGTACTCCCTGGAACACAAGCGGGAGAGATGCATGATTATATACACCTGGAAAATAGATATTAGACTAAGAGAAAGCCAGTGACCATAATGAAGCGTCTCTTTGTGTACATAAAATTAAGGTAAGAAATACTATTATTGCTGTTGCATTTGTAATCTTAAGCAGTAAAAACAATGTAAAACATCACAACAATGCACTACAATTACATATTCACTTTTATTTTTGAAAGATCTGGAGGTCTAAAAAACAAGTTGTTTGGCTTTTTTGGGGCTCCTAGAAACAGAACCCTGTTTTTCGACACAAGTTCTTCAATTTGTCTAACACGATTTTAACTAAAACGGCGTTTTCAGGAACATAACTAGCATGTTAAACAATGGTCTACTGTATATTCAACCTGTTCAAAAAATCCATGCAAATAAATGGTCCAAAAATTTGGAACTCATTGCTTGAGAAAGCCAACAGTTCCTAATCTACCAACATCTTGACTAATATTGTTAAAAAAGCACCTAAATCCTCTGCATAACTTATGGGCTGTCCATGTGATTGATGCAATGCCATCCAGAGCATAAGAAGGTGTGCTGCAGAAGGTCCTACTCATACCCATTTATATACCTGTCTTACCTATTTTTAAAACTACCCAAAGTGCTCTCTTAAATGACATTATTTGTTACTTTTTTCACTCCTCTACAGCTAGTTATACTGCTAAAACAGGGCTTTCATGTATCCTTGGGTGTACAGTACAGTACTTGAATTCTGAACTATACAAGAACAACCTCCTAGGAAGTAGGTTGGTAGACAGCAACTGCCCAGGGAGGTACTACTGTCCTGCCAAATGAGTGTGAAACAGAAACCTGTAATTGTTTTACATGATGATAGGATTCCTGGTGTCTTTTTTGTCTCATAAACACATGGGATAATAGGTATAACTTGCTACTTCTACTTACACTTAGGTTACACTACACATACATGTACACGCAGATATACATACACTCATCTGGATTTTCTTCTATTTTCTTAATTCTTGTTCTTTATTTCCTCTGATTTCCATGCGGAAGTAGAACAGAAATCTTCCTCCATAAGCCATGCATGTCGTAAGAGCTACTAAAATGCTGGGAGCAAGGGGCTAATAACCCCGTCTTGCCTTGGTGTGATACGGCCGGTTCGTTGAAAAAAAAAAATAGCAACCTATATGGTTTTAAGCAAATTTATCAATCTGCATTTTTTATGTTTGGTTATTGTAAACAATCTATTAATAGAAATTCACCAATTATAACATACTGTAAAGGCAATAAATGAAATACTTGTATACAGGGGATAAAAAGTTTAGAGGTGCCAACAGAAAATGGGATCTCACCAAACACACTGTAAAACACACATTCACAAAATCAATGTTTAAGGCTCATAAACAGTCATCCATTTACCTGTATTAGCAGCTGTGAATTACTAACTGTTATTAAGAAGATGAGCTGATAAGAAAGCACTGGTATGGCAACAGTGTGGAATAAACTGCCGAATATCCTTACTGAACCAGGGACTTAAAAAAAGTTTTGTAAGCCTGTAGTGCCTTATGGTTGTTATATAATGATCCCTACACAACACACAATTAAAGCATATAAGAATATTGATGAAAGAAGAGATGGGAAGTAATGGGTTATAAGCATGCCAACCTGTAAAGATATCCAGTGATGGTTCCTATGGAGAGTTACGAAGTCCTTGATGGCAGTAACAAAGTGTTTGGCACTGAGCACATCATCCTCCAGCACCAGGTAATAGGTGGACGGGTGACGCGTCCATACATACCAGAAGAGGAATGCAAAATCTAGCACCTGAGGGAGGCAACTTTGATAATGATGGGTGTGTATATTGGGTTATAGTTATTTTGGGAAGAAAACTGTCATATCCAGTATAAAATACATGCAGATTATATTGGTAAGAGAAGTAATTAAGTTTAAATACTATTATACAAGATTAGACTTATTTTTAGTTTATTCAGGTCCCCTAAAAATAAAAATAAAAAAAAATTGTATTTCTTTGCTAAGGTTACAATGTGTGTTTACATTTCATAATTTGATTGGAACAGAGAAAGCCACTATCATGCCAAGGCATTTCTGGCAGACTTAACCTAATACTTATAGACTAAGTCTAGACAAGTGAAGAGTGGTAGAATACAAATATTCAATATTTTACTCTATTACTAATATGAAGTAGTACAATTTATGATACAAACATACATTTTTAATTTTGGAATTAAGTTTGTTAACACTCTTATCAGTATGAGGTAGTACAATTAATGATACTTACATTTTCAAGTTTGTAATAATGACTTAATATTTAAGGGATAATAAAATATTTGGGAGAGTTGCTATGAATTTGGTTAGAGTTTAGCATAGTGTGGGTATGGTTGGTATTGAGAGATATGATTTTTGGTATAGTCCTAAATTGATTTGTGGGCAGGGGACCTCTTGCTATTTCAGGCAAAGAGTTCCAGATCTTCAGGTCCTTTATATGCATTGCATTTTTGCATAGTGCGAGACAGAAATGAGGGATGTCAAAAAGTGTATTGTGCCTTGTGTTATGCCTGTGTGTTCTGTTGAAGCTGTCTAGGAGAAGTTTCAGTGGAGGGTTGATATTGGAGTTTAATGTTTTGTATACAGTGGTCCCTCAATTATCGTCCTTGATCCGTTTCTGGAAGTGGGACTATTATCGAAATAGATGATTTTCGAATCAATTTTCCCCATAAGAAATAATGTAAATCCAATTAATTCGTTCCAGACACCCAGAAGTATCAATAAAAAAATTTTTTTTACCTAAAAGATAGATTTACATGCACAAAAGAATGAACATTCAACATGACAGTTACCTTTATTGAAAGCTGTTGTTGATGAATGGAAGACAGGGAGGAGGGGAGAGGGAAGAGAGGTTATTGTTTGGAAGGGGAATCCCCTTCCATAAGGACTCTATGTCACTTCAGGGGTCACTTCCCTAGCATAAATATTGATTTACATGCAGAAAAAAATGCCAAATAAATGTAAAGCACTAATAAAATGTATAAATGAACACTGGTAATAGGGGTAGTTGATGAGTGGAACGGTCTGCCTAGTAGGGTGATCGAAGCTAAAACATTGGGTAGTTTCAAATTTAGGTTGGATAAATACACGAGTGAGAGGGGTTGGATTTGAGTAGGACTTGCACCTGAGCTTATTGCTTGGGTAGCATTTGTTCTGTTAGTTTACCTGGAGTTTACCTGGAGAGAGTTCCGGGGGTCAATGCCCCCGCAGCCCGGTCTGTGACCAGGCCTCCTGGTGGATCAGAGCCTGATCAACCAGGCTGTTACTGCTGGCTGCACACAAACCAACGTACGAGCCACAGCCCGGCTGGTCAGGTACCAACTTTAGGTGCTTGTCCAGTGCCAGTTTGAAGACTGCCAAGGGTCTGTTGGTAATCCCTCTTATGTATGCTGGGAGGCAGTTGAACAGTCTCGGGCCCCTGACACTTATTGTAAGGTCTCTTAACGTGCTAGTGACACCCCTGCTTTTCATTGGGGGGATGTTGCATCGTCTGCCAAATCTTTTGCTTTAGTAGTGAGTGATTTTCGTGTGCAAGTTTGGTACTAGTCCCTCTAGGATTTTTCAGGTGTATATGATCATGTATCTCTCCCACCTGCGTTCCAGGGAATACAGGTTCAGGAACCTCAAGTGCTCCCAGTAATTGAGGTGTTTTATCTCTGTTATGCGCGCCGTAAAGGTTCTCTGTACATTTTCTAGGTCAGCAATTTCACCTGCCTTGAAAAGTGCTGTTAGTGTGCAGCAATATTCCAGCCTAGATAGAACAAGTGACCTGAAGAGTGTCATCATGGACTTGGCATCCCTAGTTTTGAAGGCTCTCATTATCCATCCAGTCATTTTTCAAGCAGATGCGATTGATACAATGTTATGGTCCTTGAACGTGAGATCCTCCAACATGATCACTCCCAGGTCTTTGACGTGGTGTTTCACTCTATTTTGTGGCCAGAATTTGTTTTGTACTCTGATGAAGATTTAATTTCCTCATGTTTACCATATCTGAGTAATTGAAATTTCTCATCGTTGAACTTCATATTGTTTTCTGCAGCCCACTGAAAGATTTGGTTGATGTCCGCCTGGAGCCTTGCAGTGTCTGCAATGGAAGACACTGTCATGTAGATTCAGGTGTCATCTGAAAAGGAAGACATGGTGCTGTGGCTGACATCCTTGTCTATGTCAGATATGAGGATGAGGAACAAGATGGGAGCGAGTACTGTGCCTTGTGGAACAGAGCTTTCACCGTAGCTGCCTCTGACTTTTACTCTGTTGACTACTACTCTTTGTGTTCTGTTTGTGAGGAAATTATAGATCCATCGACCAACTTTTCCTGTTATTCCATTAGCACGCATTTTGTGCGCTATTACACCATGGTCACACTTGTCGAAGGCTTTTGCAAAGTCTGTATATATTACATCTGCATTCTTTTTGTCTTCTAGTGCATCTAGGACCTTGTCGTAGTGATCCAATAGTTGAGACAGACAGGAGCAACCTGTTCTAAACCCATGTTGCCCTGGGTTGTGTAATTGATGGGTTTCTATATGGGTGGTGATCTTGTTTCTTAGGACCCTTTCAAAGATTTTTATGATATGGGATGTTAGTGCTATCGGTCTGTAGTTCTTTGCTATTGCTTTACTGCCCCCTTTGTGGAGTGGGGCTATGTTTGTTGTTTTTAGTAACTGTGGGACGACCCCCGTGTCCATGCTCCCTCTCCATAGGATGGTAAAGGCTCGTGATAGAGGCTTCTTGCAGTTCTTGATGAACACAGAGTTCCATGAGTCTGGCCCTGGGGCAGAGTGCATGGGCATGTCATTTATCGCCTGTTCGAAGTCATTTGGCGTCAGGATAACATCAGATAGGCTTGTGTTAACCAAATTCTGTGCCTCTCTCATAAAAAAATCATTTTGATCTTCGACTCTCAGTCTGGTTAGTGGCTTGCTAAAAACTGAGTCATATTGGGACTTGAGTAGCTCACTAATTTCCTTGCTGTCATCTGTGTAGGACCCATCTTGTTTAAGTAGGGGCCCAATACTGGGCTGGATTTGTGAAGGACTGGCCTAGTATGGGCCAGCAGGCCTGTTGCAGTATTCCTACTTTCTTAAGTTCTTATTTAACATCACACTTACCAGTAGGGTGATCGAGGCTAGGACCTTGGGTAGCTTTAAGAAGAGATTGGACAAATATATGAGTTGGAGGAGCTGAGTTTGATTTGTGTCATTGGGTACGGGAGTAAATTCTTGGGTAGCTTTGGGTAGAAGTCATTTTGATAAGGACCTGCCTTGTATGGGCAAATAGACCTGCAGTGTTCTTCCATTGTTATGTTTTTAGTGGGAAGGATTGTAAAGGACCTGCCTAGTATGGGCCAGCAGGCCTACTGCAGTGTTCCTCCTTTCTTATGTTCTTATTGGAGATTTGTTTGTGTGAGGGAGGGATGGCAAGTTTATTGTTGGAGAATATGACACTAATATCAACTCTATGGCTTATTTATCTATCACAATTCAACTAATATGACATAATAAACAATATTAATAACATAGAAACATGGAATATACTCTAGGTGTTGTGCTGTGTTGTTGTTGGGTATATAAGGGCCACTGAGTGTAAGCCATCCATAATGGTAGTGAAGCAGCAGCTGAGGCGGCGGTGTTTTCTGTAGCCCTATATAACTCCAACAACATTGGAGAAGTTGGTAGAATCGCTGAATCACTAAAGAAGGAACCCTCTACCACCATCACTACGACCTTCTACCACTATTACAACTGTTACCACCATCACTACTACCTTCTACCACCATCGGTGGCCCGGTGGCCTGGTGGGGTGGCCCGGTGGCCTGGTGGCTAAAGCTCCCGCTTCACACACGGAGGGCCCGGGTTCGATTCCCGGCGGGTGGAACATTCGACACGTTTCCTTACACCTGTTGTCCTGTTCACCTAGCAGCAAATAGGTACCTGGGTGTTAGTCGACTGGTGTGGGTCGCATCCTGGGGGACAAGATTAAGGACCCCAATGGAAATAAGTTAGACAGTCCTCGATGACGCACTGACTTTCTTGGGTTATCCTGGGTGGCTAACCCTCCGGGGTTAAAAATCCGAACGAAATCTTATCTTATCTTATCTTATCACTACCACCATCAACCACTATCACAACTGCTTCCACTCTACCACCACCACCACCACCTTTGTATTTTTCTACAAACTTTTTCATAAATTATGTGTTTCTCACATTCTTTACCAAAGGGCTGGCATTAGAAGCTTTCTTTGGAGCCATGGTAGCTTATTTAGCACTTGCAAGCACTAATATCAATGGAATATTATGAAATATTTCATAGGAGCATGTGAGGGGACCGTCGCTCACTGGTAAACAATGGCTCACTGGCTGGGAAGGCAGGCCCAGGCGGCTCAGAGCATGAGTACCCGTCCCGGACGAAGGATGATTAGTGAGTTAACGGACCATTTGCGAGCCAATGTTTAGACGAAATAACGGGACTATTTCCGAAATGGACGACTTTCAGGCCGGACAATTATTGAGGGACCACTGTATATAGTAGGCACAGCGATTCCAGGAACAGCTGTCAAAAATTGACCACTGTCTGGAAAATCTGCCAGCTCCTGCCCCCAACATCTTGCTCCTGGGGGATTTCAACTTGAGGCACCTAAAATGGAGGAATATAGCAAATAATGATGTTGCAGTGATAACACCAGGAGGCAGCTCTGACGAGAACTCACACACACGAGCTTTTAAATCTCTGCACAAAATTCAACTTAAAGCAGCAAATAATAGAGCCTACTAGACTGGAGAATACACTAGATCTCACCTTCACTAACAATGATGATCTGATACGAAATGTCACCATATCAAAAACAATATACTCAGATCACAACATAATCGAGGTTCAGACATGTATGCACAGAGCCCCAGACCAACAAAATGAGATTAGTCACGAGGAGCCTTCACCAAATTCAACTTCAATAACAAGAACATAAAGTGGGACCAAGTAAATCAAGTCCTAAACAATATAAGCTGGGAAGATAGACTAAGCAACACAGACCCCCAACTTATGCCTAGAACAGATTAACTCGGTGGCACTCGATGTATGCTCAAGGCTTATTCCTTTAAGAAAAGGTGGAGTACATGTAAAATAGAAAGAGACAGGCGCTCCCTTTACAGGCGACAGAAAAGAATAACAGAGCGGCTAAAAGAGGCCAATATATCTGAAATGCGTAGGGAGTCACTGGTCAGAGAAATAGCAAATATCGAACTTAAGCTAAAGGAATCTTATAGGAGTCAGGAATCGTGGGAAGAACTAAAAGCCATCAATGAAATCGAAAGAAACCCAAAGTATTTCTTTTCTTATGTGAAATCGAAAGAAACCCAAAGTATTTCTTTTCTTATGCCAAATCAAAGTCGAGACCAACATCCAGTATTGGGCCCACTTAAACAAGATGGGTCCTACACAGATGACAGCAAGGAAATGAGTGAGCTACTCAAGTCCCAATATGACTCAGTTTTTAGCAAGCCACTAACCAGACTGAGAGTCGAAGATCAAAATGATTTTTTTATGAGAGAGGCACAGAATTTGGTTAACAGAAGCCTATCTGATATTATCCTGATGCCAAATGACTTCAAACAGGAGATAAATGACATGCCCATGCACTCTGCCCCAGGGCCAGACTCATGGAACTCCGTGTTCATCAAGAACTGCAAGAAGCCCTTATCACAAGCTTTTACCATCCTATGGAGAGGGAGCATGGACACGGGGGTCGTCCCGCAGTTACTAAAAACGACAGACATAGCCCCACTCCACAAAGGGGGCAGTAAAGCAATAGTAAAGAACTACAGACCGATAGCACTAACATCCCATATCATAAAAACTTTGAAAGGGTTCTAAGAAGCAAGATTGCCACCCATCTAGATACCCACCAATTACACAACTCAGGGCAACATGGGTTTAGAGCGGGTCGCTCCTGTCTGTCTCAGCTACTGGATCACTACGACAGATAATAATAATAATATTATTATTATAAAAAGCACTAAACCCACAAGGGTCATGAATTGCTATATATAGAGTAAAGGCATACGAAAAGAATATTTCTCTTCAGTTATCCCCCAGTGTTTGACTAGAGAAAAACGTAATTCTTCAGACATTTACCTACACAGCTGCTTTGTAAACAAATCTCATATTTACGTCAATTTTTATTCTGTGAGTGTATGTATCATGTTATATATGCTATGTAATGGGTTTCATATATAATTTTTGAGGAAAATACCATAGATGGATTAATGAAAATGCCTATATTAATATAAAATAAGACATTTAATATGCCCAAGAGTGATTATTATTGCATAGTATTGGCGTCATGAATAGAGAGAGACCTAGCGATTTTAATGTGTACCTGCACACCAGCACAGTGTGTAAGTATATTTAGGTACAGGTACACATAAGTATAATTATCAGAGTACATATAAAATACACAGTAACTTTAAAACACTTGAAATTTTGGAAAGTTTCCTGACATAATAGATGTGGTTACGGAGAATGTAAAGAAACCGGTGGGGGACGCCATATTTGAAAGACTGCTTGCCGTATAGCAAATTTTGGTCATAATTTGACATCGCCGTATTAGCGGAACGCCGCAAGGTGAAACGCCGTAAAGCAGGGTCCTACTGTATATATATATAAAGTTATATTTCGTTTACATACATACCTATCATGGCAAAACATTTCAAGGCTTCTCTTAGACTTTGAAGAACTGCCAGCATCACTACTTTTAAGCTTTAGGGCATTTATTAGCAAAATTAAAGGTTATTTTTGGGCCACAGTAAACCATGGATAGCTGAAACAGCAGATACTGAATACGCAGATACGGGGGTTCTACTGCAATTGCATTTAACATTTACCCAGTTATATTAGATTTGCTTTGACTGTATGTATGTGTATTTTATCACTCTGGGGCACTTTAAATGTCGTATATTACCTGTAGGTGTGGTAGCCAGGCAAGCTACCATACCTATCACCTAACTTCCTACAATAAATACTACTCACCCCCCCACCTACATTAAGACTACAAATGTTTTAAGATAAGCACTGGGTGTACTATATGCATATTTTACTTTTTTGTTGTTTTTTAATGCCTAGGTATCTTAATATATGATAGTGTAAACATGTTATGAATGAAGCATTGGTATGCATTTATAAATGAAAAAAGTGAGATTCACCTTACGGCGATTTTCACTTTACGGTAGTAGCCTGGAACCTAACCCACTGTATAAGTGGGGCCCTACTGTATATTATTATTCTTACATTTGTGGGGAACACTAAACCCATAGGGGTCATGCAGTGGCTGAGGAAATAGGAGGCATCCAGGTTTGGTCCAAAGAAGAGCACAGGTCCAATTCCTTTGATCAAGGCTTCCCCTGCATTAACAAACCTTTCATTGGGCATGGAACATGGAAGAAGTATTTCTTGTGTAATTATTTATTTCAGGAGATATTAATGAAGATCAATTAGGTTAGATAAGGTATCAATTAAATTAGGTAATGTTTGATCAGGTTACAAAACCTAACCTGAAAGCGCAACCCATCTGTTAACATTTGCCTAGACACGACACTAGTATTACTATGTCATTTTATACAGTTAACAGCAAAACCGGTTAGAAGCACACACTATAACTCTCCTCACCTGTTTGGTTCGCCACTGCACCCTGGCCACAGAATCATTGTACGTCCTTCTGATGGCAGTGAAGTCGATGCTGGGATAAAGGATGGGTGGGGGCTGTAGCACCCTCAAGAGGCCAGTCTGGATCTCATTGTTGTAGCGAACTCCCAAGTCCAGGGCACGCTGAGACCTGCATGCAGAGAAAATAATTGAAACAGTTTATATTTTACGAGGAGTGATGAATGGACTAACGGTAATGATATATAGTGTTTAAAAAACAAGAATGGAAGGAAAGGAACCAAAGAGATAACAAGGGAAAGAAATATAAATTGCTGAAACGATGGATAAAGACACAAGTGTAGTATAATGTGATCCCTTATTGACAACATTTTGCCCACTGTGTGGGCAAAATGTTGGGGAGAAAGAATGCGTGATTATATAGGGAATGTCATGATGTGAAAAGTCAGGTGAGATATATTGAAGCTTCTTGGGTTACAATTTTGACAGATATATGACTTGTAAAAGGTTGGATTAGAGAAAAACCTGGCTAGCTTGAGACAGGTCTGTAACAGTTTTCCTCTCTACTGTGACCTGCTAGTGTGAGGTCAAGTTTGATTAAGAAGCTTCCTGACAAGAGGCTCAGAAAAACCATACCCCGGCCGGGATTGAACCCGTGGTCAGAGAGTCTCAAAACTCCAGGCTCAGCTATAGTGTGTAAGCCTTGTTTTGGGTGAAGTTGTTTGATATGCTGATCTGTGATAATTCCAGAATCCTGAGTTTCGATGTGTCTTCTTTGACAAATGAGTCGTGTGCCATTATTATCAAGTGGCTGTGAGAATTTGTCTAAAATACAGGCATTGTTCAGGTGGTTCATACTTCTGGCATACTGGTGTTCAGAAATGCATGTATGAAGGTCTCTAGATGTTTCTCCAACATTTATTTGGTTTGGAGTTGTTGGTGGTGTCACTGGTGTAATAATGTTGATAGAATTCTTGACAATATGTCAAGTGAAACGATACGTCATGTAGGTCTTTACCTGAGACTAGTACAGCACTGTGCGCTGTCTACATACAACATAAGTTTACACTTGACACTGATGGGTATGTCATTGACATAACATAAAAATAGTAAAGAGCCCAGAATACTGCTTTGAATTATTATGTGAGTAAATTACCTGCATGAGATTTATTATTACATGCAAGTAATTTGGGTGAGATAAGTGGGACTTAAGTCACAGTAGATCACCAATCTATAACCCCCTCGATGCCCACTTCTTCACCACTCTCATGAAAAGCTAGACCTGATATTAAATTAATAATTTCAATATTAAAACCATCTAATCTGGTAAATTAAAATTGTGGACTGTATATGATTAGGTTTGCTGGGTACACAAAATAAATTCATATTAACACTTACCATTTAATTATTGTAGATGGATCACACCACAATACTGGCCTGACACCTAGATCCTACACTGGCCAGCTGGCAATCTAAATGCAAGGGCTAATGGTGCACTTCCCTATGAGTGATAGTTGTATCCCTTATCTTCCGCAATCCACATGTAATTCTTGAGGTCCCGCAAGTTTCATGTCCCAATTCTTCAGCAGGGGACATTAACACGAGTTCCTATTACAAATTCAGGCTGAAACCTCCCAATTTGGATCAGAATTTCCACGACAACCAGTGCTCAAAAATTACAAAAATGGGGTCTCCTTTCTGGTGTCACTACTGGCTGTTGTACATTCCCTCACTCAAAATTTCTCAAAAGGGTCAGCTCAGCCTCATGTTTTATTACACAATTATTGTATTATTCAAATTTACACATACTGAATTTAGGAAAATCAAAATTTTCCTCAACTACCTTGGGGAACCCCACATGCTATCGGCAGGGTTCTGATTCTGTATTGTTGATCTCGACAATTTGTTTCCTGATCTTTAGGTAGAACTTAACCAGTTTACAGAGCCTACAAGCTATTCTTGTAGTTTCTTACATAATATGTTATGGTTAACTGTGTCGAATGCTGTTTTCGAAGTCTAAGGTCACCATACCTATGCATTGATGCGTACTCCTTCCAAGCATGAAACCATACAACTGAGGAGACAAAAAATTATTTGATTTTATGCACGAGACGATTTAGAATCATCTCTTAACTGTTTTACACAAGCCAGCTACTGGGAGATATTGGGTGAAATACATTTTCTTGATTGTGTGGAAATGAGACTTTTGGTCCACGATTTAGGAGCTCCCCAGTTATACAGCCCATGTTTTACAGCTCAAGCAAGGGATTTCATGGTACTTAACAGAACAGTCTGAGCATGATTTAATATTTTTCCTCTCAGGAGACGGAGAGGAACCATAAATAAAAGGACGCATGTGCAGCTAATGCGACATTTTTATTGTGGCAACGTTTTGCTCTCCATGAGCTTTGTCAAGCCGTAATGACTTGACATATTATCGGTAATTCTACCAACATTATTACAGTCATAAAGTTAGTCACCTCTCAGTCTAGGAGAAGAAAGAGTGTTGCCATCATGAACCATGTTTTTTTTACTCAATATTAGCTGAGAAGAACAATGCCCACTTACCTGTGACGATCTATATGTCACATGATGTAATATTCATGATTTACTAGAGTTGCATACTGTCATGTATTAATTATAATTTGTAAGACGACTTAATTAAGTGACGTGCTTGAAGCATCAGTCTGCAAAGGAGGGAAAAGGGGTAATAGTTGGAGGAACAATAATATCGAATTAATGTCGAACACTCTGGTGATACACCTCTTAACAACCACGACAGCATCAAGACACTCCCTAAATATTTTTCATCATATTGCTTGAATAAATGAAGACAGGACAAGGGAACCTGTGTAAAGGAAACACCAGGATTAAGAAAAATGGAGGGTTCTTCCTGGGTCCCAATGATTAATTTGCTTCGGGTTGTCTAAGATCTACAAAGGTATCTGGGGAAGCAGGTAACCTGGGCAGTTTTAAGTATCTAGGACAACGTGTTAAAGAAATTACTGTTGAGTTGTATGGTCAAGTAGTATCGTATAGTTTTGTTTATTATGATAGACACATCATCAATCCGTCGGCGATATAAAATTGTAACTTTTCCCTTCTCTTTAACAAAAACATAATCATATAGTTCATTAGCACTTTAATTTTCATAAATCAAATTCTGAGCATAATTCATCCACCTATAAAGGTGATTATCAGTCATGATAGATGTCCCAAGTGAGGGGCAGTTACTGAAAAAACACAGAGGGAGGATCTGAGAGCCCGTCAGTCCACTCTGAAAGTGGGTAGAACTTAGTATTTTCTAACATTTATCATTGCTTGTTTCATAACTCACTCTCTGAATTGTGTCGACATCATAACTCAAATGAATGAGACAAAATACAGGACCTCAAAATGGGATTAAAGTTATATTAACATTGTTAGGATATCATAGGTTAAATATTTAATTATTTATTATTACATGCCAGTTTAATGTACCTAAAATGCAACATTGCAAAATATTTATTTGTAACATTTGTAGGATGACTTAAACGTCAAGTTTAAGTATGACTGATTGCAATTCCATCAAGATGATCCCCAATATACACAAAGAAATCAATCTGAAAATAATCAAAATGGGAAAGGTTGTGGTCACCACCTGACTACTCCCGCATTAAGAGACACTTTTTCCTGATGAATAAAATACTCTACAAGTACCTGAGGTTAGAATCTGCGTCGGCAAGGAGTAGGAAAATTAGGATGTCACTCCGCTCATGCTCTGTGGTCTCCTTCAGTATGGAGTCAATAGTGCGGGTCAGGTAGTCGTCCTTGCGCCACACTGACGATATACCAATTGTCAGGTAGCGGGTATTGCTGTGGAGAGAGAGGAGACATGGTAGAAGACTAAATGTGGGCAAGGAAAGATACAAAGAAATTTGGAAAGATTAAAATGAATAGGCCTACATTGAGGAATAGAGCCACTCACATGGCAGCATGTGGAAATGACAGATGGCAGAAGACTTATAAGTCCACAATGAGACTAACAACTGAGATCTATGTCCTATCAAAATTAAGGACTATTGTTTATTATCTATGAGACAAAGATAAAAAGCAGAAGGCTCTCTATGCACTCACAACTATCTCCGGCCTCTGCTAGCATGAGAAATTGGGAAAATATACCATACCACACTGAAAACACGAAATTTACAGAAGGAATGGAACTATAAGGAGAGGACTACAACTACCTCTATTAAAATCGTTCCGTTTTTATCTTAATACTCATGTTACTCCACTGCCATTCACTTAGCTGTGTACTAGTAGTTCTGAGACTATCACATCAACATACTTTTACCTCTGATACTATAACTGTCTCGGTTGCTGACAAATTAAGTGCAATCCGTGGACTTGTATAATGGAACAAAATTCGCGTAAGTTTTACATAGAAACAATGCAGCACTTAGAAAGGGATTTCCTCAGCTTTGCCATCAAGTAAACACTGAGTTAGACATATTTATTTTAAAAATGTTTCGCCCGTACAGCAGACTTCTTCAGTCGAATACAGAGGAGGTAGCAGAAACAGAGGAGAGGTAAAGATGATGTAATAAGTCCATCAGCCTTGAAGAAAAAGTGTAGAGTTGGCCAGTCCCTCAGCCTGGAGAAGCGTTCGGTCCCATGGTCTAGAACAATGTGAAGCTGAAGCCAGGTAAGGCTTGTCAGGAAATAGGACAAGTGTTTCCTGACGCGGGTCATAGTCATATTATGACCCGCAGCTGGAGCTCTTGGTCATCTGATTGAGGCCTTCCGCTGGCTTACTGTTCCACTCCTTTACAAATTAAGGTTATAATTATGATCGATTTATAAGAAATCTGAAGCATGAGGATGGAACCTTTTATATAGCTATAGGTGAGTCATGGAAACTCTAGATGAAGTCACAGAATCGTATTATTGATGTTATAAAATACCGACAAGTTAATGAATAAGACACACGTGCAACACTTCGGTATCTTTATTGCTGAAACCTTCAGCCTGCACAACAGGTTTCTTCAGTCGGATACAGAAGAAAACAACACTGGAAGCAGATGATATATAAGTATTGATGTGACTACTCCTCAAGCCTCAAGCACGGGCACGCGGCCAGATATATATATACTAGAGTAAAGGCGAGATGAAGCAGCTGGAGCTGACGTCACATGCATACAGTGCTGAATACCATCAATAACATGATGATAATCTGACGCAGCAACATCATCATGGTATCTTGGTACGAGCGATTTGTGCAACTATTTTGCTTTGCTAAAACTTTTTTAGCGACACCTACTTCCACTAGCTGGTGACGCTTATATGTGACGTCAACTCCAGCTGCTCATCTCACCTCTACACTAGTACAGAAGGTCTGGTCATTTACCTATGTTTTAAACTTGAGAGAGTGACCACCTCCCACCGAGGGTGACTGAGAAAGAGAGAGGGGGAGAATTTGAAAGGAAAGGGGTAAAATACAGAGTTGAAGAGGGTCAAATAGAGGAAGAGATGGAGTGTTAGAGGGAAAAGGGTGAAAGAGGGAGGGGAATGTCAGAGAGAGGGAAAGGGTGAAGGAGGGAGGGGAATAGCAGAGAGAGGGAGAAACGTGAGAGAAAAATAGTGAAAGAAGATGAAGAGGGACAGAGAGGAAGAAGACGATAGGAAAGGGAAAGGAAGGGGCGTGAGAAAAAGAGACAGAGGTTGAGAGAGGGAGAAGGCAAAAAAAAAGGGACGGTGTGCGAGGCCCAATGATCAAAAGAAAATGAATGCAGAAAACATAAATATTGAAGGGAGCTATAAAATACAGACCCCGAGAGGAAGAGAGAGAGGGAGAAAACAAATAATAGAACACAGCAGAAAGCAGTTAAACAAAAGATATCTAAAATTTCACTCTTATTTTTTGTGTGTGAACCCAACAAATAGCGCAAGGAAGATGTGTGTGCGGATAATTGGGTTATCAGTGTGGCATCAACACGCCTCCCAAACCTTACACTGAAGCAAGGATTTGTATTTAATTCAACTGACCTTGGACGGGATTCAAGGCGAGGTCAGGTAGTATAATATCATTTTAAAACAAGTGCTTTAATGCTAGTGAAGCGGTCTTTCTCCAAGAAAATGGAGACATTCACTCTTTCGTTGAATCATAACTGATTACCCACCACAGTTTCCATAGGATCCCTACCGTTTTACCGCAGGGGTAATAATAAATGAGTAAAATGCAATCTGTGGCAAAAGTCTGGCTCATCACGAGCGAGGGATGTGTTTATCAATACATTACGAAGGAGTGATACCAAGCTAGCAGCTAGGGTTTGCCCCCCTTTAGTGATGGGAGGGATGCCTTCACGCTAGTGAATGGTTCCTGTTTACGGTTCTGGCCTCACAGGCTGCTCAACTTTTTTCTTTATAGTTCAGTTCTACAAGTACAATAACTTTTTCATTAACACATGGAATTCCTGTTTTTTCCCAAGTGTTATTAAATGGCGGGTTATCTGCATCTAGTATAAGCACAGATTTATACCTAAGAATATGTTGAATAATGGATCATTTTAAAAAGAAGGGGGCTTCTGGGACTGAAGAAAATTAGGGGGACGGCTGAAGTCCCGGAGCCCCGGTGGTGTCACCACTGAATTAAAGTGTGCTGGGGCGGTGAAGACATCGGAAGTGAATTAATTCTACGTGTCCACTGATAGCCAGGACAGTCTTTTACTATATTGTGAACTAACACTACAACCTGGCAGTCCTCGCAGAGCGATGAAGGTCGTTTCTCCATGAAGTATCCGCTAGCGAGGCGCATGTGGCCGATACACAGGCAGGAGAGTGCTGTCTCCTAAGATGATCGCCAAAAATCTAAACGTGGTTTGATGGAAAGCAGTTTATTAGCTTATCAGTGAGGTTTCAAATGCCCCACACCAGGGACAAGTGATATATAACTGTGAAGCCTAAACGAAAAGGAATTAGGTAATTTTTCAACAGTCATTATCCCTTAGTATTATTTTCTAAAATAAAAAGTTTGAATGGATTAAACCGTCCTGTGTATTTAAGTTACCATGTGAATAGCCTACTATTTTTGTTTATAGCCTCACTGGGCTATAGAGCCCTCCAACAACCATTAATAAAGTAGGAGGGACACTGGAGCTGAGTGAACGTTTGATGTAACAGGAGTGGAAATCTGTCAGCTCTGAGATAAATATCAATAATCACCCTTCTCTTCATCCTGGTAGCTCTATTTACTTATGATTTTAATTATGTTGGGGAAACAGCCATGAGCCTGGAGCAACGTTATAAGTGAGCACCGGAATGTATGTACTTGGGGTGACCTGTATAATGTCTGCGTCATCCACTGTAATATTCATGATTCCTTCATGAAATTCAACGAGACCAAACTCGTCATCCAGGAAGAATAATCGAACTGTGTCGTCTGGATACCTGAAGGATGCTTTCGGGGGTCAACGCCTCCCACGGCCCGGCCCCAAACAAGGCCTGACCAATCAGACTGTTGCTGCTTGCCGCACGCATTCCAACGTGCGAACCACAGACCGGCTGGGCAAAAACTGATTTGAATAACTTATTAGGTTCCATCTTGAAGAGACCCAGAAGTTTGTTGGTAATTTCCCTTATGCACAAAGGGAGGGCGATGAAAAGTTGAGCACCTCTGACACTTATTAAGCTTTCCTTTACTGTAGTTGCTCGCCAATGCTTTCACTGGAGGTACTCTGCACCGTCTGCCAAGTCTCAGGCCTTTGTAAGGAGTGATTTTGGTGTAAATGTTTGGAACCAGTCCCTCCAGCATTTTTCACTTGCACATTATAATGTATTTCTCTCGTCTACGTTCAAGCTCTGGTGGCCTGGTGGTTAACGCTCTCGCTTCACACGGTGAGGGCCTGGGTTCGATTCCCAGCCAGAGTAGAAACATTGGACGTGTTTCTTCCACCTGTTGTCTATGTTCCCCATCAGTAAAATGGGTACCTGGGTGTTAGTCGACTGGTGTGGGTCGCATCCTGGGACACTGACCTAAGGAGGCCTGGTCACAGACCGGGCCGCGGGGGCGTTGACCCCCGGAACTCTCTCCAGGTAAACTCCAGTAGTTCAGATGTTTATTCAGATTATTTTGGGTCACTGCATATACAAAATATACAATAATGAGAAACCTCATAAGAACCATAGCATTTCGGCCATAATGTATACAGACAGTGATTTTCATTGTATACATTCTGTACGTTTCCCAGCTCAGTCTCGCTTGCCTTGAAGGTGACCGTTAGTATACAGCAGTATTCCATCCTGGAGAGAAAAAGTGACATGAAGAGTATTATCATTGTTCTTTATCTCATGTCTTGAACGTTCATGTTATCCAGCCTATCATTTTCCTTGTTGAAGCGATAGCGACTCTGTTGTGACCCTTGAATGAGAAATCTTCTGACATCACTCCCAAGATTTTGCAAAGGCGTTTGACAAATGCGATCATGGAGTGATAACGCACAAGGAAGGTAGGCAGATGGATTTTCGGTTTCCTAACATACACAACACAAAAAGTAGTAGTGAACAGGGCAAGATCCAGCATCAACGAGGTCAAAAGCTCAGTGCCCCAAGGCACTGTCCTGGCACCTCTGCTGTTCCTCATCCTCATAGCAGACATAGACAGAAACACCCGGCATACTTTTGTATCATCATTTGCAGATGACACTAAAATAAGCATGAAAGTCAGTACGGTAGAGGACGCTGAAAAAGTACAGGAAGACATAAACAGGGTTTTCCAGTGGGCAGTGGAAAACAACATGACGTTCAATGGTGATAAGTTCCAGCTGCTTAGATATGGAAAGAATGAAGAACTCAAAAGGAGCACTATATACAAAACTCAAGAGGGTCACCAAATAGAACGTAAGGAACACGTAAAAGACCTAGGAATAATTATGTCAGCCGACCTTTCTTTTAAAGACCATAACAAGGCAAAGATCATGACAGCCAGGAAAATGACTGAGTGGGTACTGAGAACTTTCAAAACAAGGGAAACAATGCCGATGGTGACACTCTTCAAATCGCTAGTGCTCCCTCACTTAGAATATTGCTCAGTGCTGACGGCCCCGTTCAGGGCAGGAGAAATATCGGAGCTGGAACAAATACAGAGATCGTTTACGGCTCACATTGAGCCAGTAAAGCACCTAAACTACTCGAATGCCTGCAAGTCTTGAACATGTACTCACTGGAGCGGAGGAGAGAGAGATACATGATAATATATACCTGGAAGGTACTCGAGGGCCTGGTCCCAAATCTGCACACTGCCATAACAACATACTGGAGTGAGAGATATGGGAGGAAATGTAAAATAAACCCAGTGAGGAGCAGGGGTGCGGTGGGGACAATAAGGGAACACTGTATCAATATCCGGGGTCCCAGACTTTTCAACATCTTACCAGAAGATATCAGAAACACTGCTGGAACAAGTGTTGAAGCCTTCAAGAGGAAACTAGACAAGTATCTTCACCAGGTGCCAGATCAACCAGGCTGTGATGGATATGTGGGGCAGCGGGCCTCCAGCAGCAACAGCCTGGTTGACCAGGCAAGCACCAGACGAGCCTGGCCCATGGCCGGGCTCAGAGAGTAGATATACTCTCGAAATTCTTCAAAGGTATATCAAAGGTAAGGTATATCAAAGGTATATATATATATATCTTGCACATGGAACTTTTGTTCAAGTGAATGATTTAAGTTTGTTCTGTATTCCGAATTCAGTGGAAAGTGCTTGTGTGGCCGGTCTAGTATTGCTTCTGAGCTTACAGGTCGATCAAGATGTCGATAACTGCTCTGGTTTATTCTCCGGATTATTAACATATTGACAAAGGCTTGACAGTGAGGTGAAAGGAAGTGGCAGCAGAGTCAAGCCAGGGAGCACAGGACGAGACGTGTGCCTCGTAACGAGGTTGAGAGAGAGAGCGCGCAACCCCAATGACAGCCTGCAGGTATCACTTGTGTGACGTCTGGGATATTTCAATGGGTGAACGAGTGGCCTAAACTTTGGTTGCAACTTTACCATTTCGGAACCCGGCGATCACCTAAAGTTGGAGTTCTAGAGCACTGTGATGGGCCACTGGACCTTTCCTGGCGGGTTCCTCACCTCTCCCACATTTTCATACTACACTGATCCTCCCCTTCCTTTTCCTAGTCCTCACCACTCCGTCTGTGGTTATCTTTGTACAACTGAAGAAGCAATTCGTGGCAAAACATTTCCTCAGTAAAAATATCATAACTCTGCACTTGTGTCTTGTTTCACATTTGTGGGTATCTTATTATACCGTCTCTTGTCCTGAAAGCTTGAAGCCAGTCAGAAGTGGGACAGAAATCAAAATCAGGAGTATTCTAAATAGAATTAACCAGAGGGCATCTGCGCATGCCAATAGTTTCATGAACTTTTTTTCTAGGTAAAGAACATCAGTGTTTAAAATTTGAAGCTGTTCGTATGAGGCGCCCTCGATAAATACACGACATCAACCACTTATAGGAACCCCTTTCTGGGATACCTAATTATGATGTTTTAAAAAAAATTCACAACTGTGCAACTTGGATTTAAGTTGCTACTTCGCTTTTGTCTAATTTTTCCTGCTTTCATCTATTTGTTTGAAAAGTGCATTATTAAACTGCACTCAGACCACCGAATTCTACAGGTACTCCAGAGGTCGCGTTGCCAGGTCCTCCCACATCAACCATTTTTTTTCTTTACGTCGTTAAATTCATAATTCATTTCAAAGCCCAGCCCTATCTAAAATATGCTTCCACCCTCTATGATGTGACCCACAACAGTAAGCTAATATACAGGTCCGTATTATCTTCTCGGTGACCAGGACTGAACCTGGGCCCTTCGGAAATGAGGTAAAATCTTTACCACTGGTCTACGAGTTCCCTCAAGGAAGGTTCCTTGATGTTGGTGAGGGGCTCTTGAATTAGGGAATTGGATCTGTGCTCCAGTTCCCCGAATTAAGCCTGAATGCCTTCCACATCCCCCCCCCCCCAGGCGCTGTATAATCCTCCGGGTTTAGCGCTTCCCCCTTGATTATGATAATAATAATAATGGTCTACGAGTTATCTAATATATTCATATCAGTGTCGTTGGATGCCATCGTCTACAGTATTACATGTGGGTTTTTTTTAATCCTGTTTATCTGAATATTCTTGAGAAAGTGTTGCCGCTTTCTCTCCCGTTTCTATCCCTCCTTCGGGGAAAGGGGAAAATAGACTTGAGAAGTATAATCTCTTCAGTTATCACCTTAAGGTTTCAAAAGGGGGGGAGGGGAGGGGTGGCACTGAAATTCCAGGTGCCAGCTGCAAGCTCAGGTGTCACTGTCAATAGACCGACTCATGAACTGACTAAATCTCAGTTATTGTTGATATTATGTAGGTCAGGGGGGTTTTTTAACATTCTCTTAAAATAATTTTCCCAGTTATTTTTCCCCATTTAAAGCATACTGGAACAGTATCAGGCATAGAACCCGGTGTAAGCGGGGTTTGATTTGAATGGCCTGGGGCACATTCTGTTCAAGAAACCAGAAAGGGGGTTTAACGGGCAGGGGTCTGATTCTAACTATAGAGAGAGGGGAGGTTTTAATCTACAATTTTTTCTGAAAATAAAAAAAATTTTTGGGAGGGGGGTATAAAAAAACTTAAAAAAAGGCCCCAATGAAAAATTTGTTTTAAACATTTAAGTCAACAGAGAGCGAGTCTTTAAAATGGGTAAATTCTGGGATGGAGGATTATTTTCAGCTGTTGAATTTTTGATGGAGAGAGGGGGCAGGATTCCTTCATCGGGAAAGGAGTTTTGACCCCCTTTTAAAGTGGAAAGAGGCAGATGTAGATGGAAAAAGTATGAGACAGTTATAGAATAAAAAGGGGTAAAACAAAAAAAGGCACAATCCGTGACGGGAACATACCAAAAACCCGCACATAAAAGAGAAAAGCTTAACGCTTTTCGTAAAATTGATTTGAAAGGTCCAAGTCGGACCGAAACGCGTCGTAAGCTTCTCTCTTTATGTGGGGTTATTTGTGTAAAAGGGTAAGTTCGGGGGATAGATGGGATTAAGGCAAAATGTTAAAAAAAAGGTGGGGTATTTTTTTTGGAGCGGTTATGTATTTGTTCTTATATGCATAAAGGGAAAGGGACCTAGGGATCGCATAGAGCATTACCGGAGAGGGTTTCGGGGATTAACGCCCCCGGGCTCGGTCTTAGACCAGGCTCATGGTGATCGGGCCCTGATCAACCAGGCTTTTCCCTGGCCGCACGCAAGCTGACGTAAAAAACCCACCCCCGGTTTGGTCAGGACTGATTTTAAAGGGCCTGTCCAGTGCCTTTTTTGAAGACAGCCAGGGTCTATTGGAAACCCCCCTTAGTATGCGGGGGGGAAATGAACACTTTGGGCTCCGGACATTTAGTGTTTCTTTTAGTGTACTCGGGGGCCCTTTGCTTTTATCGGGGGAATTTTACATTTTCCTCCCGATCTTTTCTTTCATGGGGAGTGATTTTCGTGTCGGGTTTTGGACCAATCCCTCCAGGCCCTTCCCAAGTGTATTTACAGCATCTCTCTCGCCTGCGTTCCAGGAATACAGTTCGTACTTACGGTTGCCGTGGCATTTACAAATCGTTTGTACAAAAAAAAAGGGATAAAAGAGAAGTAAGAATTTATACCAGGAAAAGCGTAGGTAGAAATTATTGAAAGAATTATTCTTAAGACAGAGAATCGGATCAGAGGCAAAATAAATTTTAGGAAGGATATAAAATTTTGGTTGCCCAAAATTTGTTTATTTTGAACCACTGTAAAACAGTACTTTGATAAAAGTAAGAAAGTTCATTGCTTTACAGATTAAAAAAATTTCATAAGATAGGGTGGACGGGGAAAATGTGGGAGATGTTGCAGGGGGGTATGGAAAAGGTGGTAGGACTAAACGGTTAAGAGTTTTTACGAGGTAGTGAGGCTCAAGTTAGGATTAAGGAGAGGAGCCCATTTTTTCCCGTAACAGCAGGACCTAACGGGATGCGTGTTTACCATGGTGCTTAAATATTTGTATAAGAGATAAGCAATATGGTATTGGAAAGAGGTGTGGGATTGGAAGGAGAATCTGGTACAGAGTGGGAGTTGTCACAGTTGTTTTCTGCCGATATGACGAGTCTTTTGGGAGATTCTCAAGAGAAGTTGCAAAGTGTGGTATACGAATTTGGGAGGGTTTGTAAAAGACGAAGATTAGAATCGATTATGGAAAAATCAAGGTGATGAGATTATCAAAAAATCTAGGCAGTGAAAGACTGGATATCAGATAGGAGGGAGGGAGTTTGGAGGAAGGAAATGTGTTCAGATATCTGTGAGTGGACTTGTCGGCAGATGGATCTATGAAAGACTGGTTCAACCATAGGACTGACGAAGAGAAAAAGGTGGTGGTACATTGAGGCATCTGTGGAGATAAACAATTTTATCCATGGAGGCAAAGAGGGGAATGCATGAAAGTATAGTGATACCAACACTGTTGCATGAAAGTGAAGCATAAGTTTTGAATGTTGCACCGAGAAGGAGGCTGAAGGCATTAGAGATGTTGTGCTTGCAAGTAATGTGTGGGGTGAATATTTTGCAGTGAATTCTGAGTCTGGACCCAATGGAAAAAAGTCACTGACTTTTTTTTGGGTTATCCTAGGCTCTCTACACATATGCTGCTGTGTATGATGATCTATGTAACTGTATTTGTGTATACCTGAATAAACTTACTTAGTACTTACGTGGCGTTAAGTAAGTAAGTAATTATTCAGGTATACACAATAGTACATAGAATATCATAATAGCAGCAATGTGTAGAGAACTTAGGATAACCCAAAAAAGTCAGACAGAGTGACTTATTTCATTGGGGTCCTTTACCTATTATTAAATTAAAGGTTTAATATTTTCTATTATTCTACAATGAGAAAATCTTATACATACTAAAAAGACTATCTATACACAGGGTCTTAAGACTATCTACAACACGAGGGTCATACTAGGAAAGATATTATTCAGAGGCTAGAGAGGAATTGATATGGTTTGGACATTTAAGATGATTGAAAAAATAGGATGACAAGAGGGCATAAAATTGGGGAGGGGGAACGGTCGTCCCAAGAAAAGTTAAAGAGTGGATAAAGAGGATTGAGTGGTAGAAGCTGGAATCCACAGGCTTGTATACGTTGTACATAATAGTGGTGGCAAGTGGTTTTCAGATATGACGAGCTACTGAAGTGTCAGCTAGGCAACATTTATGAAGGGATTTAAGAAAATTAGTTAGCCAGACTTGAGTCCTGGAAGTGGAAACTAAAGTTCCTACACTTTAAAGCAGTGATGGGGATACTGCAGTTTGGAGGGTCATCTGAACTGCTATGTCCGAATATTTCTGGTAAGACACTGATTGACTGAGTAACAGTGAAAGTGTTTTCTTCCTTGTCCAGTCTCTGCCTCGGTAGGCAAGAGTATTATTTTTATAATGATAATAATAATATATAATAATAATAATAATAATATAATTCTTATTATTATTATTCATCATAGCATTATTATTATATTCATGGGGGAAGCGCTAAATCTCTAGAAGCCAAAGAGCACCTGGGAAATGGGAATCAGGTTTGATCCAAAGGTGGACAGGATACCTCAATTCCTTAAATCCAAAGCTTTACTAGCATTCCAATTACTCTTATATTTAGTAATGAAAGCTTTATTTACTCAGCTGAATTTACAAATTTAGAGCTGCTATCTTACCTCAGCTTATTTGCAAGCGCAGCCCTAACTAAAGTACACCAAGGCAGACTCTACCCACAACAGTCGTCTAACTCCCGGGTACCTACTTACTGCTAGGTGACGGGGAAACAGTTGTAAGGAAACACGCCTAACATTTCCACTCGTGCCCCCCCTCAAGGAAGGTTCCTTGATGTTGGTGAGGGGCTCTTGATTTAGGGAATTGGATCTGTGCTCCAGTTCCCCGAATTAAGCCTGAATGCCTTCCACATATCCCCCCCCCAGGCGCTGTATAATCCTCCGGGTTTAGCGCTTCCCCCTTGATTATAATAATAATAATCCACTTGTGCCCGGGACCAAACCACCTTCCCTCAGTTGTGAGCTGAGGCGTACAGTTTAGACCATTCTATACCTGGGTGCCTTTCTGAGCAACTTTTAACTGTTTCTGCAATTAACTGATAATGTTTG
>NC_069448.1:28849198-28851698 GCF_026875155.1 Cherax quadricarinatus | reverse complement strand
GGTCAGTCCTAGGACTGGTGCTGTTTCTGGTATATGTGAACGACATAACGGAAGAATAAATTCAGAAGTGTTCCTGTTTGCAGACGATATGAAGTTAATTAGGAGAATTCAGTCGGAGGAGAACAAGGCAATACTACAGAGGGATCTGGACAGGCTGCAAGCCTGGTCCAGCATCTGGCTCCTAGAGTTCAACCCCACTAAGTGCAAAGTCATGAAGATCGGGAAGGGAAAAGACCCCAGACAGAGTATAGTCTAGGGAGCCAAAGACTACAAACATCACTCAAGGATAAGGATCTTGGAGTGTGTATAATACTGAGCACATCTCTGAGGAGCACATCAACCAAATAACTGCTGTAGCATATGGGCGACTAGCAAACCTAAGAATAGCATTTCGGCATCTCAATAAGGAGTCGTTCCGGACCCTGTACACCGTGTACGTCAGGCCCATATTAGAGTATGCAACTCCAGTATGGAACCCACACCTGGCCAAGCACATCAAGAAACTAGAGAAAGTGCAAAGATTTGCAACGAGACTAGTCCAGGAGCTAAGGGGTATGTCCTAATAGGAGAGATTAAGGGAACTCGACCTGACGACACTGGAGGACAGAAGGGACAGGGGAAGACATACCTGGAGTTTACCCGGAGAGAGTTTCGGGAGTCAACGCCTCCGCGGCCCGGTCTGAGACCAGGCCTCATGGTGGATCAGGGTCTGATCAACCAGGCTGTTACTGCTGGCCGCACGCAAACTGACGTATGAACCACAGCCCGGTTGGTCAGGTACTGACCTTAGGTGCCTGTCCAGTGCCTTCTTGAAGACAGCCATGGGTCTATTGGTAATCCCCCTTATGTATGCTTGGAGGCAAGTGAACAGTTTTGGGACCCGGACACTTATTGTGTTGTCTCTCAGTGTACTCGTGGGGCCCCTGCTTTTCATGGGTGGAATGTTGCATCTCCTGCCGAGTCGTTTGCTTCCATATGGAGTGATTTTCGTGTGCAGGTTTGGTACCAATCCCTCCAGGACCTTCCAAGTGTATATTATCATGTATCTCTCTCGCCTGCTTTCGAGGGAATACAAATCAAGTACCCTCAACAGTTCCCAGTAGTTTAGGTGCCTTATCATACTTGTGTGTGCCGTGAAAGTTCTTTGTACACTCTCCAGGTCTGCAATGTCGCCAGTCTTGAAGGGGGCCGTTAGTGTACAGCAGTATTCCAGCCTAGAGAGCACAAGCGATTTGAAGAGAATCATCATGAGCTTGGCGTCCCTAGTTTTGAAGGTTCTCATTATCCATCCTATCATTTTCCTAGCAGATGAGGTAGATACATTGTTGTGGTCTTTGAAGGTGAGATCCTCTGACATTATCACTCCAAGGTCCTTCACATTACTTTTCCGCTCTATTGCATGATTAGAATTTGTCGTATACCCTGATACATTTTTAATTTCTTCAAGTTTCCCATATCTGAGTAGTTGAAATTTCTCCTCGTTGAACTTCATATTGTTTTGAGTGGCCCATTCAATTCAATTCAAGTTTATTCTCTATAAGGGTTACAATGTGGGGTTTACAGGTTTTGGGTACTGTGTGGTTTACATGTTATAAAATACTAATTACAGAGGGGGCCACTAGGACACCTAGCATGGCTAGGCATTTCGAGCAGACTTAGATTAATTCTTAACATTAAAACCTTACAGATTTTGGTATTAAGGCTAAGTGACTACATCATAATTTGGTGAGTTTAGCAATGTGAATGCTTTTGTTTTGGAACAATACAAAGTGTCTATATTGGAGTATCATAGACAAACTTATGACTAGTTAGGATTTATTATTTTAAGATTAAGATTAGCATTTCTGGGTTTATAGTCAGTGGGTGAGTGAGTGTAATTGTGAACCACCAGGTGGGTACCATGTAGTTAGTTGTCGGGGTGGATCAGGGAGATAAGATGTTTTTTAACTGTAGTTTTGAAAGTGATGAATGTGTCTGCAGTTCTAGAGTTTTCAGGTAGGGTGTTCCAGATTTTAGGTCCTTTGAAATACATTGAATTTTTGTAAAGGTTTAGTCGAACAAGGGGAATGTCATAGAGATGTTTGTGTCTGGTGTTATGCCTGTAGATCCTGTCACAACTATCAAGAAAGCGTTTTAGGTCAAGGTTAATATTGGAATTTAAGGTCCTGTAGATGTAGATTGCACAGTAGTAAGTGTGGATGTTCTGAACAGGGAGTAAGTTTAGATCTATGAAGAGTGGGGGGGGGGGGTGTTGCCAGGGTTGGACTTTTAAAGATTATTCTTACTGCGGCTTTTTGTTGGGTTATTATTGGCTTTAGGTGTGTTGCTGCAGTTGAACCCCAAGCACAGATAGCATAGGTGAGGTATGGATATATAAGTGAATGGTATAGTGTGAGAAGGGCAGTTTTGCGGCACGTAGTATCGTATCTTGGAGAGGATCCCCACCGTTTTGGATACTTTTTTTTGTTATGTGTTGGATATTCGAAGATTTGATTGATGT
>NC_069448.1:28826935-28848698 GCF_026875155.1 Cherax quadricarinatus | reverse complement strand
GGGGTGGATTGCAATTATTTCTAACCAATTATCTTCTTTTAGCACACTTGCTTTAGTGATGAATATGGGAATACATTTTTGCTAATTTTACTGTAAAAAACCTTAAGATGTCTATAACAATCGGTGCCATTTACCGGATACCTCACACAAACATCCCAAATTTCAGTGAGAAATTAAAGTCACTAATAACAAACAAACAAATGAATAAGCACCACCTTCTCTTAGCTGGAGACTTCAACATCAACCTTGGCTTACTAGATGATCAGCCTGTAACTGATTTCATCAACAATATGAACAACACACTTCTCATACAACAATAACTAAACCAACCAGGCTCACTGAGACAAGTGCAACCATAAAGACCACATATGGACCAATATACTAGCCCCCCTTAAATCAGGGATAATCACAGATAGCACTACAGACCACTACCCACCTTCCTCCTGACAAACATTAGTAAACCACCATTTGAATACAACAAAGTCTCATTTAGACTCCATGACGAGGCCTCAGTAAGGAAGTTCACAGCTGACCTAGAGACTGTTGACTGGCCTACAGAATTCTCCAAGGCCAATGGTATTGATGACTGGACAGACATTTTTCTTAACAAATTACTTAGACTATAGAACAAACATTGTCCTATAAAAACAAAACAGATCACAAACAAACGGCTTGGTTGCCCATGGCTAACCAGCACCATTCTGAAATCCATTGACAAGAAACACCAATTTGAAAAGCAATATAGACAGGGCTTAATACACAAAGATATTCTTAAAGACTATTCATCAACTCTCACCAAAGTAATAAAGAAAGCCAAACAACTATACTACTCCAGTAGATTCACAGACACTAGAGGAGATATAGAAAAGACCTGGAAAACACTCTCTCAGATTCTAGGGACCCACAAACTGAGAAAAACCAAGAATATTGTACTAACTAAACCTAATGAAACACCACTACATCCCACTGACACAGCTAACAAGATAAACGACTTCTTGTCAACCATAGGATCTAATCTCGCCAGTAAAATCCCACATACAATAAGTGTCAGGGGCCCGAGACTGTTCAACTGCCTCCCAGCACACATAAGGGGGATTACCAACAGACCCCTGGCAGTCTTCAAGCTGGCACTGGACAAGCACCTAAAGTCAGTTCCTGATCAGCCGGGCTGTGGCTCGTACGTTGGTTTGTGTGCAGCCAGCAGCAACAGCCTGGTTGATCAGGCTCTGATCCACCAGGAGGCCTGGTCACAGACCGGGCCGCGGGGGCGTTGACCCCCGGAACTCTCTCCAGGTAAACTCCAGGTAATACCAATGCCCATGCCGGGGACTTACCTAGATGGGAATTTCCCTAATTCCTTCTATCTTGCACCAACTGAGCCCACGGAAGTCACCGAGATCATAAAGTCACTTAAAAATAACTCGGGGAATCTGTCTCATGTCCCACCATTACTGTACAAGCGAGCAGCCCAAGTCCTTTCGCATGCTATTTCATTTCTTTTTAACAAGTCACTAGAGACTAGCACCTTCCCGAAACTACTCAAGATGGCAAGGGTTAAACCCCAATACATAAAGGTGGTGACCCTACAGACTTAAACAACTATAGGCCAATATCTAACTTACATTGCTATCCAAAATCTTTGGGAGAAACTCGTGGCACTGGAGACTGTATTCCATTTATAACGCTCAAAAATACTCAACCCTGCCAATTTTGGATTCGGAAAATAAAAGCACTATGATGCATCTAAAAATGCTAGATCTGCTTTACACAGCATTGGAAAATAAGAATATCCAGGAATTTTTATGACTAAGAAAAGCTTTTGACACAGTGGGACCACGACATCTACTCCACAAACTTGATCATTACGGTATAAGAGGCCATGCGCTTGCTTATTTCAAATCTTACATTACTAATAGGTATCAGTATGTCACCATTAAAGACACAGCATCCACAAACGGCCACTTGATACTGGAGTTCCGCAGGGAAGTGTCCTTGGTCCCCTGCTTTTCCTCATATACATCAATGACCTTCCAAACGACCCCAACACCTGAAACCCCATTCTCTTTGCTGACGACACGACTTATGTCATCTCTCACCCTAATCTTGCCACCCTGAACACCATTGTTAACGAGGAGCTAAATCAAATATCGACTTGGATGACAGCCAATAAACTTACGCTTAACACTGACAAAAATACTATATTATGTTTGGTAGCAGAGCAGGCGATGCACAAATTAACATTAAGATTTACAACACTCTAATTACCAGAAATAATGGGGGGAAATTCCTAGGCTTATACCTTGACAACAACCTGAATTCACACCCATATCCCAGCATATAACCAAAAAAGTATCCAAAACGGTTGGGATCCTCTCCAAGATACGATACGCGTGCCCCTAAATGCCCTTCTCACACTATACCACTCACTTGAAGACCCCTGGCAGTCTTCAAGCTGGCACTGGACAAGCACCTAAAGTCAGTTCCTGATCCCGCCGGGCTGTGGCTCGTACGTTGGTTTGCGTGCAGCCAGCAGCAACAGCCTGGTTGATCGGCTCTGATCCACCAGGAGGCCTGGTCACAGACCGGGCCGCCGGGGCGTTGACCCCCAGAACTCCCCTCCAGGTAAACTCCAGGTAATCCATACCTCACCTATGCTATTTGTGCTTGGGGATCAACTGCAGCAACACACCTAAAGCCAATAATAACCCAACAAAAAGCTGCAGTAAGAATAATCACTATATCCCATCCCTGGCAACACCCCCCCCCCCCACTCTTCATAGACCTAAACTTACTCCCCGTTCAGTACATCCACACTTACTACTGTGCAATCTACATCTAACAGGGCCTTAAACTCTAATCTCAACCTTGACCTAAAACGCTTTCTTGATAGTTGTGACACAACCCACAGACATAACAAACATCTCTACGACATCCCCGTGTCCGACTAAACCTTTACAAAAATTCAATGTATGTCAAAGGCCCTAAAATCTGGAATACCCTACCTGGAACTCTAGGAACTGCAGACACATTCATCACTTCAAAACTACCATTAGAAAACATCTTATCTCCCTGATACAACCCCGTCAATAACTACACGAATACCACCTGGTGTGGTTCACACTTACACTCACTCACTCATTTGGACCATAAACAGAAATATTAATCTCATCTTAAATATTTGAATCCTGTGATACTCCAATACTGAAACTATGTACTGTGCCAAAACAAAAGCATTCACTTGCTAAGCTCACAAACTAGTATTTAGTCATTAGCCATTAATACCAACTTACCTCATAATTTGTAATATTTTACAATAAGAATAAAATAAATCTGCCCGAAATGCCTAGCCATGCTAAAGCATTTAGTGGTACACTCTGTAATCACTATTTTACTACATGTAAAACCTCACAATAACCAAATTTCTGTAACTCAGCATTGTAATCCTTATAGAGAATAAAATTTGAATTTGAATTGAAGAACTTGCCAGTGGGTTGTAACCAACACCTGCGACCCTCCCCCCCATCATCGGCAACGGTACGATTTCAACAAGCAGTGTCACCAACACCAGACACCAAGTTTTATATTAGCATTGATTCGTTTATCATTCATATTTTTTTTTTCATTTTGTAAGATTAATATTTCATATTTAAGTGTTTATATTTTATATTTTCTATATAATAAAGTTGTTCTACATTTGTCTGTTATTATTTCTTTTTCTATTTCATTAATTTTCTGGGAGGAGCCAGCCTTGGTAATGTAATGGTGTTGAAGTTGTTACAGGGCTGAGTAAGCCTTCACGCCTTGCTGAAAGCTCAACTGTCTACAGTGGCTGCCCGCTCTCTTTTTTTTTTTTTTTTTTTTTCCTTGGACCTTGACCATATCACTCTTCAATTCTCTTTGCCACATCACTGTGTACACAGATGGCTCTAAGTCTTCTGAACGGCATCGGATTCACAGCAGTGTTTCCAGACAGATCGTGCTGAGGGCATTTGCTATCGTCGGCTAGCATTTTTATGCTGAATTGAATGCCATTCTTGCAGCACTTATTTGTATGCATCTATGGCCAGTGTTTCATTTGTCATTGTTTCAGCTTCCTCAGGCTCTACAGGGCTTTCGAAAATTTGATACACTCACACCATAGTTCTCCATATCCAACTATTGGCTATTGCCGTTTCTCTATCAGCATTAGATATTGTTTTTTGTTGGGTCCTGGGTCATGTTTGACGTACAGGGAATGAACAGGCAGACAAACTGCTGCGCGGTCATCAGTGCATGTCCTACCAATTTCATATAGAGGTTTCCATTTCCAGACTATTTGCTGCATAGCTACCACCTTCACACCTGTGGCAAACAAACGGTGGTTGGTCAACTGACTTTAATTCATTAACAAGCTTTATTATAATTATAACGTGCATAGGTTACTGGCCGTCTTCTCTGTCATCAGTGCCGAGTTGGCCACAATCGTCTTACTCATGTGTATTCCAGGGAGAGGCACCCCTTTCCTATCTGTGTGCAGTGTCAAGTTCCAGTATTGATTAGCCACATTCTGTTAGGACTGCCCTCTATTATCAACGACATGCATTAATTTACCTCCAACATCGTCTACGCTCTACTACCGCTCTTTACTTCCCTTATTGGCTGATGGGACCTCTTTAATCCTGAACTCTCTTACGCCTTTTCAATCTTTTTGGTCTCACAGGAGTTCTTAAACAGCTGTGGAAATTGCCTGTGTTTCTCCGTTCGGAAAACCTAGGTACTATGCGACATGAAGGTCTCCCACCATCGTCCCATCGCTCCTTACCAGTGCGTTTGCCAAGTGGTGGAAACATCTGAGTAAATTGACGTTTTTTAATGTGGTATTTTAGAGGACACACAACAGTTCTCTCCACTCATCAGTATGGCTTTAATAGGGCCGTTCTGCCTTAGACCTCCTACTGACGTTTGGAAAACGTATATTCGTAATGTCTTTGCGAATAAGCCGTTCAGTGGTTGCAATATTTTTGACCTTGAGAAGGCAGTATGACACAACTTGGAGGTATTATTTTGGCCAAACCACTCCTTAGGCCTCCAAGGCAATCTACCATCCTTCCTTAAGAACTTTTAACTGGACAGACATTTCCTGTGTCGAGTCAATAATGTTTTCTCGTCTGGCTTAGTTCCAAGATGAAAGGTGGTCCTCAGGGAATGTGTTCTGAGCACAACATTTTTCTCCTTGCTATAAATGATTTGGACTCTAGTCTTTACATCATACATTTGGTATCACTTTGTTGATGACTTAGCTATTGCTTGTGCGGGGCTGGACTGTAACCTCATTAGAGTTTCTCTCCAGATGTGGTCCTACCGTGTTGCCATTTGGGCCGTTTCTTGTCATCAGGTGCGAGGTGGCCACAATGTCTTACTCATGGGTATCTCATGGAGACGGCACCCTGTTCCTCTCTTTGAGCAGTGTCAAGTTCCAGTTTTGATTAGCCACTCATTCTGTTGACTGCCTCTCTATCAACGAGCATGCATAATTTACCTCCTACATCGTCTCCGCTATACTACTTGCTCTTTACCTTCCCTTCTTGCTGTTATGGCCCTCCTTTAATCCCTGACTCTATCAATGACTTCATTGACAACGACTGTTTTACTCCATAAACTATGATGATGATACTTTTGCAATCCCGTTCAGCCCTTTCTACTCAATTTCTTGTGCCCTCTACCCTTTTCACAATCCACTGCCTCACTGTTCTCCATAACCTATACTCATCCATCTCCCTTTTGCCTCCTGTGATACCCTCGCTTCCTTCCTGCCCTGCAGCACTGTATAGCTCTTGTGGCTTAGCGCTTTCTTTTTTTATTTTAATAATAATAATGTTGACCATTCTAATACGTCTTGTAGTCGACCTCCCTCTTCCCTTAAGTGTCTAGAGCGCTCACCCTTCTTCCTCTCACATTTTACCAGGTTCTACTTTAAGAGCATGAAATCCGTTGCCTCAAAGAAGCTGAAGGTCTCTTTATTCTATGGCAGTTTCTCAACTGCGCCTCAATGGGACTGCCCCATATTTCTTATTCTTGTGTTTCTAAACGTCACCTTCCCCCCACTTCTGTGATCCCATCTTCTGCTTCTTTCTGTGGTGGTCTTGGCCCCTCCCATAGTCGGCTTCTGTTTCTTAATTCCTTTTGCGGTTTGGGTCAGAAGTCCTACTTCAACATCTCAGTATGTTCTCGTTCTTCTTGTCCTCCCTTGCAAGCCCCGGTATCAACAAGATTCGTACAAACACTCCAATCGTCCCTCTACATTTCAGGAGGTTCAAAAATATCTCCATTGCTAAAATTCCTTTAACCCCTCTTCACTTCTTCCACCTCAAATTTTACCTTCAAGGGTTCTTTCTGTACCTTGTTCTTCCCCTCCCACGGGCTCTGTGACAAGTGTGGAGGTTCACCTCCTCCTCATGCGGTGCCTTCCTCCTCTGTCCTCTCCCCAGTTTTCTTCCTCTTTCTGCAACCTCCCAGGTTTTCTGCCTCTTCGGTCCCTCCCACCATGTATTCTCCAGTTCCCTTACCCTTTCGTCCACCCCTACTTTGATAACAGTCCCATTATGGTTCAATCTTTACTCACCACTCCTCCTTCTCCATATCCATATTGTCTCCCATGCGATGTCTTTGAATTCCGACACACTTGAAGCTATCTCTGAATATATTGCAGAGACCAAACCCTCAATGGGAACACTAATCCACCCTCTGTTCCTTCTCTTTCCTCACCTCCATAGACACAACTCTTTCTTTCAGAGCGCAACCGGTGCCTTCCCACTGCTTGAACGTTTTACTCTACCTGACCGCATGTTGACTTTTCTAGGCCTGTTCTAGTCCTTAGGTACCCATTACCTGCGGAATTTTGGTATCTTTATCATTGCCAATCATGGTCTATTTACAGTGGAATTACGTTGGCCTCAGGGGTAATCGAGGAGAGCTTCAGATGTTGCTCTCCCAGTTTCCCATGTTGGTGTTTTGCTTACAAGAACCAAAATTAACTCTTCGGTTATCTATCCAAATCAGGCTATAATTTATTGTATTCTCCGGATCCTTTTATGATGAGACTTCTAATGAAAGTGGCCCATTCTTCTTATGCCAATGATATACGTACCATCAGCTATTTGTTTCATACTTCGCTCTGCATTACACGCAGGCTGTATTCACTTGCAGAGGTGGTATACACTTTGTTCTTTGTATATCTCTCTCCTTCTTGGAGCATTATTTGTCCAGTTAGTTTAACATCTTTATTATGCACCCCATACCCATCCTGTGGGCGGTAGGTCAAAAAAATTAAAGGTACATTAATGGGTCCAGAGGACTGGACCCCAAAGTTATGTTAGCTAGAACTAGATACAAAGGTAATGAACTCCATGTATGATTCTGGTCTCAATCCTGGCAAGTTACAAAGGTAATGAATCAGCCTCACTCCTATTACATGGTTACAGTTTTGAGTTTTAATATGTTTATTATGCACCCCATACCATCCTGTGGGCGGTACGTCAAAAGATTCAGAGGTACATAATTGGGCCAGGGACTGGACTCCAAAGTTTTGATAGTGAGCAAGTTACCAGGAGTGTAAGGAACTCACCCATTTACAAAGGTAATGAACTACAAATTTACAAAGGTAATGAACTCCAGGTAGGTTCTTGGGTCACATTTCATGACAAGTTACAAAGTATTTACAGATTACGAGGTTATGTAATGGGTCCAGGGACTGGGCCCACAAAAGTTTTGATAGCTGAAATAGGTAAAAAGGTAATGAAGTCACAAGTCGAAGGTAATGAATTCTGTAAGAATGGGTATTCGTTTATACATGGCTTACAATCATGATCAAATTATAGTGTATTGAGCATTCAACACTTCCACACCCGGTCAAACTGTAATGAGTTATTGGTGCAAATATTGATGTTTACGTCACATACACACACAACACACAACACAGAGAGGAGAAAGCACGTATTAAGGGACATGCCGACATGCGGCATACAGCAAGGTGTATCGACTGCGACAGAACACACAAGCTGAAAGGCAGAAAGAGATGGTAAAAGGCGAAGGAGGAAACAGAGGGGATGGAAGAAGACAAAACAGGAGATCCCAGACACAGCAAGATCAAATACAGCCTCCCTCACAACTTCCTATAGAAGCCTCCCAACCAGGTAACCCCGGTGCAACCAAACACTCTAAACCAAAAACACCCATGCACATTCAAATGCCCCCACCACTGCATTACAAAAACTCAACCCCGCAGCAAACCATCCATAGTTCCTTATCTGGTCTCCCACTTCCCCAAACCCCATACACCTCCAAGGACCACAATCTTTAGAAAAGGAAGTTGGAGGTGTGTATACAAATGAGCAGTGGAATAACAAAGAAGTATGAGGAGTGGCACGAATGAATCAAGGAGACATACCCGCAGACATAATAGCACTCCACAGAAACAAAAACTCCCAGTATAATTACAGATTTCAATCTTACCTCCGGATTCAAATCCTCAGAAAGACAGAGGGAGGAGAGGGGGAGGAGGAGTTGCTCTGCTCATTAAAAACCAGTGGGGTTTTGAGAAAATGGAAGGAATGGATGGCACAGTCGAAAGGGAATACTTAATAGGAACAATCCAGTCTGAGGGATATAGGTGATAATTGCAGTAATGTACAACCCACCACAGAACTGCAGGAGGAGCAAGAGAGAATAGATGAGAGCAAACAGAGCAATGGTTCACACTAGCCAAGGTGGCCAGGAGAGCACACATGGGGGAGCAAAGTTACTAGTTATGGGTGATTTCAATCACAAGGAGATTGACTGGGAAAACATGGGAGACCCCATTGGGGTCCCGAAAATTGGAGAGCAAGATGATGTATGTGGTACTGGAAAATCATGCATCAACATGTTAGAGACACTACAGAGAGAGAGGAGAGGAAATAAAAATAAACCAGCAAGGACTGAACCTTTTATTCACCTGTGAGGCAGTTTGATACTCGAGGAGATCATGTTATGAAAGGCCCCTGGGAGCTAGTGATCATGTAGGTTCTGTGCTTCGGGGACTACATAGTTGGAGCTCCAAGTGGAGAGAGCTGCAGGAATAGGCTGGAAAAACCAAACTACATAAAGGGGGAAAACTATCAGCCTTGAGGTTACTTTCTTTCAAGACATTCAGTGGAGAGGAACTGACAGGAAAACCGTTACAAGAAATGATGGGCTATTGTTGCAATAAAATGCAAAGGAGGCAGAGAGGAGAGGTTTGATCCCAAGGGAAAACAGAAATAAATGGAAGACAGAACGAGTCCTTGGTTCACCAAAAGGTGTAGGGAGGCCAAAAAACTAGGTGGTACTTGAGAATGGAAAAGGTACAGAAGCGGAGGCGAAATCAGGAAAATAGAGGAGATTAGCCGAAGAGCAGAAAACGATATGAACAGATAAGAAGGAGGATCAGCCGGCAATACGAAATGACATTAGATCCAAAGGTCAGGACTGACCCGAAGCTGTTGTACACCCACATCAGGAGGGAATACAACAGTTAAGGACCAGGTTATCAGACCTGAGGAAAGGGTGATGGGGAATTCATAAGAAACGACCCGGGAGGTTATATCAGGAGCTCACACAAAGATTTAAAGAGTTTTTACAGTTTATAGAAACAGTAGGACTCAGGAAATCTGGCAGGGGGATGCACCAGCAAGTGCTGGGAGGAACATATAACCAAGGAGGAGGTGAAGAAGTGCTATGCTTTTAATCGAACTTGACACCTCAAAGGCGGTTAGGACCAGACAACATCTCTCCGTGGGTTTTCCTTAAAGAGGGAGCAAGGAGATATTGTCGTGTTACCGTTAACAAAGATCTTCAACATATCATTTAAAAACTGGGGCAACCTCCCAAAGGTATGGAAGATGGCAAATGTAGTTCCCAATTTTTAAAAAGGGAGACAGACATGAGGCACAAACTACAGACCTGTATCACTAACGTCCCCCCCCCCCCCCCCCCCCCCCCCCCCCCCCCCCCCCCCTGTATAGTATATGCAAGGTCATGGAGAAGATCTCAGGAGGAGAGTGGTGGAGCACTGGAAAAGGAAACAAGTGTTTAAATTGTAACCAGCACGGTTTCAGGGTGAGGGAAAAGTCCTGTGTCACAAACCTACTAGAGTTTTATGATAGTTACAGAGTAAGACAGAGAGAGGAGGGAGTGGATCGACTGCAATTTTTTAGACTGCAGAAGGCCTTCGACAGAGTTCTCACAAGAGGTTACTTCAAAAGTAGAGGATCAAGGCACACATAACAGGAAAGCACTGCAATGGATCAGAGAATACCTGACAGGGAGGCAACAAACGAGTCATGGTACGATGACGAGGTGTCAGGAGTGGGCGCCTGTGACAAGCAGGGTTCCACAGGGTGTTCAGTCCTAGGACTGTGCTGTTCTTGGTATTCATGAATGACAAACGGATAGGGATAGACTCGAAGTGTCTCGTTTGCGGGACGATGTGAAGTTAATGAGAAGATCAATCGGAGTGAGGATCAGGCAGGACTACAAAAGAGACCTGGGACAGGTTACAAGCCTGGTCCAGCAACTGGCTCCTTGAGTTTAATCCCTGCCAAATGTAAGTCATGAGATTTGGGAAGGGCACAAAGAAGGACCGCAGACACAATTTAGTTTAGTGGCCAAAGTCCTGCAAACTCACTCAAGGAAAAAGATCGGGGATGAGTGAGTATAACAACCGAACATTCTCCCCAAGGTGCCCACATCAATCAGATAACTGCTGCAGCATATGGGCGCCTGGCCAAACCTTCGGATGAGCAATTCCGATACACTCAGTAAGGATTCGTTCCAAGACTCTGTTATACCATTTACGTCAGGCCCATACTGGAGTATGCAGCACCAGTTTGGATCCACACATAGTCAAGCACGTCAAGAAATTAGAGAAAAGTGCAAAGGTTTGCCAACAGACTAGTCCCAGAGTTATGGGGATAGTACTACGAAGAAAGGTTGAAGGAAAACCGGACTGATGGCACTGCAGGCACAGGAGGGTCAGGGGAGAAATGATATAACGAACATATAAAATACTGCTGAGGAATAGACGAGGTGGACAAAGACGGGATGTTCCAGAGTGGGACAACAGCACAAGAGGTCACATTGGAAGTTGAAGAACTCAGATGAATCAAACGGGATGTTAGGAAGTATTTTTCAGTCATAGAGTAGTCAGCCGTGGAATAGCCCTAGAAAGTGAAGTATGGAGGCGGGAACCATACATAGTTTTAAGGCGAGGTATGATAGAAAGCTCATAGACCAGGGGAGAGAGAGGACATAGTAGCCATCAGTGAAGAGGCAGGGCAGGAGCATGTGATCGTGCCTGCAACCACAAATAAGGTGAGTACAAATTGGTGAGTACACAAACACACTCACACACACACTCACACACAACACAAACACACAGAAGAAACGAGGTGCTAAACACAGACCTGTGTCTCTGACTTGTATTGTGTGCAAAGTCATGGAGAAGATTTCAGGAGGAGAGTGGTCAAACACCTGGAAAGGAAACAAGATTTTAATTGAAAACAGCATGGGATCATGGAAGGCAAATCTTGTATCACAAACTCCTGGAGTTTTATGACAAGGTAACAGAAGTAAGACACGAGAGAGAGGGGTGGGTAGATTGCATTTTCCTAGACTGCAGGAAGGCCTTTGGGACACAGTTCCCCCACAAGAGATTGGTGAGAAGCTGGATGGATTCAGGGCATGTAAAACAGGGTGGGCACTGCAATGGATCAGGGAATACCTGACAGGGAGGCAGCAACGAGGTCATGGTACGTGCGAGGTTATCACAGTGGGCACCTGTGGACGAGCGGGTCATCCAACAGGGGTCTGTTTTTAGGACCAGTGCTATTTTTGATATATGTGAAAACGACATGATGGAAGGAATAGACTCTGAAGTGTCCCTGTGCGCAGATGATGTTGAAGTTGATGAGAAGAATATTGATTCGGCATTAGATGAGGGCAGGACTGCAGAGAGACCTGGAAGGCTGGACATTGTGGTCCAGTAACTGGCTTCTCGAATACAATCCAGGCCAAAATGCAAGTCAATGAAGATTGGGGAGGGAAAGAAGACCGCAGACAGATATAGGCTAGGTGGACTGAGACGACAGACCTCATCAGGGGAAGAGAGACAGACCTTGGGGTGACCATAAAAACCGAGAACATCACCGGAGGCACTCATCAACCAAATAAACTGCTGCAGCATACGGGCGCCTGTGCAAACCTGTGAATAGCTTCTGATACCTTAATAAGGAATCATTCAAGACACAGATACACTGTGTATCTTAGGGCCCATACTGGAGTATGCCGCACCAGTTGGAACCCAACTGGGTCATGCACGTCAAGAAGTTAGAGAATGTACAAAGGTTTGCAAACAAGGCTAGTCCCAGAGCTCAGGGGGAGAATGTTGTAGATGGAAAGGTTGAGGGAGAGATCGGACTGACGACACTTGGAGGACCAGAAGGGCCAGGGGGGACATGATAACGACATACAAGATATGCTGGGAATAGACAAGGTGGACAGAGACAGGATGTTCCAGGGAAGAGGGGACACAGGGACAAGGGGTTGGTCTCACAACTAGATGCTGAAGTACTCAGACGAGTCAGGAGGGACGTTAGAAGTATTTCTTCAGTTCACGTAGAGTTGTCAGGAAGTGGAATTGCCTAGCAAGTGAAGTAAGTGGATGCAGGTACAGGAACAATACGTAGCACCACCAATGACCAAAGATTTACCAACAGTGAAATCCTAACAAATCGAAATAATAGAGATCAAAGTGAAGACTGCCCACAAACCGAAAGCAACACCCCGCTGCCAGCCCTGAACAAACGTAACCCTAAGCCTTTGTATAACTACTACCTTCTTCTTAACTACAACAATTCCTGTAGTATTATGAGGCACAATCTAAGAGGAAACTAGCACCAAGGCAGCAGAAAACACCTAAAAATCAAATATTCAACAAGTGTAGCCAGGAGACGCCGGCCCAGCACCACCCCACTCACACCGCTCAAGGCGACACCACAACAATAACACAACATTGGCTGCACCAGCCCATTCCCCCTCTCTTCCCCGGATTCAACCTTCCAAGTAGTCTCTCAGGTTATGACCAACGATCCAGAGACCCTAAAGACATGCATCTCCAACTTTGTTATTGAAATATGAATCTTCGAGAGACGCTACCCAACTAGACACCAGGATGACCAACTCGAGAAAAATCCTTAGTCTTGAACAAAAGTTATCAACACCAGGAATGACTAACTGTGACAAGACCATCCAAAACAGTCATAGATAGCCATACCCCACAAATATATCTCTTAATACAAAGGTTGAACAAACAGTAAAAGAATGGAGGAAAACACTTAGATAACCTGTTCAGTGACTACTTTTCTCTCCAAGAAGATAAAAACTGAACCAGATAAAATATCGGACGCACGTAATAGTTAACAGTTCCACTTTTCCCAGTGATATGAACCAAACAAACAGTAAAGAAATTACTCTGCAGATCATAAAGGACCAAACAAGTGTTATTGAACCAGAGTCTGAAATAAAAGAAGCCAGGTTACTAGGATCCCATGGTAGAAAAAGTGTTATGCTTAGATTCCACTCACATGACAGGAAAAAAGACTTAATTATTGCATCTATTAAAGTAAAGAAAGAGGTATACATAAACGAGTGTCTTACCAAAAAACGTCAGAACCTCCTGTATAGAGTCAGAAAACTTAAGCGGGAGAATAATGACACAATACACCAACGCTTCACACGGTTTAGTTTAATATGTTTATTATGCACCCCATACCCATCCTGTGGGCGGTAGTCAAAAGATTACAGAGGTACATAATTGGTCCAGGGACTGGACTCCAAAGTTTTGATAGCTGAGCAAGTTACAGAGGCAATGAACTCACAATTTACAAAGGTAATGAACTCACAATTTACAAAGGTAATGAACTCACAATTTACAAAGGTAATGAACTCCAGGTAAGTCTGGTCACAATCATGACAAGTTACAAAGGTATTTACAGATTACAGAGGTACGTAATGGGTCCAGGGACTGGGCCCCCAAAGTTTTGATAGCTGAACTAGGTACAAAGGTAATGAGCTCACAAGTTACAAAGGTAATGAATTCTGTAGAATGGTTACTTACGTTTATACTTTGGCTACAATCATGAACAAATTATAGAGTAATGAGCAATTAAACACTTCCACACCCGGTCACAACTGTAATGAGTTATTGGTGCAAATATTGATTGTTGAGTCACACACACCACCACCACACACCACACACACACACACACACACACACACAACACCACACACACACCCCACCACACCACACACACACACACACACCACCACACATTAGGGACAGCGAGCAGGTAGTCACCCCCGTCGGTGCTCCGGGGATTTAAGTGTTTTTGAGGGCTTAGAAGTGTTCTGCAAGGGTTGCAAAGTGTGTCAGGGTAGTCAACAATCCTAGAAGTGTTTTTTTTTTTTAATTGCCTGAGCCACACAAGTGTGGGGAGAGCCCCCAATTTTGAAAGTGATCTGGAAAAATAAAGCGTTGTGGCGCAGGCTAGTGTGAAGGCGGCTTTTGGGCCAAAGTGTCACCCAAGTTTTTAAAATAAAGTGAAACAATAGTGTGACCAGTGAAAGAAATACAGTGAATGGGGGTACATTATTAACGAGAAAAAATTGAGGTGGATCTAGCCAGGACGTACACGAGTGGATCTACCCAGGGACGTCACATCGACCTGGACAATCTACACTGTTTACAGCTGAAAATACAAGTACTGTATCACCTATGAGTGGTTGTTTGGGGTGTGGGGTCCAGGTTCCAATTTAACCGCCAAGCTGAATGTGAATGGTCTAACTTCATAGCACGATAAAGAATAGGCACTCAAGTATTCAATAAGGTTAGCAAATGGTAATCCATTGAACAAGGCGTTTTAAGTCACTATAAGCAGGTGATATAGGCAACACTGCAAGGGAGTCAGGTCACATAGGTTGTGGACACAAGGACAACTGAGAATCTACATTACACTCCAAGCAAAAGCCACCTACTTTTCAGACACATAATAATCCCACACATAATTCGACACAAAATTTAAACCACACACACACTCACACACACACCACACACACACACACACACACACACACACACACACAACACACACACCACACACACAGATACACACACACACACCCACATACACCCCCCCCCACACACACACACACACATACACCCCACCCACATACACACACACACACACACACACACCACACACACAAAACACACACACGCCACACACACACTGTAAGTGCGGTAAATCCAGGAGGTTGGTCAGGTCACAGAAGGTGTGGGCAGCAAGGACCACTGAAAACTTCCCTTAAAGCACAAGCCACCTACCTTTCAGTATCATAATAAACCCACACATAATTCCACACACAATTACACACAAAATTACACCTCACAACACAACCCCCACACACACACCACAACACACACACAACACACACACACACACACACACACAAAACACACACACACCCCACACACATATCCAGACACACACAACACCCCCCCCTCACCACCGACATCTCACTACTTCCCCTGTTTCCATCACCTCCCTCGATCACCCTCCCCTCCCCCATTCACCCCAAACCCTCCCCACCCCTCCCACTCAGCTCCCAAATAGCCACAGTTCCCCCAAATACTTCCCCCCCCCCACACTCTGACACACACATACTAACCTAACATACAGAACTACATGGTTTCCCACTCTGAGGCAATCAGGATAAAACAAAAGGGGGTTTGCCAGAGAGCAACAAGAAAAACCAAGGGACAGGAGGAGGAAAATGCAAAGGAAGATTGGGCAGCAGAGCTCATAAAAAGGGATCATGAATGGGAAAAAAAAACTAGAAGAACTTAGAAATGAGAAGGAAGAGAGGATAGATATGGAAAGCAGGAAGTGGGAGGTGCATGTCAAAACAGCAGAAGCTAGGATACAGAGTTTAGAAGAGGAACTGAAAAATCTGAAACGCATAAAGAACTAAAGAACATTTTGGGATTGACATCAGAGACTGCTACCTCAGCCACAAATAAGGGGACTGTAGGGAAAGAAGGGGCACAACTGCATGGAGATGCTCTATCAGAGGAGACTGTAGCAAATGAAAGAGCTAAGCTTTATGTGGAGGCCCTAACAGACAACAACAGAGCCCAAGGAAAGCCGAGAAGGGAAAATGACAGGCCACTGAGCCCAAGTACTTAGCCAGTGAAACTGATGAAAGGAAAGCTGCAGTGGAGGAAACCAAATTAAATGAGGGGATACACAGGGATATGCAGTGGGAGAATTGAATGGGTGAAGGTCAGTCTTTGTGTATGGGTTCCAGGAAGTCGAAGGGGAGAAACATATGAAGCAAGAAACAAGGGGAAAAAAAAGCAATTGAAAGCATCATGAAAAGCAATAGGAGAAGACGATATACCCAGCTGGAAAATTTTGGAGAATAGAGGGGGTTTGTAAAAAAAGAACCCGGCCAGTGAGAGTGACCTTCAATGGCAGAGCGACACCGGACAGGAATCCTGCAGGAGAAAGCACGATTAAGGGACTGAGACGGCCATACAGGAGGGTGTATCTCGACCGCGACAGAACACAAGAAGAAAGAAAGAAACTGAGAGAGATGGTACAAAGGCGAAAGGAGGAAAAGAGAGGGGTGGAGAAGACAGACAGGAGATCCCAGACAAGGAAGGAGATCTAACTACAGCCTCCCTCAAACTTTCTATAGAAGCCTCCCAACCAGGTCAACCCCAGTGCAACCAAACACTCTAATCAAAAAACACCCATTTTTTTTGCCTCATTCCAATGCCCCCACCCACTACATTACAAACTTCACCCCCACAGCAACAACCCATAGTTTCCTTACACGGTCTCCCACTTCCCAACCCAATTACTTCACCAGAAACCCACCTGTATTAGAAAAGAAGTTGAAGGTGTGGTTATACAAATGGCAGATGGAATAACAAACAAGTTATGAGGAGAGGCACGACGAAAGGAATCAAAGAGACATCCCCAGAATATAGCACTCACGAAACAAACTCACCAGAATAATAACAGATTCAATCTTTTCATCCGGATATCAAATTTCCAGGAAAGATCTAGAGGGAGGAGAGGGGGAGGAGGAGTTGCCCCCCCCCCCCAGGAGGAGTTGAACTGACTCATTAAAACCTAGTGGGGTTTTGAGAAAAAGGGAAGGGAATGGATGGCATGGCGAAAAGGGACTACTTGTAGGAACAATCCAGTCTGAGGGACCATAAGGTGATTGTGCAGTAATGTACAACCCACCACAGCGGAACTGCAGGAGGCCAAGAGAGAATACGATGAGGAGCACAGAGCAATGATAACACACTAGCCGAGGTGGCAGGAGATTCACATGGGAAGCAAAGTATAGTTATGGTTGATTTCAATCAACAAGGAGATTTGACGGGTGAGAACCTGGAGCCCCATGGGGTCCCGAAACAGGGAGAGCCAGATGAGGGATGTGGTACTGGAGAACCTCATGCATCAACATGTTAGAGGGACCACTACCAGAGAGAGAGGTGAGGAATGAACCAGCAAGGTTTGGACCTTTTTTTGTATTCACCATGAGTAGTTCGGGACATCGAGGGTATCATGTATGAAAGGCCCCTGGGAGCTAGAGGATCATGTGGTTCGTGCTTCGACTCCATAGTTGAGCTCAAAGTGGATGAGAGTAGCAGGAATAGCTGGGGAAAAACAAAACTACAAAAAGGGGGAACTACTCAGGCATGAGGAACTTTCCTTTCAAAGGGACATTCAGTTGGGAGAGGGAACTGACAGGAAAACCAGTACAGAGAAATGATGGACTTTGTAGCAAACAAAATGCAAGGCAGGCAGAGGAGAGGTTTGTTCCCAAGATAAAAAGAAATAATGGGATAGAACAGAACGGAGTCCTTGGTTCACCCAAAGGTTGTAGGGAGGCAAAAAAACTAGGTGTACTAGCGCCTGGAAAATGTACAGAAGACAGAGAAACTCAGGAAAATAAAGAAATCAGCGATAGAAAGCCAGAAGAAACGAATATGCACAGATAAGAAGGGAGGCTCAGAGACAATATGAAAATGACATAGCATCAAAAGTAAAGACTGACCGGAAGCTGTTGTACAGCCACACAGGCAGGAAAAAACAGTCAAGGACCAGGTAATCAGAATGAGGAAGGGTGATGGGGGAATTCACAAGAAAACGACCGAGAGGTATGTCAGGAGCTAAACACAAGATTTAAAGAGGTATTTACAGTGGAAACCATAGGACTCCAAGAAATCAGAAGTGCTGGATGAATGGTACATATAACCAAGGAGGAGGTGAAGAAGCTGCTATTGCGAACTTGACACCTCAAAGGTGGTGGGACCAGACAACATCTCTCCATGGGTCCTTAAGAGGGAGCAGAGATATTGTGTGAGCCATTAACAAAGATCTTCAAACACATCATTTGAAACTGGGCAACTCCCTGAGGTATGGAAAATGGAAATGTTGTCCCAATTTTTAAAAAGGGACAGACATGAGGCACTAAACTACAGACTGTATCACTAACGTGTTATTAGTATGCAAGGTCACGGATGGAAGATCATCAGGAGGAGAGTGGTGGGGCACCTGGAAAGAAAAAACAAGTGTATAATTGACAACCAGCACGGGTGTTTCAGGGAAGAAAAATCCTGATGTCACAAACCTACTAGAGTTTTATGACAAGGTGACAGAGTAGAAAAGAGAGAGATGGCGTGGGATCGAACTGCGTATTTTTGGACTTGCTAGAAGGCTTTCGACACAGTTCCTCACAAAGAGGTTACTGAAAAAAGACTAGAGGAACCAGGCACACATACAGGAAAGGCACTGAATGGATCAGAGAATATCTGACAGGAGGCAATATGAGTCATGGTAAGCCGCACAAGGTGTCTGAGCTGGGCGCCTGGACAAGCGGGGTTCCAACAGGGGTCAGTCCTAGGTACCTGTGCTGTTCTTGGTATACTGTGTGAACGACAAAACGGATACTCAGGGATGATAGAAGTATCCTGTTGCAGACGATGTGAAGTTAATGAGGTTGAATCAAATCGGCGGGATCAGGCAGGGACTACAAAAGAGATCTGGACAGGCTACAATCTGGCAGCAATGGCTCCTTGAATTTAACCTGCCAAATGCAAAGTCATGAAGATTGGGGAAGGGCAAAGAAGACTGCTGACACATATAGTTTGATGGCCAAAGACTGCAACCTCATCAAGGAATAATATCTGGGGCGTGAGTATAACACCGAGCCATATCTCCTGAGGCGCACATCAATCAGATAACTCTTGCAGCATACGGCCCCGCCTGGCAAACTACGGATAGCGTTCCGATACCTCAGTAAGGATTCGTTTAAGGATCTGTACACATTAAGGATCAGGCCCATACTGGAGTATGCTGCACCAGTTTGGAATCCACACCTAGTCAGCACGTCAAAGAAAATTAGGAGAAAGTGCAAAGGTTTGCAACAAGACTAGTCCCAGAGGTAAGGGGATTGTCCTAGAAGAAAGGGTGAGGGAAAAATCGGCTGACGACACTGGAGGCCAGGTGGAGGGTCAGGGGAGACATGATAACGGAAATATAAAATACTGCACGGAATAGCTGAGGTGGACAAAGACGGGATGTTCCAAGAGATGGGACACAGACACATGAGGTCACAATTTGGAAGTTGAAGACTCAGGTGAATCAAAGGGATTGTTAGGAAGTATTTCTTCGTCATAGAGTAGTCAGGGCCATGGAATAGCCTAGAAAGTGATGTGTGGAGGCACGGAACCATACTTAGTTTTAAGGCGAGTATGATAGAGCTCATTGGGGCCAGGGAGGAGACGAGGGACCACTAGTAGGCAATCAGTGAGAGAGTGGGGCCAGGAGCTGTGGACTCGACCCCTGCAACCACAAATAGGTGAGTACAAATAGGTAAAGTAACACACTCATACACACACAATCATACTCACACACACACACCACACACACACACACACACCACACACACACACACACACACACACACACACACACACACCTCACTCACACACTCATACACATAACACACAAAAACAACACACACAACACAACTTTGCTAGCTGTAAATAAAGCATTACCACATATGTGCATGTGTGAGTGTGTGTGTGTGTGGGTCTCCCTTATGCCATGGCAGTTTCTCATCTCCGCCTCCAAGGGAAACTCCATTGTGTTTTCTTATTCCGTGTTTCAAACGTCCCCCCACTTTGGTATCCCATCTGTCTACACCACCTCCGTGGTATACCTCTCCCATGTCACGCTGTATCTAATTCCTTTTGCTGTCCTCGGCTCAGACGTCCCTACTTCAACGCCTCAGTCTGATCTCGCTTCTTCGAGTTCTCTCTCACAAGCCTCAGTATCGACGAGACCTCGTATGACACCTCCTCCTATTCGCCCTTACTTCTCAAAAGGTCAAAAAAAAAAGGTCCGTTAATCACCTTCCTCCCATCTCCAACCTCCTCATTTTACCCTCCCTGTCTCTGTCCCTGGTTTCTCCCCCTCTCATGGCTCAGTTACTAGTGTAAGAGTCACCCTCCTCCTCGTTATGTACCTTCCTCCCCTGTTCCCTCCCAAGTTTCTTCCTTATTCTGCCACCTCCCACGTTCCTGCCTCTTCTGTCCCCTGCCATGCTTCTCCAGTTCCCACCACCCTTTTGCCCCCCTACCTTGGTAACAGTCAAATACAGTTTCCAATATTTACTCATCCTCTCCCCTACCATTTCCTATATTGTCTCCCATACAAGTGTCTGAATTCAGAAAACACTGAAGCAATATCTCTGAAATAGTATTGCAGAGACCAAACATCAATGGACACTGATCCACCTTCGCTTCTTTCTCTCTCCTTGCTCCATACTGCGCAACTCTTTTCTTCACAGCGCACCGTTCCTTCGCTGCTTGAACATTTTCCACTGCCTCCGCCCCCACATGTGGACTTTCTAACCCCTCTAAGTGTAGGAACCCTTTACCTGCGGATTTCAAGTATCTTTATCAGTGCCAATCATGGCCTATTTACAGTGTGGAATTTACACTGCCTCAGGGGTTAATCGGGGTGACTTCAGATGTTACTCTCCCAGTTTGACTCTGTTGGTGTTTGCTTACAGAAACAAAAATTACACTCTGCTGTTATTCTCCCAATCTCAGGCTATAATTTATTGTTTTCTTCAGATCTTTTCCTGATGGGACCTTTATGAAAGTGCCCTTCTTCTACAACACTGATATTCCGTACCATCAGCTATTTGATTATACTTCCGCTGCATTACAACAGCAGCCGTATCCACTTTCATAGGTGGTATACGCTTGTTCTTTATATCTCTCTCCTTCTCGGGCATTATCTATTCCAGATATTGCCTTCTTGTTTCTGTCTTACCGCCACCGAGTCTGTTACTTGGTGTTTTAATGCCCACCATTTTTCTGGGGGGTCTCATATGATTCCGTGAAATTTCAGTTAGAGGCTTTCTTGCCACCCACCCCCTCCATTGTTTTTAAATACATGTACTCAACCCATTTGATCCTCGGGACTCATACTCTCTCTTGCATCGATCTCTCAGTCTGCCTCTTCCTCCGCCGCATTAGACTTTCACTTGGTCTGTTCTCTGGACTTACATGACAGTGCATCATTTCCCAATCATTCTTACTTTCCCTCATATTCGC
>NC_069448.1:28569758-28826435 GCF_026875155.1 Cherax quadricarinatus | reverse complement strand
GTTGTGAGCATACGGCTTGTGGAGTTCTCGTGCCAGTATATGTGGGTGAGTGTAAGGAATGTGCTCTTTGAGGCGAATGAAATGAACATTCGTCAGGCTTTTGACAGGTTCGGTGTCATACATGTTGCCTAACAGGAAAAATGGGCGTCGGGTGTGTATGCTGGCCTCCTGGAGAGAAGTTTCACCACCAAAATGACGCTCTGTCAACCCATACCTTCTTACGTCCGTATTGCTCAGGAGTTAGGTGGGTAGAGGGTAGGGTCTTAAGAGTGGATGGATGGTGGGGAGGGGAGAGAGTGAGTTTTGTATGCGTGTATGTGCCAGCGGAGAATGTTGTATGGGTTAAAAATGATTTTGTGAGATAAGAGTTGGTTTATTTTTTGAGATCTTTGCCTGAATTAATGTTGGTGGGTGGTTATTAGAAATGCATTGTCCGATGGGTGGATGTAGCACTGAGGGGGGGCTGTTTTTTTCTCGCATGTGTTGGGGGAGCTTCTCCAGGATACTCAATTGCGGGATGTGTTCACCGGGGCTTCATGGGAGGTGGAGCATACTTTTGTGAGGGAGGGATATGGGGCACGGTTGGATCGTATATATGTCACGAGGCGCATCAATATCGAATCCATGCATACTGTTGATGCTCCATATTTGGATCACAGGGCTGTGGTAGTGAAGGTTGGGTGGGAGGAGTCAGCTAGACAGCAGGCGGCATACTGGAAACTGAATGTGCAGACTCTCGAGGATGAGGAGGCAGGAGGGTAGGGGGTTTGCTGTGTTATGGGAAGAGCTAGAAGAGGAGGCGAGGGTGTTTGATGGCATAGTGGGTTGGTGGGATGGCATTGCAAAAGCTAGGATTAAGGACTTTTATATCCAAGAGGGGAAGAGAATCAATCACATGCGATTTGGATTGTCAAATTATCTGAAGCAGCACTTATGTGTTTGCTACAGTAGGGGTGCTTTGCAGGGACAGTACTGGGTGGGGGAGATGGAAGACCTGAAGGAGAGATTATGGGAGATGCAGAATGAAAGGTTCGAAGCAGAAAGGGTGCAGGAGGGTCTGGATGAAGTGCTATGGGGGGATAGGCCGTCGGCTTGTGTCCTGAGGGGTCAACAACAACGTAGGAGAGCAACAACTCTTGCTCAGTTGGGGGTACGTGGTGAGAGGAGAGTTATTGGATAGGGTAGGTGCTAAGGTTGATGGAGGGCATGGGAATGTATGCCGACAGGTGGTATGAGCATTGTTGGCATAGTAGAGGAGTGGTAGCAGAGCTGTTGGAGGAGGTGTGTGGCTGTGTAGGGAAACCCTTGGGGAGAGGCGAAAGAATGCCATTGGGGGGAACATTGAGGAGAAGGAAATTTGGAGAGAGTTGGCTACTATGAGCAAGGGCAAAGCACCGAGTGTCGATGGGCTCACATGTGATTTTTATTTGGTACATTGGGATGTGCTGAGAGGGTTCTTCATCAGAATACTGAATGCAATGAAAAGGAAGGATAGTTTAGGGAGTGGTATACTGACTACAAGGTTTTTGCGAAGGTGCTAGGTAATCGCCTCAAGTGTGTTATTGAAAAAGTGGCTTCCCCAAGCCAGTTTGGTCTGCCTGGAAGATCTATGATGACGGGTCACGGTGTCCTACAGGATTTTGTAGGTGAGTAGGGATGGAGGGGGAAGGGGTTTGCTAGTGTTAGATTGGAGAGGAGCATATGACACTGTGGAGAGGGAGACTTTAGGCCATATTTTATTGAGTCAGGGTTTCAGGGAGGAAATAGTGGGATGGGCAAATACATGGTATGTTTATGTGTGTGTTTGTGTGCAAATTAATTTGCATTTGGGGAAGGTGGTGGCAATAGGGAGGGGTCTCAGGCAGGGGTGCCCGCTCTCGCAACTTTTGTTTGCTTCTGTGCAAGAACCTTTTTATAGATATGTGAAGGCAAAAATACGAGGGGACAGGGATGGAGCAGGGGGCCCGTGGCCGAGTCTGGAAGGGTATATTGATGATGTGATGAGTCGACGTGGTTGGGTGGTTTGAAAGGGGTGGTGAGGACTTATGGAGGGGCGTACGGAATGATAGTGAATGCAGAGAAGTTGTTCATTCTTGGGTTGGGGACGTGGGCAGGCAGGGTAGAGTGGAAGTGCTGGGTGGTGAAGAACTGCTTGGAGGTGTTGAAGATATGTAGTATTCTCTACAGGGGGACTTGGTAAGGGAAAGGGAGGATAATTCGGGTCTTTTGGAGGAACGAGTGGAGACAACATTGAGGGTTCTGAGGCTGAACCACCTCACTATTCTCCAGGGAGCAATTGTGATTAATGTGCTTTTGTATAGAGGGATTTAGTTCATTGCACATGTGTTCCCGTTAACAGTGCAGGTGATCAAGCATATTCAGAGGAGGGTGTTAAGATTTTTGTGGGGTTCAGGGTGTGAGTGGTTAACATGGGAGGTGGTCATGTTGCCTGTGTGAAAGGGGGGGATGGGTCTGCCAGATTTATGGAGGAGGATTGAATGTGTATTTATCAGGTGTGAGGATTTGCAGAGGGGGGATTTTTGGGAGGGGTGGTTGGGGAAGGTTCATGAGGTCCTGTGGGGTTTGTACAGAGGGGTGGAACTGAGGGAGTGCAAGGCAGCATTGTGGGTGATGGCTTTGGTTCGAGACGTTGGAAAAGTCAGGGTGAGGGTTTTACAAAGGGCGATGGGGAAGACTGAGGTGCAGGTGGGGGAAGGGCTATACCCAATTTACATTTGGGTGTCCATCTGGGAAAGATTCAGGAGGGTGAGGATGCATCCTAGGGTGAGGGAAATTATGTTCCTTTTTTTTGCATGGGGATTTTGCCTTCTGGTGCAGTATTGTGGGATAGGAGGTTGGGGGGAGGGGCATTGTGGGTTGTGTGGGGAGGAGGACACAGCTTTCTATGCTGTTTATTATTGTGAGAGGCTGGAGGAGTTCAGGAAATGGGTGGGTAGGGTTGTGGAGAGGGTGGGGGAGGGGTGTGTCGGTTTTGCAAGCACTAAGTTTGGATGTGGGGGGGTGGAGGAGGGGTCAGCACGTGCACTGGCATACGTGATGGTGGATTACATGTACGTAGCCTGGAGCATGGAGGGCTTGTTGTGGAGAGATATTTGCATGAGAATGGTCCTGTGACACCTTCGGTGCTTTTTCTTGTCTGAAGGTGGCTTCGCAGTGGTGTGTATACCACTGATACATATGGTGGCAAGCACGGGAAGAGTGTGTGTGTCCGGGTTACGTATTGGGCGTGAGTGGTCGTGGAAAACTTGATGTGCTTGGAGGCTACAGGCACCTGTGTGCGCTAACGCATGCCAGTATGATAGGTGGTGGAATATAATGAGGATACTGGGGCCTGTGAGCCCTTGTAGGTTGGTTTTGCAGTATAATGTTCTGGTGGACTTTGATGTATCGTATGTGATGAGGGCAAGACACGTTGCTGACACGTGTGTCCTGTTTAGGCAGGCATGTGCAATGTGTGAGGGGTTATGGGAGATGAGGCTAGTTGACATCTGACGAGATCATGGGGAGAGGTCATTCATATTATATATATGTGAATGTGCCTGTGTTATAAGGCATTGGGGGCCTGACGTCCATAAAGGGGAAGGTTTCAAGAAATGTGGCGGCAGGTAGCTGCATTGTTGCTCAGATGTTTATTGGTTGGTTGTACTTAATATGACTGTGAGGATGTACAAACTCTATCTTTTAGAGTAGAGGGATAAGGTTTTGGTTGGAAGCCTGATAATGTAATCGGAGGCATGAATAGGTAGTGGTAGGATGTACTAGATCTCGTCTTGTTTTACCTGGAGTTTACCTGGAGAGAGTTCTTGGAGGTCAACGCCCCCGCGGCCCGGTCTGTAACCAGGCCTTCTGGTGGATCAGAGCCTGATCAACCATGCTGTTACTGCTGGCTGCACGCAAACCAACGTACGAGCCACAGCCCGGCTGGTCAGGTACCGACTTGAGGTGCTTGTCCAGTGCCAGCTTGAAGACTGCCAGGGGTCTGTTGGTAATCCCCCTTATGTATTGGTGGGAGGCAGTTGAACAGTCTCGGGCCCCTGACACTTATTGTATGGTCTCTTAACGTGCTAATGACACCCCTGCTTTTCATTGGGGGGATGTTGCATCGTCTGCCAAGTCATTTGCTTTCGTAGTGAGTGATTTTCGTGTGCAAGTTCGGTACTAGTCCCTCTAGGATTTTCCAGGTGTATATAATCATGTCTCTCTCCCTCCTGCGTTCCAGGGAATACAGGTTCAGGAACCTCAAGCGCTCCCAGTAATTGAGGTGTTTTATCTCCGTTATGCCCGCCATGAAGGTTCTCTGTACATTTTCTAGGTCAGCAATTTCACCTGCCTTGAAAGGTGCTGTTAGTGTGCAGCAATATTCCAGCCTAGATAGAACAAGTTTGTTTTTTAGTTTAATATGTTTATTATGCACCCCATACCCATCCTGTGGGCGGTAGTCAAAAGATTACAGAGACTAGTCACGAGGGAGCATTCACCAAATTCAACTTAAATCACAAAAACATAAAGTGGGACCAAGTAAACCAAGTCCTAACCGATATAAGCTGGGAAGATGAACTAAGCAACACAGACCCCAACTTATGCCTAGAACAGATTAACTCGGTGGCACTCGATGTATGCACAAGGCTTATTCCTCTAAGAAAAAGGAGGAGTAGATGTAAAATAGAAAGAGACAGGCGCTCCCTTTACAGGCGACGGAAAAGAATAACAGAGCTGCTAAAAGAGGTCAATATATCTGAAATGCGTAGGGAGACACTGGTCAGAGAAATAGCAAGCATCGAACTTAAGCTAAAAGAATCCTTTAGGAGTCAGAATCGCGGGAAGAACTAAAGCCATAAATGAAATCGAAAGAAACCCAAAGTATTTCTTCTCCTATGCCAAATCAAAATCGAGAACAACGTCCAGTATTGGGTCCCTACTTAAACAAGATGGGTCCTACACAGATGACAGCAAGGAAATGAGTGAGCTACTCAAGTCCCAATATGACTCAGTTTTTAGCAAGCCGCTAACCAGACTGAGAGTCGAAGATCAAAATGATTTTTTTATGAGAGAGCCACAAAATTTGATTAACACAAGCCTATCCGATGATATCCTGACGCCAAATGACTTCGAACAGGCGATAAATGACATGCCCATGCACTCTGCCCCAGGGCCAGACTCATGGAACTCTGTGTTCATCAAGAACTGCAAGAAGCCTCTATCACGAGCCTTTTCCATCCTATGGAGAGGGAGCATGGACACGGGGGTCGTCCCTCAGTTACTAAAAGCAACAGACATAGCCCCACTCCACAAAGGGGGCAGTAAAGCAACAGCAAAGAACTACAGACCAATAGCACTAACATCCCATATCATAAAAATCTTTGAAAGGGTCCTAAGAAGCAAGATCACCACCCATCTAGAAACCCATCAGTTACACAACCCAGGGCAACATGGGTTTAGAACAGGTCGCTCCTGTCTGTCTCAACTATTGGATCACTACGACAAGGTCCTAAATGCACTAGAAGACAAAAAGAATGCAGATGTAAAATATACAGACTTTGCAAAAGCCTTCGACAAGTGTGACCATGGCGTAATAGCACACAAAATGCGTGCTAAAGGAATAACAGGAAAAGTCGGTCGATGGATCTATAATTTCCTCACTAAGAGAACACAGAGAGTAGTCGTCAACAGAGTAAAGTCCGAGGCAGCTACGGTGAAAAGCTCTGTTCCACAAGGCACAGTACTAGCTCCCATCTTGTTCCTCATCCTCATATCCGACATAGACAAGGATGTCAGCCACAGCACCGTGTCTTCCTTTGCAGATGACACCCGAATCTGCATGACAGTGTCTTCCATTGCAGACACTGCAAGGCTCCAGGCGGACATCAACCAAATCTTTCAGTGGGCTGCGGAAAACAATATGAAGTTCAACGATGAGAAATTTCAATTACTCAGATATAGTAAACATGAGGAAATTAAATCTTCATCAGAGTACAAAACAAATTCTGGCCACAAAATAGAGCGAAAACACCAACGTCAAAGACCTGGGAGTGATTATGTCGGAGGATCTCACCTTCAAGGACCATAACATTGTATCAATCGCATCTGCTAGAAAAATGACAGGATGGATAATGAGAACCTTCAAAACTAGGGAGACCAAGCCCATGATGACACTCTTCAGGTCACTTGTTCATTCTAGGCTGGAATATTGCTGCACTCTAACAGCACCTTTCAGGCAGGTGAAATTGCCGACCTAGAAAATGTACAGAGAACTTTCACGGCGCGCATAACGGAGATAAAACACCTCAATTACTGGGAGCGCTTGAGGTTTCTGAACCTGTATTCCCTGGAACGCAGGAGGGAGAGATACATGATTATATACACCTGGAAAATCCTAGAGGGACTAGTACCAAACTTGCACACGAAAATCAATCACTACGAAAGCAAAAGACTTGGCAGACGATGCACCATCCCCCCAATGAAAAGCAGGGGTGTCACTAGCACGTTAAGAGACCATACAATAAGTGTCAGGGGCCCGAGACTGTTCAACTGCCTCCCAGCACACATAAGGGGGATTACCAACAGACCCCTGGCAGTCTTCAAGCTGGCACTGGACAAGTACCTAAAGTCAGTTCCTGATCAGCCGGGCTGTGGCTCGTACGTTGGTTTGCGTGCAGCCAGCAGCAACAGCCTGGTTGATCAGGGGCTGATCCACCAGGAGGCCTGGTCACAGACCGGGCCGCGGGGGCGTTGACCCCCGAAACTCTCTCCAGGTAAACTCCAGGTAAAACTCCAGGTACATAATTGGTCCAGGGACTGGACTCCAAAGTTTTGATAGCTGAGCAAGTTACAAAGGTAATGAACTCACAATTTACAAAGGTAATGAACTCACAATTTACAAAGGTAATGAACTCACAATTTACAAAGGTAATGAACTCCAGGTAAGTCTGGTCACAATCATGACAAGTTACAAAGGTATTTACAGATTACAGAGGTACGTAATGGGTCCAGGGACTGGGCCCCCAAAGTTTTGATAGCTGAACTAGGAACAAACGTAATGAGCTCACAAGTTACAAAGGTAATGAATTCTGTAGAATGGTTACTTACGTTTATACATAGCTACAATCATGAACAAATTATAGAGTAATGAGCAATTCACACTTCCACACCCGGTCACAACTGTAATGAGTTATTGGTGCAAATATTGATTGTTGAGTCACACACACACACACACACACACACACACACTTTAGTTTAATATCTTTATTATGCACCCCATAGAACAAGCGACCTGAAGAGTGTCATCATGGGCTTGGCATCCCTAGTTTTGAAGGTTCTCATTATCCATCCTGTCATTTTTCTAGCAGATGCGATTGATACAATGTTATGGTCCTTGAAGGTGAGATCCTCCGACATGATCACTCCCAGGTCTTTGACGTTGGTGTTTCGCTCTATTTTGTGGCCAGAATTTGTTTTGTACTCTGATGAAGATTTAATTTCCTCATGTTTACCATATCTGAGTAATTGAAATTTCTCATCGTTGAACTTCATATTGTTTTCTGCAGCCCACTGAAAGATTTGGTTGATGTCCGCCTGGAGCCTTGCAGTGTCTGCAATGGTTAGTTTAATAGTTTGTTTAATATGTTTATTATGCACCCCATACCCATCCTGTGGGCGGTAGTCAAAAGATTACAGAGGTACATAATTGGTCCAGGGACTGGACTCCAAAGTTTTGATAGCTGAGCAAGTTACAGAGGTAATGAATTCACAATTTACAAAGGTAATGAACTCACAAATTACAAAGGTAATGAACTCCAGGTAGGTCTAGTCACAATCATGACAAGTTACAAAGGTATTTACAGATTACAGAGGTACGTAATGGGTCCAGGGACTGGGCCCCCAAAGTTTTGATGGCTGAACTAGGTACAAGGTAATGAACTCACAAGTTACAAAGGTAATGAATACTGTAAGAATGGTTACTTACGTTTATACATGGCTACAATCATGAACAAATTATAGAGTAATGAGCAATTCACACTTCCACACCCGGTCACAACTGTAGTGAGTTATTGGTGCAAATATTGATTGTTGAGTCACACACACACACACACACACACACACACACACACACACACACACACACACACACACACACACACACACACACACACACACACACACACAAAACACACACACACACACACACACACACATACACGAACTCATACACACACGCACACACACTCATACACACACACACACACTCACTCATACACACACACACCACACTCATACACATACACACGCACACACAAACACACACACAAACACACACACACACACACACACAGGAGCTTGGACTCGACCCCTGCAATCTCAACTAGGTGAATGCACACACACACACACACACACACACACACACACACACACACACACACACACACACACACACACACACACACACACACACACACACACACACACATGCACACATGTGGTAATGCTTTATTTACAGCTAGCAAAGTCAGGGTATTTCTCCAGAATGGTCTGTAATATACCACTGTGGATAAAATACTTTGCCATTTCTTGAACATTTCTGAGTGAGTTGTTTCTAAATTCATTAATTTGATCACACTCCAGTACATAATGACGCAGGGTGTGACAATAGTCCATCTGGCAAAGTTTACATTTCGTTTGGTCTACATCTGGTGGTGGTGATTTAACCTGCCGAAGATACTTGTAACCCAGCCGGAGCCGGGCAGTAGTGACATCCAAGAGTCTACTTATTTTGTTGGATGCACCATAGACATGTGGCTCCTCCTGCATGATAGAGTGATGATAGATGGACTCACTGGTGTCAATCTCCCTGAGCCTTAAGTCCATAAAGTTCAGTTGAAGTTCTTTTCGTATTATTGTTCTCAAACTACTACCTGACAAGCCAAGATTGTAATCTACTCCCTCTTTGAAAGCATACAGCTTAGCCAATTTATCAGTTCTATCATGCATCTGAAGACCAATGTGAGATGGAATCCACAGCATGTGCACTCTCACTCCACTGTCCACAATCTTACCATACCTGTGTCTGGCTTCTGACACAAGCATGCCACAATTTATGCTTAATGAGTTGAGAGCATTTATGGATGACAGAGAATCAGTTACAATTAAACTGTCAATCTTTGATACACAGATGCATTTCAGTGCAAGGAGTATGGCAAACAGTTCTGTCTGAAGGGTAGAGGCCCAATTATTGATGCGTGCTCCAATTTCTTTAAGAGAGCCATCACTCTGTACGACAACAGCAGCACTACCAGCTGCACCAGTGGATTGGTGAACAGAACCATCAGCGTAAATAATTTGCGAGAGTGTGTGCTGTGTGACTAAGTTATCAATACAGCTTAAGACCTCATGTTTGGCTTCAAGGCGAAGTTTTGGTTGTGATTTAAGAAGTAGTTTGGGGGGAAATGGAGGAATGGTAGTTTGGAATGGGGTAATATTCCATGGAGCGGAGAAGTGCCGCTGTTGCCTTACTTGACATAGATCATGTATCTGATTCATGCGGAGATCGGTTCCAGTTTTTTCGATCCATCTGGAGGAGTGTTCACCAGTGCTGAGGAAAGTTTGGAGGGCTTCTGTGCAGGGGTTTGAATGAGCTTGCCTGAGCATATTAACCCCAATTAGGATATTTCTTTCAGTAACACGATCTCTGATGCTTGGAATATCAAGTTCTTTTTGCATATTTAAAATTTTGGCAGTACGAGGGCATCCTAAAATGATCCTCATTGCTTCGTTCTGCAGTTTTTCCAGCCCTCCAAGCTTCCAGTCAGACACAAGAGCAAGTAGTGGCGCAGTATAATCAACCAATGATCTAACATAAGCAAGATACATCATTTTCACAATTTTAACATTAGCACCATACCTGGGTTGATGGGAGCGAGTACTGTGCCTTGTAGAACAGAGGTTTTCACCGTAGCTGCCTCGGACTTTACTCTGTTGACTACTACTCTCTGTATTGTGTTAGTGAGGAAGTTATAGATCCATCTACCAACTTTTCCTGTTATTCCTTTAGCACGTATTTTGTGCGCTATTACGCCATGGTCACACTTGTCGAAGGCTTTTGCAAAGTCTGTATATTACATCTGCATTCTTTTTGTCTTCTAGTGCATCTAGGACCTTGTCGTAGTGATCCAATAGTTGAGACAGACAGGAGCGACCTGTTCTAAACCCATGTTGCCCTGGGTTGTGAAATTGATGGGTTTCTAGATGGGTGGTGATCTTGCTTCTTAGGACCCTTTCAAAGATTTTTATGATATGGGATGTTAGTGCTATCGGTCTGTAGTTCTTTGCTATTGCTTTACTGCCCCCTTTGTGGAGTGGGGCTATGTCTGTTGTTTTTAGTAACTGTGGGACGACCCCCGTGTCCATGCTCCCTCTCCATAGGATGGTAAAAGCTGGTGATAGGGGCTTCTTGCAGTTCTTGATGAACACGGAGTTCCATGAGTCTGGCCCTTGGGCAGAGTGCATGGGTATGTCATTTATCGCCTGTTCGAAGTCATTTGGCGTCAGGATAACATCAAATAGGCTTGTGTTAACCAAATTCTGTGGCTCTCTCATAAAAAAAATTCATTTTGATCTTCGACTCTAAGGCTGGTTAGCGGCTTGCCAAAAACTGAGTCATATTGGGACTTGAGTAGCTCACTCATTTCCTTGCTGTCATCTGTGTGACCCATCTTGTTTAAGTAGGGGCCCAATACTGTACGTTGTTCTCGACTTTGATTTGGCATAGGAGAAGAAATACTTTGGGTTTCTTTCGATTTCATTTATGGCTTTTAGTTCTTCCCGCGATTCCTGACTCCTATAAGATTCCTTTAGCTTAAGTTTAATGCTTGCTATTTCTCTGACCAGTGACTCCCTACGCATCTCAGATATATTGACCTCTTTTAGCCGCTCTGTTATTCTTTTCCGTCGCCTGTAAAGGGAGTGCCTGTATCTTTCTCTCTTACATCTACTTAGAGGAATAAGCCTTGTGCATACATCGAGTGCCACCAAGTTAATGTATTCTAGGCATAAGTTGGGGTCTGTGTTGCTTAGTTCATCTTCCCAGCTTATATCGGTTAGGACTTGGTTTACTTTGTCCCACTTTATGTTTTTGTTATTGAAGTTGAATTTGGTGAATGATCCCTCGTGACTAATCTCATTATGTCGGTCTGGGGCTCCACGCATACATGACTGAACCTCAATTATGTTGTGATCTGAGTATACTGTTTTTGATATGGTGACATTTCGTATCAGATCATCATTGTTAGTGAAGATGAGGTCTAGTGTATTCTCCAGTCTAGTAGGCTCTATTGTTTGCTGGTTTAAATTGAATTTTGTGCAGAGATTTAAAAGCTCGTGTGAGTGTGAGTTTTCATCAGAGCTGCCTCCTGGTGTTATTACTGCAACAACATTATTTGCAATATTCCTCCATTTTAGGTGCCTTAAGTTGAAATCCCCCAGGAGCAAGATGTTGGGTGCAGGACCTGGAAGATTTTCCAGACAGTGGTCAATTTTTAACAGCTGTTCCTGGAATTGCTGGGATGTTGTATCCGGAGGCTTGTAGACTACCACAATGACTAGGTTTAGGTTCTCGATCTTTATTGCTGAAACTTCCACTACATCATTTGAGGCTTTAAGCAGTTCTGGTCAAACAAGTGACTCTGTAATGTACAGGCCAACCCCCCCCCCCTCCTTTTGCCTGTTCACTCTGTCACATCTGTATAGGTTGTAACCTGGGATCCATATTTCGTTGTTCAAGTGATTTTTTATGTGGGTCTCAGTGAAAGCCACGAACATTGCATTTGCCTCTGCAAGCAGTCCACGGATGAAAGGTATTTTGTTGTTTGTTGCTGGCTTTAGACCCTGTATATTTGCAAAGAAGAATGTTATCGGACTGGTGGTATTGTTGGTATTGGGGGGGGGGATTTTTTTCCGGCATTAGTATCTGTATCTGTTGGTTTGGAGTGGAGGCCATCGACTGTGGTTCCACTCCAGCAATGACTGGATTTGGTGTACGATTTCTGCCATTTCATGCCAGTTTTTTTTTTCCTTCCTGGCACTAAAAAACCTCTCCCTCTTGAGTTGCTGTGGCTACCCAGGTTTTCCCATGGCCTGGATGTTTTGTATCTTTTTGTACCCGTTTAGATGGTGTGCCTGGCAATTTAAGTTATAGCACAGTCTTTCCTGTACTGAAGAGGTACACAATTCAGGGTGAAAAAACTTACAGGAAGGGAGTTTGCATTTTCCTGTTGTCATATGGGCATGGCATTTTCTAGGGTGGTCATAGTTGCACGTCCCGTCTGTTTTTCCAGATTTCCCATGTCTGCAGATACCAAGTGCATAGTATGTGCACAGGCTTGGTTTCCGTTTGCCTTGGGTTTCTGTGACTGTATTCCCTGTTGGTGCATGTTTACCTGTCTTATTCCTATCCTCCCTAGCACCAACAATGGAGCTCCCACCAGTTGTTTTTGGTAATATATCCTCACTATTGCTAGTGGAGTCCTCTTGTTTGCTATTTCCTGTGGTATTACTAGTTTGCAATATTGGTTTTATCTTATCTTTGTTTACACTTTTGTCCCCACTACGGCTCCTGTCTCCCATGAGGTCATTTATATGCATTCCTTCCTGCGTATAATTCCCGACTACCTGGACAAAATCTCCAGCTTCAGCATTACTGTCTCCCAGGACAGCACCTCCAGCTTCAGCATTACTGTCTCCCAGAACAGCACCTCCAGCTTCACCATTACTGTCTCCCAGAACAGCACCTCCAGCTTCACCATTACTGATTACCAGGACAGGAGATTTTATGTATATTTTTTACAAACTGTAGTAACTTGTTTCAAAATAACATGGGAAATAAAATACACAGTCGTAGTTTGCGGTTTTGCAACATACATTTGTCTTTGTATTCAAAGTTATCTTTTATGTTGTACATAATGCACCTTGTGGTAAGGCTTATTGTGTCGCTCACACGACCAGGATGTTATACAGAACGGATGAATCCACCTGTATGTTAGGGTGTGGGCTGTCTTTCTTTGTAGAATATTTCACGATGTTGTGTATCCAAGTGGGTATGTTGGGGGATATAATATAGCCACTTGTAGTACGTGTTCCTTATGTATGTTTTTGTGTGGGGACTGGAACATGGAGTTGAGCTTTGATATCTTTTATAATTGTTCATGAACCTGTGTATAGCATATTGTTCATCGTGTAATGTATTTTTTAAATAAAATAAAAAAAATTGGTTGAGACATTGAAAGGTTATCGCTCGAAAAACAGTATTACAATTTTCCCAATTTCCAGCCTAAAAAAATAGATATTGAGGCCTACATAGGCCAATATAATAAATGTTGCAATATTAATTAGTTTTTCAAGTATTAAAATGAGATAATTAAGACACGTGTGCAGCAGTTAGGCTTCTTTTTCCGAATGGTTTCGACTACAGAGTAAACTTCTTCACTGGAGTATAGAGGAGGCAGCAGCAGCAGTAGTGAATAAAGACGATGTAATTACCCTCGAAGACATATTTTTAAGGTGGTCAGTCACTCAGGCTGGAGAAAAATTCTGCTCCATAGTCAAGAACTATGGACTGCTGCCAACTGTGTTCGAGTGAGGAAGCCTACTGTGTAGGCGATACGTTTCGGTATTAAGATATCTAACTGTTGCATATGTATCATACTTATCAACATGTCTGTACTGTATACCATTATCATTTTCATTTAAGTACCTGAGGGGTGGATCAAGAGCCTGTGTTCAACATCAAGGTATCCTTCTCCCCAGGATGCATAATTCATCAGTGTAAAAGGCTTTCTGAAATTATTTTTTTTATATTTTATTTAAGACATGCAATACATTAAATAAATAAAAGTATACAGTGTCAGATATTTCACTTTCAAAAACAATTATTTCTTCATAATCCAAACACACTGTACGTGTTACATTGCCTTTAGAAAAATTCCTCTGCACATGACTCAGTGCAACTCCCAACACGTGTGCAAAAAACAAGATTATACAATATTATACCCGACATCAATCGTATCATTTGGATTTACAATAATATTTCACTTATTACACTGACACACAACTGATAAATTAGCAATTACATGTGTAATTGCTAAGCTCAAGTGTAGATAAGATTTATTCAAAGGTAAGTTGTAATATTTACCTTTATAAAGTGCATAATTAACTACATAATCAGTGTTAATAATTAAGTTGAATTTAATACATTGCACAATGGGTGAAAATGAGGAAATTAATATAGATGACAAACACATGGAATTTAGAGCAAAAAAAAAAAAAACAATCATTGCAGGCTAGAAAAGGTCATGTAGCAAAGGCATACAATAAATATTTGGAATTAATAAATCAAGAAACTGTGAATACTTATGATTTAAAATTGTATTTAGATGCTTTAAAGAATAGATATGATTCATACAAATTATATTATAAAAAATGAAGGAAATTTGTTTGTAAATTGTATAGATGAAATGGATCTTATGATTAACCAGTCTTATGAATTAGAAGAAAAGATTCTTGTAAAAGCCAGGCTTTGAATAAATTAAAAGGTGTAAACCAGGTAGTTAATCTGCTCCAACAAATAAGATGTCTTTGCCAAAACTCTCAGAATTATGTTTACCTGTATTTAATCCTGGAGAAAATTGGGAGGAGTTTTGGTCAATTTTTAAAGCAGCTGTGCATGATAGGAATGTTCTAGCCTGTGTAACTAAATTATTTTACCCCAAAGGGCAGATAAGAGGAGATGCTCATATGCTCATACAAGCCTTTCCCAATGTAGATGACTCTTACAAAGAAGCAGTTGACTTGTTGAAGGTCACTTATGGCAATATAGAACAAAGTAGGTTGGATCTAGTGACTATCATTGTTAATTTAAAGACTCAAGATCATGCTTACAAAGGTTTACATCAGTTTAGAGTTAAACTGGAGAGCACTCTCAAAACTTTAAGTAATAAATATAATCTGAAGGAATCAGACTGGTTATTGAGTGCCATTGTACAGAATAAATTAAGCTGTAAAACACTTGAATGGTTCTCGAACAAGTATCACAAAGGTTATTTTGGTCTGGAGGAAATAAGACTAGGTCTGCAAGAATTAATTGTTCAGTTGCAGAACAGCCAACCAACTCATTTTAAAGATGCAACACATAATAATAATAATGAGTTATGTGTCAAGTTTCACGAAGGGAAAAATTATCCCAATGTTAATAATCAGAATTCATGTACTAATAACAGTTGCATAGGTGCATGTCAAGTAGGAATCAGAAATAATGATCCTCCACAAGGTAAGAAGAATAAGTACCCTCCTAAGAGTAGCCCAGTTAATCAAAAACCAGTCGAAGAAAAGAGAGATTGTCTCTTCTGCAAGGGTACTCATTTTTTTAAGAATTGCAATGCATACAATTCATGGAATGATAAAGTTGAAAGATTGTAGGAACTTGACAGATGTATCAGATGGCTAGGTAATCACAATGTAAAGGATTGTTATGCCAAATTAAACAACTGTTATCATTGTCACAAAAAGGTCTATATGATAATGTTGATAATAATGATAATGTTGACAATCCTGACACAACAGTAGCTAATGTAAAAATTGCTACTAGTGTTAATAATGATGGTTTTGCTGAAGTAGCCTTACCTGTGTTACAGGTAAAAATTGATGATAAAAGGCATAAATCAAAAATGTAACTACATTATTAGACCAGGGATCAGAGCTTACTTTCAGAAAACGTAAATGTCTTAATGGGATGAAAGTACAAATGGGAGATCCTACAACTCTAAAATTATCTGGTTTTCTCTCAGATAAAAGAGCTCAATTGTATGACACTGTTTATGTAACTGTCAGGTTGGGCAATGAGAAAAAAAGATGTTAATGCAGTAATTGTAGATAGGCTCCCAGAGAAAATATCTACAGTAGGGCTTAGTAAAGCTACAGAAAGACTTTCACATAATGTAAATTTAGCACCTTCTGCCCCCTCAAGGAAGGTTCCTTGATGCTGGTGAGGGGCTCTTGATCTAGGGAACTGGATCTGTGCTCCAGTTCCCTGAGTTAAACCTGAATACCTTCCATCCCTCCCCCAAGCACTGTATAATCCTATGGGTTTAGTGCTTCCCCCTTGATTATAATAATAATAATATCACCTGGTGTAAACGATGATTCTGTAGGCCCAATAAATATTTTGATAGGTAGTGACTATTATGTCTCCTTTGTAAAGGGTATGGTAAAGAAATGTGGTGTCACCCTTTTAAAGACTGCAGGAGGCCATGTAATGTATGGTAGGATTCCTCGTAATAATAATTCATGACCAGAGGAAACTACAAATACCATAACTGTGTGTCTTACTCATGAAATCGTACCCCAGTATAATTCTTCCATAGAGGATGGTGTTGAGCCAGCGCATAAATTGTGGGAATTAGACAGCATTGGAATAAATGTAAATGAAGAAAGTCCATACGATTCTTTTACTCAGGAACAGTTCCTGAGAGATGTAAAGTTTGAATCTGGACAATACTGGGTACGACTTCCGCGGAGACTGAACCATCCAGAATTGCCCACTAATTACAGAATGGCATATGGACAATTAAAGGCTCAGTTCCGCAAACTGAGTAAGACACCAGAATTGTTGACTGCCTATAATGATACAATTACTGAACAATTAATTAATAAATTTATAGAAGACTTACCTCGTGAGCAAGCCAAAATTTATGGTCACTATTTGCCACATCACTGAGTGAAGAAGGATTCTAAGACCACTCCTCTGAGGATTGTGTTTAATTGTAGTGCCAGGAGTAACAAAAATGTACCTAGTTTAAATGACTGATGACAGGTCTGTCGTTGACGGAAAAATTAGGAGATATCTTATTAAATTTCAGGGTGAAGAATTATTCCTTTACGGCTGACATAAGTAAAGCTTTCCTAAGAGTGGGTTTACAAGAGGCTGACCGGGATTGTACCCGCTTCTTATGGCCTGAGAATCCTATTGACCCACTTAGCCCTCCGAAAACCTTTCACTTTAGGAGTGTATTATTTGGTGCTACATCCAGTTCGCTCCTACTTCAAGCGACGATAAATGCACACCTTAAATGTATGGGAAGTCCATTGAGTAAAGTAATGAGCAAACAATTTTATGTGGACAATTTCCTGGGTGTGACGTCAACTGAAGAGGAACTGTTAATGACTTATTGAGAGGCTAATAAAATAATGCAAAGTGCAAATATGCCTCCGAGGGAATGGAATAATAATTCGTCCAAATTAAAGGACAAAATAAGTAAAGATTACCCTGGAGATGAAGTGCCAAAATGTAGTAATGTATTGGGATTAACTTGGGATACTGAGAGAGATTTGTTAATGTTAAAACCTAATAATTACAGTATGTCCAATAAATTAACAAAGAGAGTTTTGCTTGCTGAAGTTTCCAAATGTTTTGATCCACTAGGCTTAGTGTCACCCCTTACTATAAGAGGGAAATTATTAATTCAGAAAGCATGGAAACTTAAATGTGCTTGGGATTAAATTCTACCTGAGGAATTCATTAACAGGTGGGATGAATTAATTGGTGACTATGAAAAAATTCCAATCCCACGCCAGGTGGCCAATCCAGATCGGAAAAATATACTCCACACTTTTTGTGATGCTTCAAAATTGGCGTATGGAGCAGTTGCTTACCTTTGATGTAATAGTGTTATTTCTCTTGTTATGTCTAAGGCTAAAGTGTCTCCAATTAAATCACGTACCTTACCTCAGTTGGAATTAACAACCATTTATGTAGGTGTCAAATTAGCTAATTATATAAGAAATAAGTTGCAGGAGATAAATATTAGCAACACTGTAATTTGGTCTGATAATGAGGTATCCTTACAATGGATTCGTAATGGAAACAGTAAAATTGTGTACGTACAAAACAGAGTCGCTGAAATTAATCAGATGCAAGAGAAGTATAATAGTTTGGGTCAGCATATGTTAATATTTAATCATATACCTGGTGAGGAGAATCCAGCTGATTTCTTGTCTCAAGGTTTACCTTATGGTAAATTCGTAAATCCTGTATCATGGTTTAAAGGACCGAGTTGGTTGGTAAATAAAACTAATTGGCCTGTACAAAAGGCGTATATTGCTCCTGTTGAAATTACTGTGACCACCGATCCAATAGTTTTTCCTCCTTAACCTTTGATATAAATAGGTATTCTTCTTTACCCAAACTAATCAATGTAACTAAGTTGGTGTTTAAATTTCTAAACAAGATGAATATCTCCTATAAGTTTTCACTTCCTCTTGAATATTGGATAAAGAGGGTACAAGAAGAAATCTATGGAAATGAGATTAAACTGATGATGGAAAGAAAAATTGTGAAAGGTTCCATAATAGAGAAATTAGGGCTGTATTTAGAAAACAATGTAATTAGGTGCAGAGGTAGGTTACAAAATGCTGAATTGGGTGATTATGCTAAACACCCTATCTTACTCCCCAAAACTCATCATCTAACAAATTTAATTGTTTTAAATTCCAACAAAAATGTAATACATGGTGGGGTACAAGATACCTTAAATTGTATTAGGGAAACTTTCTGGATTCCACAAGGACGGCAAAGTGTAAAAAGGGTGACTAAATCTTGTGTAATATGTCGCCGTGTGGATGCCAGATCCTATATGTACCCAGGTCCTCCACCATTGCCATAGGAGCAATTTGAGTCGTTTAGCAACGAACTCCGCCCGGGCTGCAGTGTAGAAAATACTGTATATTTTCGAAAATATAGTGTTTTGTATGTAAATTAGTGAAATACATTGTAGTTAATAAAAAATAATTTGTAAATAGAAAAATGAACCAGCGATGGTGGGTTAGCATTACTGGTGAGAGGCCATTGTTTTGAATGGGGTAAAGGCACGCTAATGAAATGTGCATGAATTTCGTTGCTCTGGAAGTTAAATTGTGGTTGAAACCTCCCAAATAGGAGCAGAAATTGTTGGATTTGCAGTCCTGCATAACGTGAGCATTAGGCGAGTGGACAGGACAGTCCAGGAACCCCAGCTAAGTAGATGTCTATTTATGTTGAAATTCTGGCCAGTATTTTCTTCATAATTTAGGCAGGGGTTTGTATATGATACACCAAGTAATCTTCAGACAAATTGGTGAGTCTTATTATTATAAATTCTCCTTCAATGTATATGTATTCATTTTTAAAATTTAATATACAGTCCACATATTTATATTAATGTTTGTACCAGAATTTCTGGAGATGTATATTTCATTTGAAATTTACATAGGTCCAGAGTGACTTGTGGAGAGATAGATTGTAGAAGGTATCAAAGGGGGACATTTTTTGCGACCTAAGTGTCCTAAAATTCCTACTTGTCTCTGTAACCTTGATAAAGAATAATTGTCTTTGGTTACATCCAAGTAAATTTAATTTTCCACAATACCATTGTTCATTTAATGCAGAAACGAATAAACAATATAATTTAATCCTAGAACAAATCCATCTCTTTATTAGTGTAATAAATATGCATACTATTATGTTAACAGTACAATTGATATTAAGAAAAGGAAGACATGATTGAACTTAGTATTATGATTATAACACAAAAACTCTTCATATAGTTAATGGCATCATCCTAGAGAACATTACACTTGATATACACACCGACCCACATTATACACACGGACCCACATTATACACACGGACCCACATTATACACACGGACCCACATTATACACACGGACTCACATTATACACACGGACCCACATTATACACACGGACCCACATTATACACACGGACCCACATTATACACACGGACTCACATTATACACACGGACCCACATTATACACACGGACCCACATTATACACACGGACCCACATTATACACACGGACCCACATTATACACACCGACCCACATTATACACACGGACCCACATTATACACACGGACCCACATTATACACACGGACCCACATTATACACACGGACCCACATTATACACACGGACCCACATTATACACACCGACCCACATTATACACACGGACCCACATTATACACACGGACTCACATTATACACACGGACCCACATTATACACACGGACCCACATTATACACACGGACCCACATTATACACAAAGGACCCACATTATACACACGGACCCACATTATACACACGGACTCACATTATACACACGGACCCACATTATACCACACGGACCCACATTATACATACGGACCCACATTATACACACGGACCCACATTATACACACGGACCCACATTATACACACCGACCCACATTATACACACGGACTCACATTATACACACGGACCCACATTATACACACGGACCCACATTATACACACGGATCCATTATAAAACACGGACCCACATTATACACACGACCCACATTATACACACGGACCCACATTATACACACAGACCCACATTATACACACGGACCCACATTATACATATACACATATGTACGAAAGTTGAAATGCAATATCACACAACGTATGATTTAACAATATATATTCACAGGAATTATAAGAGTGTCATACATGCCCAGGAACATACATAAGAATATAAAAATACCGAGTCAATTTGTTAAGCCCCTTCACATCCCCATGCCCAATATACACATTATTAAGCACATTCAATAAAAAATATTTTTGGGCAATACAACTACCCCCCCCCCCATGCGCAACATCATACCATTTTTCATTGAACATAGAAACAAATAATTTAAACCTAGGACATAGTATCTTGATGACAAAATATCTTTTCAATAGTGTAATATGCATACTATTATGCTAACAGTACAATTGACATTAAGAAAAGTAACACATGATTGAAGTTAGTATTATCACTATCACACAACAACCTGCTTATAGTTAATGTCATCATCCTAGAGAACATTACACTTCATATATTTACAGATTCACTTAATACATATACACATATGTACAGAAGTTGAAACATAATATCACATGACATATGATTTAACAATATATTCACAGGATTTATAGCAGTGCCATACATGCCCGTTAACATACATATGAATATAAAATTACCAAACCCATTGGTAAGCTCCCTCGCTTCCCCATGACTTCCCATGTTAAAACACATCATCATTTAAAGCTTTGCCCCATCAAGAGAGCTTTCGATCAAAGATTTTTGCCAGGAATACACTCATCTCCCCCATCTGGCTGAGACCAATCCTATTCATCCGTTACACCATTAATTCTCGCAACCCATGCACATTCATACCCCTATACTGAACTGGAAAATCTATATCCCATGTCCTTCCAGACACATTGTTTTATAAAAATGCCCAGCTAATGCCTGTATTCGCACTTCCTCCTCCATCTCCCTCATAGCCCACGATATAGAAATATAGTTCACTACTAAATACATGACCGCCCTCCTCACACTATCACCCACTCCCCCTATATCCAAACTCAATGCTTTCAATACCATTAACCTACCTCCTCCAACCATATCCAAAACTCTACGATACCATAGACGTTCCTTCAGGATGCCCTCACAAAAATACACCACATGATATGCAGTCTCCGCCTCCCGGCACAAAACACAACATGTGAACTGCACAACACTCATCTGATACAATCGTACTTAAGTGGGTAAAATCCCATTTAAAAACCTATACATAGTTTCCCGCACCATTGACTTTAAACATAATTTACACTTATGGAATGCACCCCAGATACCCACCCAGCTAAAGGAAAGACACTCTCCTCTTCCATCACCTCACTACCCCTCACAGACCTCCCCAAAATTCGCGCCAACACTTTTCCCGGTATGTTAACCCGCAATAAATATCTCAACATACACATACACTTCTCCAATTCCCTTCTCCCCTACCATTGCCGCACATCATCCATAACTTCACTCACCCTTACACCCCAATCCCCACCCAACCGTATATAACTATGTTTCACGTATATACTCTTCAGTCTACTACACAAGGAAATTAATCCAAAACCACCCCTTCCCCTGTGATGTTGCCACAACTGTTTGCTTCAGGAAATGATAACCATATCCTCAAATAAAAAATGCATTACCTTCTCTTGCACCAACCATACATCGTTCATCATCAACGGATAGACCACTGCCACATGCCACAATTTAGGATAAATGATTGTGTTCATAACTATGACTCTCTGATGGATCGTCAGCCCACTCGACCGTATTCCTCCCAACCTCCTCAATACCACTTGCACAACCCTTATGGAACTGACTTCTCTAGCTTCCTGTCCTGCCCCTTCTGTATAATACCCTACAGACTTTAATCTGGTCTACCACCTGCCAACCATACTTATGTCCCAAGTTCCTTCCCACCCAAGAACCAACCTCTAACAATTTAGACTTAACCCCATTAAGACGTATAACTGTTGCCCCACTAAATATCACAATGATGCGACCTACATTCCTTAATCCCTCCTCACCTCCAACTATAACCGTCGTGTCGTCAACATACCCAACTATACCAATAGCACTCCGATGCCTTACCCCCCCTTCATCCACCCCAACATTAATCATCCTATATAGAGTGTCTTGCAGACATGCTAGTAGGCTTATCAGTCATTTTATTGTTCAAGCAAGCTGTTCTGATTGCCAGGTTGGGCAAGAAGTTAGTTGATGTGAGGACTTTTAGTCAGTCACTGGTTAAGTCTAGTCGATTCATCAGACACAGGGAACTGCTTAGAGCACTTGCACACTTACACACAAACTTACTTGTATATATTTGTATTGTTAATAAATGTTAATGTACCAGACAGTACTTAAAAGACATATAGATGTGATATGTGTCACCAGCACAATACTACTGTACACGAGACAAGTGATTATTTTGATTGTGTTCATTACATTAATTTAATTTGATAATATACGCCTAGACAATTTTATTATTAATGAACTTATTAAATTTTAATTTCTTTGGCTAGTAGCCTACCAATTGTAATCTTGAAGCACTATTGAATCTTACTGAATTCTAATGGATAATTGGACCAGGATGCTGACTACTTGTTACAAAATCCCAGTAACAGGCTGAATGCTAGAAGGGCAGTTATTTCTAGTATTCACTGGAGGTCTCTATGTTTATTAGAAATCGCGTTTTTGTAACATCCGCTATCTTCCTGTTACCCCCTCTCATGTCTCAAACCATTTATCCACAAAACCATTCATACCTTCAGTCGTTACTAACCTCTGACCCACCATGTACCCACCCACCTCTTGATGTACTTCCAACTTCAACATATTCATTATATTTTGCCGGATATTTGAACATGTTATTACTTGCCGGATCTTCAATCCCCGCAGAACGCAAGCTGATGACTTATCACCCCATAAAACCTCCTCCAACCCACCCGTTACTCTCTCACCATCAAACCTTGCATTCTTCATCTCCAGCAATTGCGTCTTTATACCCTCAATCTCCGAAACTGGATATACTCTACTACAACCTTCATAACACTATTTTAACTGCTCCTTCAAGTACCTTTGTAATCCATATTTCCACTGTCCGACCTCCCTTCCTCCACGGTTTTACAAAGGGGCATTCCTGTCTTACGAATTTACTAACTTTTCTCACTAAGGTGTATGAGGAGGTAGATCATGGTAATGAATATGATATTTGTATATGGACTTCAGTAAGGCTTTCAATAGAGTTCCACACCAGAGATTTTTGAGGAAACTTAAGGCACACAGAATAGGATAATTTTTTTCCTAGATAGAGGCATGGCTGACAAATAGGCAGCAGAGAGTTTGCATAAATGGGGAGAAATCAGAATGGGGGCACGTCACAAGCGGTGTTCCTCATGGGTCAGTATTGGGCCCGTTGTTGTTCCCAGTTTACATAAACAACATAGATGAGGGAATAAATAGCGATATAAGCAAATTTGCTGATGACACCAAAATAGGCCGTCCAATTCATTCTAATGAGGACACTAGAGCACTCCAGGATGATATGAATAGACTGATGCAATGGTCGGATAAGTGGCAGATGCAGTTTAATATTAACAAATGCAAAGTTCTAAATGTTGGACAGGTAAATAACCATGCCACATATAAACTAAATAATATAGATCTTAATACTACTGATTGCAAAAAAGATTTAGGAGTTCAGGGTAGTAGTAATCTAAAACCAAGACAACAGTGCATTAGTGTTCGTAATAAAGCTAACAGAATTCTTGGCTTCATATCTAGAAGTATAAATAATAGAAGTCCTCAGGTTGTTCTCAGGTTGGTTAGGCCTCATTTAGACTATGCTGCTCAGTTCTGGTCACCGTATTACAGAATGGATATAAATACGCTGGAAAACGTACAGAGGAGGATGACAAAGATGATCCCATGTATCAGAAATCTTCCCTATTACCTGGAGTTTACCTGGAGAGAGTTCCCGGGGTTAACGCCTCCGCGGCCCGGCCTGCGACCAGGCCTCCTGGTGGAACAGAACCTGATCAACCAGGCTGTTACTGCTGGCTGCACGCAAACCAACGTACGAGTCACAGTCCGGCTGGTGAGGTACTGACTTTAGGTGCTTGTCCATTGCCAGCTTGAAGACTGCCAGGGGTCTATTGGTAATCCCCCTTATGTATGTTGGGAGGCAGCTGAACAGTCTCGGGCCCCTGACACTTATTGTATTGTCTCTTAACGTGCTAGTGACACCCCTGCTTTTCATTGGGGGATGTTGCATCGTCTGCCAAGTCTTTTGCTTTCGTTGTGAGTGATTTTCGTGTGCAAGTTCGGTACTAGTCCCTCTAAGATTTTCCAGGTGTATATAATCATGTATCTCTCCCGCCTGCGTTCTAGGGAATACAGGCTCAGGAACTTCAAGTGCTCCCAGTAATTGAGGTGTTTTATCTCCGTTATGCGTGCTGTGAAGGTTCTCTGTACATTTTCTAGGTCAGCAACTTTACCTGTCTTGAAAGGTGCTGTTAGTGTGCAGCAATATTCCAGCCTAGATAGAACAAGTGACATGAAGAGTGTCATCATGGGCTTGGCATCCCTAGTTTTGAAGGTTCTCATTATCCATCCTGTCATTTTTCTAGCAGCTGTGATTGATACAATGTTATGGTCCTTGAAGGTGAGATCCTCCGACATAATCACTCCCAGGTCTTTGACGTTGGTGTTTTGCTCTATTTTGTGGCCAGAATTTGTTTTGTACTCTGATGAAGATTTAATTTCCTCATGTTTACTATATCTGAGTAATTGAAATTTCTCATCGTTGAACTTCATATTGTTTTCCGCAGCCCACTGAAAGATGTTGGTTGCAGTGTCTGCAATGGAAGACACTGTCATGCAGATTCGGGTGTCATCTGCAAAGGAAGACACGGTGCTGTGGCTGACATCCTTGTCTATGTCAGATATGAGGATGAGAAACAAGATGGGAGCGAGTACTGTGCCTTGTAGAACAGAGCTTTTCACCGTAGCTGCCTCGGACTTTACTCTGTTGACTACTACTCTTTGTGTTCTGTTTGTGAGGAAATTATAGATCCATCTACCAACTTTTCCTGTTATTCCTTTAGCACTCATTTTGTGCGCTATTAAGCCATGGTCACACTTGTCGAAGGCTTTTGCAAAGTCTGTATATATTACATCTGCATTCTTTTTGTCTTCTAGTGCATTTAGGACCTTGTCGTAGTGATCCAATAGTTGAGACAGACAGGAGCGACCTGTTCTAAACCCATGTTGCCCTCGGCTGTGTAATTGATGGCTTTCTAGATGTGTGGCGATCTTGCTTCTTAGGACCCTTTCAAAGATTTTTATGATATGGGATGTTAGTGCTATCGGTCTGTAGTTCTTTGCTATTGCTTTACTGCCCCCTTTGTGGAGTGGGGCTATGTCTGTTGTTTTTAGTACTGTTCGACGACCCCCGTGTCCATGCTCCCTCTCCATAGGATGATAAAAGCTGGTGATAGGGGCTTCTTGCAGTTCTTGATGAACACGGAGTTCCATGAATCTGGCCCTGGGGCAGAGTGCATGGGCATGTCATTTATCGCCTGTTCGAAGTCATTTGGCGTCAGGATAATATCAGATAGGCTTGTGTTAACCAAATTTTGTGGCTCTCTCATAAAAAATTCATTTTGATCTTCGACTCTCAGTCTGGTTAGCGGCTTGCTAAAAGCTGAGTCATATTGGGACTTGAGTAGCTCACTCATTTCCTTGCTGTCATCTGTGTAGGACCCATCTTGTTTAAGGATAGACTGAGGGCCCTGAATCTACACTCTCTCGAAAGACGTAGAATTAGGGGGGATATGATCGAGGTGTATAAATGGGAAACAGGAATAAATAAAGGGGATGTAAATAGCGTGCTGAAAATTTCCAGCCAAGACAGGACTCGCAGCAATGGTTTCAAGTTTGAAAAATTCAGATTCAGGAAGGATATAGGAAAGCACTGGCTTGGTAATAGAGTTGTGGATGAGTGGAACAAACTCCCGAGTACAGTTATTGAGGCTGAAACATTGTGTAGTTTTAAAAATAGGTTAGATAATTACATGAGTGGGTGTGGGTGGGTGTGAGTTGGACCTGACTAGCTTGTGCTGCTGGGTCTGGTGCCATGCTCCTTCCTTGAGTGGAGGTGACCAGATTGGGTGGGTTATTGGGCTAATCCGGAGGGGACATGGACCTGCTCTGCATGGGTCAATAGGCCTGTTGCAGAGTTCCTTCTTTCCTTTGTTTTTATGTTATTATATAAAAACTTTGGATTCCCGGTTTAGCACATTGCTCCCACCACAGCAATATATCACCTCCCAGCTTTCCTTTATTCCATTAATTTTTCCACCATTCTTCAAAAATAAGCCCATCCTCCATATCCTCTAACAAGCTCATATTTAGTCTCCAATAACTCATAAAACGTTTCGGCAACTCACCCCAGCCCACGTCCACAACTAGCCCTCTATGATTCGAAAATACAACATTTACAGTTTCCATATTATTAACTTTATCCCAGGAGAGACATAAATGCGATCCAAGCGTGCTGCATAACCGTTCTTCACATAAGTATGCTCCACCACCCACCCCTCCCCACTCACTGCATCCACTAAGCTGACTCCCCCTAATACATCCTGTAGGACTCCCAACACACACCCGGCTCCTCTCGGCTCCACATCCTTTCAACATATCACACAATTCCAATCCCCCCCAAATATTGTATAAACAGGAAGTCCTCGCATATGATAAGTACATCCCACACAAAGTCTTCTTTAATGTGCCTATTGCTATCTGCAGGCATGTAAACACTAACGAAACACACACAAACACCACCCCATGTCCTATCCACCCTTACTAGTCTCCCTTCCCCCCTTTCTTCCCAGCATAACATTTGAAATGGACTGGTCTCCACTATTAAAACAGCTGCACCTCCCTTGAGTTTACCTGTATACCAACATAAACTTTGCTCCCGTCAACCAAATAATCCTGACCAAACTTAAAATTATGCTCTTGTAAAAAGATGACCTGTAACCCATATCGCCTTAAAAAGGCACTGAACAGAGTCCTCTTCACTTTGGCCCTTAGGTCATTTATATTCAATGTTAAGCACTTAAAAACGCTATCAGGGTCTTACAAATCGATCTCTTACCATGTGTTTCTTTACCCTAACCCCCCTCCCCCCTCCATGACTTTACTAGCTACATCCACTGAGTGCTTTTTTCCCGTTCGTTGTGCGGGCGTAAGGATATCGTCTCTGTCCGAGGGAACTGCCTCCCTCTTACATGAAGCCTCAACAGTGATCATCTCATTCAGACTGCCTTCCTTGTGAATTTCATTCACGGTATCAAAAAGCCCCTGTAGTTGCCCAGCCCTTCTACCCTCATTCCGTCCCTCATAAACTCCTCCCTGATCCTTATGTTGCCCATCCAAGCCTATATTCAGCATTCTTTCCTCATGCTGATCACCCAGAAATTTCTGTATAACATTGTTTATGGCATCCGACACTTCACTACCCAAATTCACTTGTCGCACCTCTTCCTCCATACATATTTTCTCAACGTTCTGTGTCACCTCCGGTAATGTAACACATGCCACGTCCTACGCTCCCGAAGATGCTCTCCTGTAGAATGGGAGATCACCACTCTCTCCTTTTCCACTCCTGTCCCTGCTCCCTGTGTCCCAGTCGACAAACGTCGTGGACACTGTGCAGCCACATGTTCAAATGCATTACACAGTCGACAGGTTCTCCTTTGCCCGGCATATGTGATATATATATGAGTTTTAAAATCACTCAAAGCCACAAATGACCGTATGGATAGTCGCAAGGACATATTGAGGGTGAGAGATCCCTCACGCAGTCCCACATACATACCATCTGACCACCTTTCAATCGTTGCTTGATGTATTACTCCATATTCCTCCAACGACGCTTCGATGTCATCTTCATCTGCCTCAAAGGGTACATACTGTAATTTTATCCAAGTATAATACTTAGATACGTCCCTCATTAGCACTTCCAGACCAGGGTTAACCGACATACACACATCCTGGAACTGGTCCACCATCCTGTCATACGTCACAGTCATTACGAATTTCACGAATATCCTTGTTGAACCATTTAAGACAATGTCGTACAGATCTTCGTTGTTGATTCCATATGTATTTCTTAAGATAGCAGGCAATAGAACAGATGCATTTCTGTTATACAGTGCATCTATCAGCACCTCTATGCACAGTGTTGACTCGTCTCCTGACAGCCTGCGCCATCTTGAGAAAATCTCGCAGTGCTACTACTAACAGAAGCACAACAGCCAACGTCTGGTCTCCACCAAGGGTACATGATGAATGCAAGAGCTAAGGTGCAGCACAACCTCCCGGCCCGAAAGCAAAGAGGTCAATAGGTCAGTCACTCAGGCTGGAGAAAAATTCTGCTCCATAGCCAAGAACTATGGACTGCTGCCAACTCTGTGTTTGAGTGGGTGTTGCAACCCTTGAATGGGTTACAATGTATATGATGTATATTAGGTATATATGTAATGTATATTACCTTTTCATATAATTTTATATTGCTTATATTTGCGATAATAGCTAAATCATAAATATATTGCTTTATATTATTATTTGACTTAGTTATGTTGTTAGGTAGGATGTAACTTATTATGTGCCCATAGTTAGTCTTGATTGTCTAACTACTGTAATTATCGTTTGTGGCTCGTTACTCTGCCGGCTTTTCGTTGTTGCTGGGCTATCACGGAGCTATCACGTGATCGAGGGGGGGGGTGTTCTCACCTCGCCTGAAGTATTCAGTCTGGTCTAGACTCGCTTGGTGGTTGGATGTATTCCTGACAAGTGCCTAAATCTCCCTTACTGGCCCTCATTGGAAGATCATCTCTGTAGCTTTCTTGTTTTCTGTAGAACTCTGTTCACAGAACATTGTCTAGACTTAGTGATTTTCGACGTTGTACTGAGGTCGTGTGTCGCATAGACACTCTGAGCAACTGAGGTTCTTAGCTGTAGCTTCTGACCTAACTTGTACTGGTATCTGTGTACTGTCACAGTTGGGGAATTTCTTATGCTGAACCTAGATTCAGTAGTATGGGAGTTTTGTGACTTTTGTGGAGGATCTGCTGATGGTCCCTACTTAGTGTCATTATATTATGTCCTTGTTCCTGATTCTGTGTCGCAGTTACTTGTTATATTGCTATTGGGCTTAGCATTCTTTTTATTGTTCAAGCAGACTGTTCTGATTGCCAGTTGGTCAAGAAGTTAGTTTATGAGAGGACTTTGTCAGTCACTTGTTTAAGTTTAGTAGAGTCGTGAGACATGGCGATCTACTTAGAGAACTTAACTTATTTGTATATTGTATTATTAAATGCTACTGTACCAAACGGTACTTAAGACATAAATATGAGATATGTGCTTTCAGCACAATAATACAATTACCGTGACAGTGTCAGCGTGCCTCGTTGTGCTCCGGGTTTTCTGGTGTTTTCACGGTCGCTCTTACGTGCTAGAACTTTAATTTGTGTCATCAATCCTATACGATACATCCCTCTAGCGCATGGAACCAATCTTGGGCCGAAAACATTATATACTGAATCAAAAAAGGAGAATTAGTGTGCACTACCTAGCAGAGTTTACTGCCAGAGGGGAATCATAGGCCTGTGTCCCGTGTGAAAAAAAATAATAATAATTGAACTTTTCGTGTCAGAGGAAAGAAAGTCTCCCTGATAACATTGAGTATACATAGTGTATAGTGTATTCTACAGTGGCTCCCTAGTATATTGATGATAAAGGCTAAAGTGTCATTTGAAAACAGGTGAATTTGTAAATGAAGTGATAAGCCTATAGAGGCAGGTGCCAGAAGTAGCCAGAAACTTACCACAGGTCAGCTGTTTTTAAAAATCTTCCTGGCCTGCTAGTGTACTCGCATATAATCTAGTGATACCAGTGAATAGCAGAATACAGTGTTGTAGTAGCAACTAACCAGTATTATAATGGTACTTAGTGGAGTGGAGTGACTTTCATTAGTTTCTTTTTTCTTGAAATACCAGACATATACTGTGAATTTCATATAACCTGTAGTTACCAGCGGTCGCAATATACACAACGAGAAGCAATTATTACTACAGAAAAAGCGTCCTTCCTCCAAAAGTTGCACCAGTCAACTATAGTGATAATATAGCATTTAATGTGGTGGAGACAAAAAAAAAAAATAGAGAAGCTAGATACAGCGATTGATAAACAAGGGTGGAGGTCGACCGTTCGTCATTGTAGGAGTTGCCAGCAGTCATCGGCTCTTCAACACGCAAGTTATACTTTTGTATCAATCAAATCACATATTACTCGGGTAGATAATTTCCAGTAGATCCTTCATGTGTTAGCTCAAATCACCGACCAGTATGGTTTAAATAAGTGACCCACTGATCAGATCAGATAGACTGGTCCGAACCCTTGACTGGTCCGAACCCTGGACTGGTCCGAACCCTTGACTGGTCCGAACCCTTGACTGGTTTCAAACGGTTTCGTTGGACAATAAAGCAGACTGTAAACGGATGGGGTTGTAGGCGCCCTTATAAACACAAACATTAAATATATACCAGGAACGTGCACGGTAAGCTGTCCAATATACAAAAACAGTTAGAAACAGAAATACAAATAGCTAGAGCTTCATTTAAGGAGGTTATTAATAGAATATTCAAGAGGTTGCTAGTAGAATTGCAGTAAATCAACCATTCAAATCATTATGAAGCTGTGTGTAGTCTGTGGTCAGTCAAACAAACGGGCTTCCACATGCATAAATTGTCATTTTTGTGGAAATTGGTGTCACGCCCCTTGTGCAGATATCCAAGAACTAGTTACAAGCAGTATTAAAACAGGGAAGTGTTTTTGGGTATGCCCAAATGAGATAAATCTGTGGACTAAAATCACAAGGGTATTAAAAGAGGTCAACATCAAAGCTGCTTTCATAGAAAACCTGGAAGCTTTCTACAACAGATGGGAACAAAAAAAAAGTCTGGGCTGAATGGTACTGCCCTTGATACTGGACATGTAGTCAGAAACTGTAAGGCTGGAGATGATGTCCTGGTAGTCAGTAAATGAGGGGAGACAGTAATGGTGAAGCTGGAGGTGCTGTCCTGGGAGACAGTAATGGTGAAGCTGGAGGTGCTGTCCTGGGAGACAGTAACGGTGAAGCTGGAGATGCTGTCCTGGGAGACAGTAATGGTGAAGCTGGAGATGCTGTCCTGGGAGACAGTAATGGTGAAGCTGGAGATTTTGTCCAGGTAGTCGGGAATTATACGCAGGAAGGAATACATATAAATGACCTCATAGGGGACAGGAGCCATAGTAGGGAAACAAGTGTAGTCAAAGATAAGATAAAACCAATATTGCAAACTAGAAATACCGCAGGAAATAGCAAACAAGAGGACTCCACTAGCAATAGTGAGGATATATTACCAAAAACAACTGGTGGGAGCTCCATTGTTGGTGCTAGGGAGGATAGAAGTAAGACAGGGAAACATGCACCAACAGGGAATACAGTCACAGAAACCCAAGGCAAACGGAAACCAAGCCTGTGCACATACTATGCACTCGGTATCTGCTGGCATGGGAAATCTGGAAAAACAGATGGGACGTGCAACTATGACCACCCTAGAAAATGCCATGCCCATATGACAACAGGAAAATGCAAACTCCCGTCCTGTAAGCTTTTTCACCCTGAACTGTGTACCTCTTCAGTACAGGAAAGACTGTGCTATAACTTAAATTGCCAGGTATACCATCTAAAGGGGACAAAAAGATACAAAACATCCAGGCCATGGGAAAACCTGGGTAGCCACAGCCACTCAAGAGGGAGAGGTTTTTTAGTGCCAGGAAGGAAAAAAAAACTTGCAGGAAATGGCAGAAATCGTACACCAAATCCAGTCATTCCTGGAGTGGAACCACAGTCGATGGCCTCCACTCCAAACCAACAGATACAGATACTAATGCCGGAAAAAAAAATCCCCCCCAGTACCAACAATACCACCAGTCCGATAACATTCTTCTTGGCAAATATACAGGGTCTAAAGCCAGCAACAAACAACAAAATACCTTTCATCCGTGGACTGCTTGCAGAGGCAAAGGCAATGTTTGCGGCTTTCACTGAGACCCACATAAAGGATCACTTGGACAACGAAATATGGATCCCAGGTTACAACCTATACAGATGTGACAGAGTGAACAGGCAAAAGGGGGGGGGGGGTTGGCCTGTACATTGCAGAGTCACTTGTTTGCACAGAACTGCTAAATGCCTCAAATGATGCAGTGGAAGTTTTAGCAGTAAAGGTCGAGAACCAAAACCTAGTCATTGTGGTAGTCTACAAGCCTCCGGATGCAAAATCCCAGCAATTCCAGGAACAGCTGTTAAAAATTGACCACTGTCTGGAAAATCTTCCAGCTCCTGCACCCAACATCTTGCTCCTGGGGGATTTCAACTTAAGGCACCTAAAATGGAGGAATATAGCAAATAATATTGTTGCAGTAATAACACCAGGGGGCAGCTCTGATGAAAACTCACACTCACGCGAGCTTTTAAATCTCTGCACAAAATTCAATTTAAACCAACAAATAATAGAGCCTACTAGACTGGAGAATAACACGAGACCTCATCTTCACTAACAATGATGATCTGATAAGAAATGTCACCATATCAAAAACAATATACTCAGATCACAACATAATTGAGGTTCAGTCATGTATGCACGGAGCCCCAGACCGACATAATGAGATTAGTCACGAGGGAGCATTCACCAAATTCAACTTCAATAACAAAAACATAAAGTGGGACCAAGTAAACCAAGTCCTAACCGATATAAGCTGGGAAGACATACTAAGCAACACAGACCCCAACTTATGCCTAGAACAGATTAACTCGGTGGCACTCGATGTATGCACAAGGCTTATTCCTGTAAGAAAAAGGAGTAGATGTAAAATAGAAAGAGACAGGCGCTCCCTTTACAGGCGACGGAAAAGAATAACAGAGCGGCTAAAAGAGGTCAATATATCTGAAATGCGTAGGGAGACACTGGTCAGAGAAATAGCAAGCATCCAACTTAAGCTAAAAGAATCCTTTAGGAGTCAGGAATCGCGGGAAGAACTAAAAGCCATAAATGAAATCGAAAGAAACCCAAAGTATTTCTTCTCCTATGCCAAATCAAAATCGAGAACAACGTACAGTATTGGGCCCCTACTTAAACAAGATGGGTCCTACACAGATGACAGCAAGGAAATGAGTGAGCTACTCAAGTCCCAATATGACTCAGCTTTTAGGAAGCCGCTAACCAGACTGAGAGTCGAAGATCAAAATGAATTTTTTATGAGAGAGCCACAAAATTTGATTAACACAAGCCTATCCGATGTTATCCTGACGCCAAATGACTTCGAACAGGCGATAAATGACATACCCATGCACTCTGCCCCAGGGCCAGACTCATGGAACTCTGTGTTCATCAAGAACTGCAAGAAGCCCCTATCACGAGCCTTTTCCATCCTATGGAGAGGGAGCATGGACACGGGGGTCGTCCCACAGTTACTAAAAACAACTGACATAGCCCCACTCCACAAAGGGGGCAGTAAAGCAACAGCAAAGAACTACAGACCAATAGCACTAACATCCCATATCATAAAAATCTTTGAAAGGGTCCTAAGAAGCAAGATCACCACCCATCTAGAAACCCATCAGTTACACAACCCAGGGCAACATGGTTTAGAACAGGTCGCTCCTGTCTGTCTCAACTATTGGATCACTACGACAAGGTCCTAAATGCACTAGAAGACAAAAAGAATGCAGATGTAAAATATACAGACTTTGCAAAAGCCTTCGACAAGTGTGACCATGGCGTAATAGCACACAAAATGCGTGCTAAAGGAATAACAGGAAAAGTCGGTCGATGGATCTATAATTTCCTCACTAAGAGAACACAGAGAGTAGTCGTCAACAGAGTAAAGTCCGAGGCAGCTACGGTGAAAAGCTCTGTTCCACAAGGCACAGTACTAGCTCCCATCTTGTTCCTCATCCTCATATCCGACATAGACAAGGATGTCAGCCACAGCACCGTGTCTTCCTTTGCAGATGACACCCGAATCTGCATGACAGTGTCTTCCATTGCAGACACTGCAAGGCTCCAGGCGGACATCAACCAAATGTTTCAGTGGGCTGCAGAAAACAATATGAAGTTCAACGATGAGAAATTTCAATTACTCAGATATGGTAAACATGAGTAAATTAAATCTTCATCAGAGTACAAAACAAATTCTGGCCACGAAATAGAGCGAAACACCAACGTCAAAGACCTGGGAGTGATCATGTCGGAGGATCTCACCTTCAAGGACCATAACATTGTATCAATCGCATCTGCTAGAAAAATGACAGGATGGATAATGAGAACCTTCAAAACTAGGGAGGCCAAGCCCATGATGACACTCTTCAGGTCACTTGTTCTGTCTAAGCTGGAATATTGCTGCACACTAACAGCACCTTTCAAGGCAGGTGAAATTGCCGACCTAGAAAATGTACAGAGAACTTTCACGGCACGCATAACGGAGATAAAACACCTCAATTACTGGGAGCGCTTGAGGTTCCTAAACCTGTATTCCCTGAAACGCAGGAGGGAGAGATACATGATTATATACACCTGGAAAATCCTAGAGGGACTAGTACCGAACTTGCACACGAAAATCACTCACTACGAAAGCAAAAGACTTGGCAGACGATGCACCATCCCCCCAATGAAAAGCAGGGGTGTCACTAGCACGTTAAGAGACCATACAATAAGTGTCAGGGGCGCGAGACTGTTCAACTGCCTCCCAGCACACATAAGGGGGATTACCAACAGACCCCTGGCAGTCTTCAAGCTGGCACTGGACAAGCACCTAAAGTCAGTTCCTGATCAGCCGAGCTGTGGCTCGTACGTTGGTTTGCGTGCAGCCAGCAGCAACAGCCTGGTTGATCAGGCTCTGATCCACCAGGAGGCCTGGTCACAGACCGGGCCGCGGGGGCGTTGACCCCCGGAACTCTCTCCAGGTAAACTCCAGGTAAACGAGAGAAGTGATTAATATTATTTGGATTACTGTGATTAATTTAATTTAATTTAATTTGATATACGCCTAGACAACTTAATTAATAAATTTATTAAATTTTAATTTTTCTGGTTAGTAGCCTACCAGATATCTATACTGTATAACATTATCATTTTCATTTATGCATCAAAGGGGAGGATCAAGAGCCTGTGTTCAACATCAAGGTATCCTTCTCCGCAGGATGCATAATTCATCAGTGTAATAGGCTTTCTGAAATTATTTCATAATATCATAGGAAAGAACCATGTAGCAGACCTACTCGTTCATACTAGATAGGTTTCAATTCACCAGTTTAAGAGGGAGGTAGCACTGCTGCAGGCCTACTGGCCATGTTAACCACGTACAAATCACACTCACCCTCGCCCACTAAAGTAATTTTCTAATTTATTTTTAGCTTCAGTGAAGCTACTCAGAAGCTTTTGTCCACTCTTCCACATCTGTTTTATCAAACCAAACCTTTCCTTTATCCATTCTAAATCTATTTTTTTTCTTTCAATATGAACCAGTTACTGCGAGTCCTCTCTTGGTTAGACATTTTTAGCATGCTATTTACATCCCCTTTATGTATTCCTCCATCCTATTTATACACCTCATTCGCATTTTCCCACATTCTACGTCTTTGTGGTCTCAGTCTGTCCTTGTTCTTGATAGTTGTGACAGGATCTACAGGCATAACACCAGACACAAACATCTCTATGACATTCCCAGTGTCCGACTAAACCTTTACAAAAATTCAATGTATTTCAAAGGTCCTAAAATCTGGAACACCCTACCTGAAAACTCTAGAACTGCAGACACATTCATCACTTTCAAAACTACAGTTAGAAAACATCTTATCTCCCTGATCCACCCCGACAACTAACTACATGATAACCACCTGGTGGTTCACAATTACACTCACTCACCCACTGACTATAAACACAGAAATACTAATCTTAATCTTAAAATAATGTATGGAAAATTACCTTTACCTTGATGAATCTCATTAGATACATACAAGTAAATGGTAACAAAGATAATTATTATTTATCAAAGTTACAGAGACAAGTAGGAATTTTTAGGACACTTAGGTCGCAAAAATGTCCCCCTTCGATACCTACTATCTATCTCTCCACAAGTTGCTCTAGACCTATATTAATTGCAAATGAAATGTACAAACACACCATGAATTCTGGTAAAATTATTATAATTTTTATAGACTGTATATTAAAATTAATAAATGATTACATATACACATTTATATAACAGAAGGAGAATTTATAATCATAACACTCACCAATTAGTCTGGAGATTACTGTGTATAATACTCAAAAACCTCCCTCTAACTAAATTTATGATGATAATACTGGCCAGAATTACAAACATAATTTAGATAGCTTATGTGAGGTTCCTGGAGCTGTTCTGTACATCGATTTAATGCTCAAATTATGCAGAAATTCACATCCAACAATTTCGGCTCCTATTTGAGAGGTGTAAGCCCAATATAACCTCTAGAGCGACGAAAATTCTTCTTATTTTCACTAACGTTTTCTTGGCTCATTCAAAAGCACAATGGCGAGTCCTTCTGCTCGTCAGTGCAGGCGCCGAGCTTCCCAATTTTTATAATATAATTTTTATTAAATACAATATATTTTATTAGTTTACATACAAATCCACTATTTTCGGAAAATATACTATATATTTTCCACATAATGAACCCTAACTAGTCATAAGTTTGCCTATGATACTCCAATATAGACACTTTGTATTGAGCTAAAACAAAAACATTCACATTGCTAAACTCACAAATTATAATGTAGTCACTTAGCCTTAATACCATAATCTGTAAGGATTTAATGTTAAGGATTTAATATTAAGGATTAATCTAAGTCTGTCCAAAATGCTTAGCCATGCTAGGTGTCCTAGTGGCCCCCTCTGTAATTAGTATTTTATAACATGTAAACCACACAATATCCTAATCCTGTAAACCCCACATTGTAACCCTTATAGAGAATAAATTTGATCTGATTTGATTTGATTTGATTTGTAAAAGGATTTAGTGGTCTCCGTCTGTCCTTGTAAGACGATTTAGTGGTCTCAGTCCTTCCTTGTAAGAAGATTTAGTGGTCTCAGTCTGTCCTTTATCCTTCTGTGTTCATTTTTAGGCACATTTATAAGCCTTGTATAATATTACGTGTCCAGAACTGTGCACGATAATCCATGTATAAATACACAAATAACGCGCACATAAAAGAGTGAAGCTTACGACGACGTTGCGGTTCGACTTGGACCATTTAGAAAGTCACACTAATCAGAAGTGGAGCAGGACGGCTATATATAGGCAGGAAGAGGTAGTGGTAGTATTAGTAGTAGTAGTAGTACAAGAATGGTAAATAATACCGACAAGATGAAATCAAGACACATGCGCAACACCCGGGCATCTCTGTCGTAGACGTATTGCCATCCAGAGATGCCCGGGTGTTGTGCATGTGTCTTGATTTCATCTTGTCGGTAATATTTACCATTCTTGTACTACTACTACTACTACTACTACCACTACCTCTTCCTGCCTATATATAGCCGTCCTGCTCCACTTCTGGTTAGTGTGACTTTGTAAATGGTCCAAGTCGGACCGAAACGTCGTCGTAAGCTTCTCTCTTTTATGTGCGGGTTATTAGTGTATCGTTCCAGTCACGGTATTGTGCCTTTTTTGTTATCCATGTATAAGGTTGAAAAAATAACCTGATGATTTATATTAGTTATACTTCTTGATACGAAGGAAATAGTTCAATAGGTGCTTGGTGGCCTGGTGGCTAACGCTCTCTCTTCACACGGCAAGGGCCTGGGTTCGATTCCCAGCCAGAGCAGAAACGTTGGGCGTGTTTCTTTACACCTGTTGTCTATGTTGCCCATCAATAAAATGGGTAAATGGGTGCTAGTTGACTGGTGTGGGTCGCATCCTGGGACACTGACCTAATTTGCCCGAAATGCTGAGCATAACAAGGTGCTTTCTATATAGTAGCATGTCATTGTTGTCAGCTATGGTCTGAATAATAATATTATTATCATTGGCTTTATTGTGAATACTTACGAATTGTTGATTTGGATTTACATAACTGCTAACCAGACCTCGTAAATCACATTCAGGGTGATTCTTTAGTTTATAAGCGACGTGGTTATTTCTTTTTCCAAGGCTTAGTACTTTGCATTTATTTATATTAAAGTGCATTTGCCACTTCTCCGTCTACTGCGTCAGTCTGTTCAGATCTTTCTGTAGCTCTCTAGCGTCCTAAGATAAGATTTCGTTCGGATTTTTAACCCCGGAGGGTTAGCCACCCAGGATAACCAAGAAAGTCAGTGCGTCATCGAGGACTGTCTAACTTATTTCCACTGCGGTCCTTAATCTTGTCCCCCAGGATGCGACCCACACCAGTCGACTAACGCCCAGGTACCTATTTGCTGCTAGGTGAACAGGACAACAGGTGTAAGGAAACGTGTCGAAATGTTACCACCCGCCCGGAATAGAACCCCGGCCCTCCGTGTGTGAAGCGGGAGCTTTAGCCACCGGGCCACTTGTCAGAATTAATCCTAGAGCTTATTGTGGTGTCATCGGCAGACTTGCTTATGTCGCTATTTATTACCTCATCTATGTTATTTATGTAAATTATGAACAACAAAGGGTCCAACACTAATCCATGTGGAACACCGTTTGTAACATGTCCCCATTCTGACTTCTCTCTCTTTATCAAACACATTACGGTATATCAACCACGCCACTATCCAGGGAAAAATTCTCATCTTATCCCGTGTACTTTCTTCAGCAATCTCCGATGTGGGACTATCAAAATCCTTACTGAAGTCTACATTCACAATATTATATTCATTACCATCTGTTACACTCTTTGTTCATTTTGAGGATGAAGTTTAGAGACCAGTTGGTGTGTCCTTACGCCCAGTCCCTGATCTTGCTTCAGAGACGGCCTTCATGTCACCCAAGGCAGCGAGAGAAAACCCAATTCTTTTGAGGCGGATGTCTGTCGTCTAAGCAATATCCTTCCCGAATAACCCTCTGAACATATGAACAAGTTTGTCTGGGACGAATTTTTGAAGGCGGATAAACGTATACCAGCTCTGCTATATTGGTATTTCAGTAATTATACTGTGTCTAGAAGATTCAGGAATATTTATGTTATATTGTTAGTGCGACATTTGGTCGTGTGGAAGGGGTCTGTCGCCCTTTTTCCTTTTTTTATATTTTATTTAAAACATGACATTACATGAAATAAATAATTAAAAACACATGAAATAACCTATAATAATTATACTACCCTGCCGTCGTCAAGCAGAACACACCACACTCACAACTACGTGTGGGTACATACCCCACCTTTTCCCATATCCCATGAACTGTCCTAAGTCTTACATGTTTGTCACCAAACCTATTGGAGCCACCAAACAGAATTACACATATATATAAACAAAAAGGGTATCCTGTACATCCTGATAGACCGCAGACACCGCCTCTTCCATCCCACACTGATGGTGTACCTCTGACCACAAGAAATTCGTGACGCATCATGAATTACATAGCACAGACATAAGTACATCCTGTGTTTATATCTAGGAATCCTATAAAATTCCCCCTCCCCCCCTCCCCGGTGGTTATCCTCTCCTCCCATGCTATCCACAACCTAACAGACATACATATACTATTATAATAATGACTGTTAACTCAAAAATTCTGAGCACATAAATCATTTACTTGCCAACAAAGGCCTTTTAACCTTATCCCAGATAAGGTTTCCATTTTGTAAAATGCACTAACACCAACACACATAAATCAATAAAAACAGTACACACATTCAGTGCAAAGCACACATTACAAATATTAGGCAATTACATTTAACAAACAGGATAAAACATGCAGATATATAGTGACAGTACCTCTTCAAGCAATAATGCCACAAACATTAAATACAAAATTATATCACAGCATCGCTCTGAACACTGTTCAAACTCTCAGGCCACACTCACCCGAGATTACTTTGTACTCACGTTTACACCTTCCACACACACATTACCTCATGCACACCCCAGGAGGCGACCCCGTTGCAACCCCTAAAATCCCTTCTCACATATACGGCAACCAACACACACCCCTGTGCCCTCCCTCACGATTTACAGATCCAATAAAATCCCTATCGTTAGAGCTCTATATCCCTCTGAAAAAGTCTGCACCCACCACCTCCCGTAAATTTCCCAATTATGACACAACGTGCGATAAAACATAACCGCTAAAACCCACCACCGCACCTCCCAAACTCCCCGCCCCCTCATGCCCCACGAATTATATACATAATTGACCAGATACCCAAAGCCCAATGACACCCCACCCCAACCCCCTCCCACATCAAGACTAAGTGCTCCCAGTACCTACACCCCTTTCCCCCCCCTAACCCTCTGACCACCCTCCCAAACCAGCCCCTTCACCCCCCATTACCCACAAAATAAACTACATGATATCTGTCTCCTAAACCTCCCAATGCCCCCAAAACCCCAAACCCTCAACTGCCCTTCTATTCCGGAGAAACCACTCCCGTGATGGCAAAATACCGTGCAGAAAATGATGCATTACCTCACATGCCTTAGGTTTGAACCTCAGCTTACTAAAGCGGCACTATATATTTCCCCACATGTACATGAGGAAAATTCCCTCCACTGGTGCAACAACCCTCCCCACGAGCAACCTAAACAAAACACCTATCCTGACTTTTCCCGGCTCCGGAGCCAACAGCAAAGCAAAGTCTCACACTCCCGCAACTCCACTCCATCATACAAATATCTCAACCTGTCATGTACCTTATCTAGCCGTCCCCCACACACTCCCTCACGCAATACCTCCCTCTTGATAAAAACACATTTAACTCTCCGTTTCAGGTCCAGCAACCCCAACCCTCCCTGACGCACTGGTAACCCTACAATCTCCCTCCGAAGCCAATCACAACCCGAACCCCACAAGAATTTCAACACCCATCTAAGAATGCCCATAATCGCCATCCCTGTTAATAGAACAGGGCTGCCACATGCCACACCTTGCCATACAATAAAACATTAATTACAATAGCTCTTTGCACGAGGGTCAGGTGATATGGTCTCAATGCTCTCAGGCAACCCTGGATCCTTTCCAACAACCAATTCAAGTTTTCCTCTCGTGCAACACCCAGGTCATCCGCATAGATGACAACCACATATTTTCAAAAAACCTGCCTGCTGCTGCACGATGTTACGTCCCCACTCGATCCTCCCCACCCAAGCCCACAACCCCATTACCATTGACTTCTCCATATTTACTTTCACACCAGTAGCACCTCTGAGCAATTGCACAGCATCCTCTAAAGCCCCCCAGCAAAATCCCCTCCTGTACCAGGACAGTTGTGTCGTCAACATATCCGACCAAAGCAGGCCAAACCCTCCCTACCCCTACCCCTCCCCCATTGCACATGCGTTGCTCCACCATTCGGTAAAAGGGGTCCTGGACACACGCAAACAATAGCTGTGACATTGGACACCCATGCCTTAGACCCTACCCCATAATAACTGCTCCCCCAAGCATCCATTGATCTACACCCTCGTCCTGGCACCACGGTACAAACCTTCAACCCACACCATCATTTCTTCACCAACACCCTGTCGGCTAAGTATAGCTCTCAATGCTTCCCATTCCACTCTGTCATATGCGCCCTGCCAATCCAATGCCACCCCCTGCCCCCCTCTTGTTTCCACGAATCTCCTTAGTATCACATGCCCTACAACCATAGACTTCCCTGGCAACCCAAACTGATTTTTAGATACCATCCTTCCACTACGCACTTAAACCTATTTCCCAATATCTTTGCATACAACTTATAATCCGCGCATAGCAACAAGATGGTTCGGTAGTTCAGAAAGGAATACCACTGCCGTTGCCTGCTTCTCTCCCAACTCGCCCCTCTCCTTCATCGAATTCAATAACCGGACCAAAAACCCCTTATCAACTCCCAATGCTGTAGATAAAACTCGCACAGGAGACCATTGATACCTGGAGCTTTGCCTTTATGCATCTCATTTAACTCCTTCCATATTTCCTACTCCATAATTACCCCTCCCAATGCCCCCCAATCACTCCTCCCGAGATTGCATGACACACATGCACACACCTGCTCTAAAACCTCCCCCACCACCCCGCTACTTTTCCAATGCTCCTCATACCATTTATCCGCATACACACACATACCTTTCATGGCCCATAACACCTGACCCTCCCGATAACCTCCCACCGACACATGGACCTCTAAGCATGGGATAGCAGTGGCCTGCTGCCGTTGCTTCTGTCTACGCAATACGAACTCCAATGGCTTGTCCCCCCATAACACCTCCTCCCCCCCCCCGCCTGCACCCCCACCACTGCAAACCTCTCATCCTGTAACTCACGTAGTCTACCCTTCACTTCGACAATGTCTTCCATAGGATAAGTACCCACCACTGCCCCCCCCCCGGCAAAACAACCCCTTAATTAACCTGTCCAAATAATCAAGTGATTTATTCGTTTCCCTTCCCACACATAATATTGCCTAATTCTTTCCTTAGCCAACTAGTCCCACCATTTCACCACATCCCCCACCCCCTTCTCTTCCACACTGAGCCTCTCCAACCCCTCCTCATCACTTAGCACACTTGTGTTCAACTTCCAATAACTCCTATACCTTCCTGCAAATGACTCCCACCCCACCTCTGCCACTACCGCCCGATGATCCGAATAAGCTACCTCCATAGTCTGGAAAGATTCAACTAAAACCCCTTGTGAGAGATACACTCTGTCTAACCTATCTGTGTAATCATGCCATACAAATGTGTGCTCCACCTCCCAAGACCCCCAAATGCATCCCTCAAAAGGTCACATAAGACCTTCGACACATATCCCGCCCCCTTTGGTTCCACGTCTGCTCTTCTGATAATGCAGTTCCAGTCCCCACCTACTAGTGCCATGGATGGTAATGCTCGCAAGAAAAACACTAGGTCTGCACACACAAAATCCATCTCACATGCACATCATTTTCTGTGGGAGCATACACACTGACCAAAGACACCCTCTCCCCCATCCACCACCCATCCACATGCAAAACCCTCCCCCCTCCTCCTCCCTCATTTCTCTGCAAAACAAATGGACTTGCCTCCCAGATCAAGATACTCACACCTCCTTTTAAACGAGCAGATGGCAGTGTCACCACCTGATACCCTTCCACCTCCAGCACTCTACACTCCTTAAAATTGTGTTCTTGTAGAAACACATCCACCTTAGATTTATACAGAAACATCCTAAACCAGTCTCTCTTCACGCCATTGCACAATCCATTAACACCTGAGGCTGCTTAAAGTTTCCATCCCTGCCTCTTCTCTCCACTCTTCCCAGGTCCACCATAACTTGGGGCACCACCTGTCACCTTCAAACCACCTTCCCGCCCTCCCCCCTTCTTCTGGTGCTGCCTGTCGTGGCCACCACTTCAATCCCCATCCACCCAAGACTGCTTCCCAGGCTGCTGTGCTGGCATCAGGACATCATCTGAATCTGACGCCACAGCCCGCTTCCTCGTGACAATCTCTTCCTCCAAGTCATTGTCCAGGGAAGCTGCACAATGGACCTCTATCTCTACCTCAGACATGCAGTTAGGCTCATTTTCCCCAAGGTGCTCCTGCCGTTCACATACCACTGCTGTCAGCTCAGTACCATCCACCTGCTCAATTACATCCACTTCCGCAGGCAGTGACAAGGTCTGCAACACCGCATCCAGCTCCTCCTCAAGCACCAGCACTTCCTCCTGTACCTGCGCCTCATCACTTGCCGCCGGTAAAGTCTCGGGGCCTGTTAACTCTGCAAGGGCCTCACTCCATAGACGACCACGCCCTCCATCACTCCGTTGTGCATAAATGGCTACCTCCTTCACAGGAACAGGTGCATCTGCTGCCGGGCCGTGCGCCTATTGCCGCTTCCTACACACCTCTACCATGTGATTGTAATCTCCACATTAGCGGCATTTACGCCTCTGCCCAGCGTATGACACCATGACCTGTGTCTTATAATCCACCAGGTACACGAAAAATTTTATGGGGTGCCGAAAAGTCATTTTCAGGGTAAAGGTGCCTTCCGGTAGACCTGCGTAAGCCCCTGACTCCCCATTTCCGTGCTGGGCCATATGAACAGTCCCATATGCTTCAAATACTCTTCTGATGTCTGCTTCATCCGCCTCAAAAGGGAAGATGCAAAGCTTATTCCATGTAAGATGACGGGAAACACCTATCATCATTACATGGTGTAACATCAAGACTGACGTCCTGAAAATGAGTTACCAACGACTCATAGGCTGTTGATGAGAGCAATTTCACAAAAACTCTGTGCGCTCCATTTAATTAATGCAACTCTGTATAACTCTCCGTACTGAATACCGTACGTCTCACAGATGATGGTAGGAAGTAATACTTGTGCTGAAGCAGGCGATATCACCCCATGGAGAAGCTCAATCCCCACTGTGTTACCCGGTGTCTAACACTGAGCGCCATATTGACTACTGGTAGCTCTCCTGGTGTGACAGCAGAGGGGTGCAAAGCACAACCTCACTCCACTGCAGCCAGGCAGTGAATCATCTGTTCATTTTGAGGAAGAAATTTCTACTGTCTGTTTTGGCAATGATATATTTTTACAAGTTATTTTGAATTTTTCATTTAATATTATATTCAGGAGTAATTCTATTAATAGCTAAAATGGATTTACTCGACTTTATAATATTGTCTGGACTTAAATTATTTGGCTCTGTACATAGGTAGGTTGTTTAATTATTCTAGCTGTTGGTACGACCTGGCTTAGCACCAGTAGGCGATTTGAGCTTGTGAAGGCTTACTCAGCCCTCTAACAACTTCAGTCAGTATTACTCAGGCTGGCTCCTCAGGAAAATTAATGAATAGAAAAAGAACAAAAACTGACAAATATAAACACTTTATTATTTAGGAAATATGAAATATAAAACACTTAATATGAAATACTGAACCTACATGAAAGAAAATGAAAAATTAAAAATATAAATGATATCTGAATTCAACGCTAAAAACTTGGGTGTCTGGTGTTGGTGACACTGCGTATTGTTGCAATAGAAGCCGTTGCCGATGATGTGGGGGGGGGAGGGGTCGCAGATGTTGGTGACAACCCACTGGCTCGTTCTAGTGGCCGTAAGTAATCTTTCCCGATGACAGGAGATCAGGTTCTTGACCACTGTAATGATGAGGGGTTTTGTCCTGATTCTTCATACAAGTGCACAGGCAAGTAAATCCAATATGGGACGTCTCCAGGACGTTAGTCCCTCTCCTTCAGTTTTTCTTGTTGATTGATTGACAGGTGACCCTCTCTGTCATCCAAGCTGAAAAGATACACAGGTTACCCACTGCTTAAATAATCACTCTCCATGATAAGTACAATACCTAAAAGACGTGGTGATTATTACAACAGTCAACTTAGAGCAAGGCTGAAAAGACTAAGTTTATTATTGGTCCAAAGTGAAGCTTTCAACCAATAAATCCACTAGAATACAAGGCAGGCATGTACTTACAGTAGTGTTGGGAGCTGTGAGTCAAGTGATTTACTGTTTGACCAGAGCCCGACACGTCACCTTTCGGGGGGGGGGGAAGAGGGAGGGGAAGGGATAGTGGGAGCTAGACTGACCCTACGTTAACAAGCAGCCGGCAAACAAGCCATCACTTTAGGGGTGGGGGAAAAAGGCGGGAATAGGGGGAGCTTGACTTCCCCTACCTTAAAAAGTAACCGGAAATGAAACTTTTGGGTTACTATAAATTCCCTCCCCTACTTCTACTTTTGAATTTTTCCCCTCAAAATTCCCCATCCCAAAGGGACTTATAGAAAAGGGATTAAGAAGAATGGCGGGGAAAAAGTTCTAACAGGGGAAAGGGGTCTTTAAAGGGAAATAAAATTTTCTACTGACTGTCACGATTTAAACCATCAAAAATTAATTGGAGGGAACCTTTGATATACAAAAGCCGGGAAAGTCCCAAATGTCCACCTCAAGAGGCGACTTTTTGGGTTCCCTTAAAATTTTTATGGGTATATAAAAAGGTTTTTGGTCCGTTTTTTAAAATAAATTCTTTTTCCAAGCAAATAAAATTTAAGTTTGGGATACCCCACACAAGGAAAACATTTTTTTTAATGGTGGAGTATCTCGTTTCTGTGGGAAGGAGTTTCCAGCTTGGGAAGGGAAATACGGGGAAAGGGGAAAAGTCCCAAATCATGGTTTTGTAGTAACCCCGCACCTAAGCCAGTATTGGGGGCCCATCATTTCTTAACAAAATGTTTTATTAAATCGGGAAATTTTTAAGTATGGGGTTTCTTCGAAAAGATTTTTAATCTCTTTAAATTTTTCCCCGAGCTACCCCCGGGAAAGTTCAAGAAGTTCCATCCCCGTTTTTTTAAAGGGAAAGGCGGAAAAAGATGCCTTTTAAAGATCATAAGGTTCGGGAAAAAAACTGTGCTAAAAAATTTACAAAAAACCGAAAAAACTCAATGAGCTTTTTGGGTTTTTGGGGAATTTAAAAACCTAATAAAGCTTTGATCTTCTGGGGAGAGGCTGCAGAGTGTTTTTAGAAAGTATAAATCCAAGATATTTTAATTTTGGGTTATCCCCAAAGGGAAAGAAATTTTTTTGGTTGGGCAGTGAGGCCATGCGAGCAAAACCCTTTACGCAAAAATGATTTTAATGTTTGGAAAATTTTTGGGCCCCACGGGGATGTCATTACGTAAATGTTATAAAATTTAAAACTGAAACTTTTGGGCATTTTAACCAAAAGCCCTTTCTCATCAGTTCACGTAGGTAGCCCAGGCGTTAAAAACCCGAAGGGCATATTTCTAAAATTGCATCATTTCCTTGGTTTGTGGGAAAAGCTTTTGTACTGCTTTAAGAACGGATCAAACCCTTACTTAAATGATATGCCTGCCCCAAAAACAATTCTGAAAAAAATTTTGAAAAAGTTCAAAAAATTTTGGTAATCGCTATCTATTAAGGGCAAGGCTCACATCCCCCCCGAGTTATAGCTTTAAGGGCCTCTGAAGCAATAGCAATTAAAATGAATTACCCTCCTTCTTAACCATAAATACTGGTGAGCAATATGGGGATACTAAAGGTTCAATGATTTTTTGTTTTAAAAATTTGTCTATCTCTCGGTCAAATGCACCCCAAAGATAAACCTGGAACTGGGTATAATTTCCTTTTTGTTTGGTTTTGTCAGTCACTAAGTAAATTTTAGGCCCAAACCGTGGAGGTAACACCCTGGAATATCAGTAAAGACGTCTGAAAATTTCCCCCACACATTAAAAGAAATTTCATTTTCTCTTAAAGGTCACCCAAAAGTTTTCCCCATTAACATTAATTTTGGGTTGCCCCCCGAGGGGTCAAGATCACCAAGGTCATGTAGTTCCCTTCATCAAAGTCAAGTTAGAGGTTTTCCAATTACGCACCCCTTTACATTTCAGTTGAAACAAGTTCGTTTTAAAAAACAAAGGGTAAAGGTTTTTAAAAGGCATTTTAACCGAATTTCTTCGGTAATATTCTTAAGGATTTGGGATATGAAAAGTTGGGTTTTCCCCCTTGATTCTTGGGGTAGTAAATTTTCCCAAAAAATTTTTTAATTTGGCCTTTATATGGCCCTTTCCATGTACTAATAATTTATTTGACTTGAAAGGAAAAAAGTACCAGAATTTCCCTCCCCCTTTTTTAAAAACTTCTCCTGACTTTTGGGAATCAAAATAGGTTTTGTACTGGTCCATTGACAAGTTTAATTTTTTAGAAACTATGTCAGAGGTTCCTAAATTTTTGGGATCAAAAGGGCCCAAGGGGGAAACTGGTAAGAAAAATTGAACCCAGCACCCCCCCCCTTTCCTGATTAGCCCAAATAAGCCATGAAGGATGGACAGGGGACCTCGGGCCGTTTTCAAGAAAAAGGTTCAAAAGGAAAAAACCCCCAAAGGTCCTGGGAAAAATTTCCCCAAAAGGGGCAAAAAAAAAGGCACAGGGAAAGGTTTAACGATCCCAACCCCCTTTAGGTTTAAGGGGCAAATTTTTCCTTTAAAAATGGACTTGAGAACAAATTGCTGGCGCTCAACCCTCCCTTTAAACAGTGGGGAAAAGGGTGGGGTGAAGGAGGCTTCACCCAAGAAGTTGGTAGAAAATGTTGCATTAAGCAGATGTGAATTTTTGTCCCCCCGGTCGGGACAAAATTTCTCTGGGGGATGCCCCCCCCTTGGAAAAAAGGGAAAAAAGGGCTTCAGCCCTCTGTGAAAGTTAGGGGTTTTTTAAGGGGAACGGCTTCAGGGAAACTCAAGCATAACCCAATTTATGTTAATAATATCTATGTCCCCCAGATAAAAGTGGGGGATAAAGGCCCCAAAAACGTGCCCAATAGTACTCTTTCAAACGGTCCCGAAAAAGATAGGCTTTTTGGGACCATTTTACTCGCCTGGTCCCTCGGGAGGATGACATTTGGGCAACTTTCCCACGATCACAATAGGTGGGTTGACTTTGGGAGGCATTTTTGGAAAAAAAATGGGTTTTTTCCCTAATTTTTTTTTAAGGTTTTTTCAAACCCGAAAAATGTCCGGCCGGGGGCCAGGTCTTGAGCCTTTTAAGAACATTTTCTCTGTTTTGATTTGGGAAACAACTAAGAGGGAATATTCTATCTTCTAAATTTAATTTAAATATGACTTGTAAAAGATCCCTTTTTTATATTTTTAAAAATTTATATGAAAATTTTTTCCCTTTTGGGTTCACTTGATTTTTTTTTGCGGCATTATGGAAATTTCTGAAGAAAGGGGTAAATTACTTGAAAATTTTGAAAAAGGAGTCCTTCGATTTTCAAAAGGTTTAAAAAGTCAGGGAAAATCAAAGGAGGACATAGGGAAAAAGCCTGGGCTTTTGTTTTGAGCCCCAGTCAAGCCCTTTATGGTATCGGAGGTGATATCTTCACTTTAAACTAACAAGTGAAAACCCGGGGAAACCTTCCTTCCCTTTCTTTTGAGAGTTGCTCACTGGTTTTTAAACCCCAAAGTGAATCTCGCGAGAATTGTCCATCTGAATTTTAAGGGCTTCTCTACTCTAAAGGAGGAGGTCTGAAACACTTATTTCCATCTTTTGATTCTGAAAGGGGCAACCTCAGAAGGAAGAATGGCACCTTTTTCATTTAAAAAATTTTGTACGGAGGGAAAAAGGAGGGAGCAGTACGGCTTTAGACCAACCTGTGAAACCCTTTGACCTAATGTAACAACGGATTGGGAGGGAAAAAATGTCTGTAAAGGCCCCAAATTGTCCCAAAGGGATAGCAGGGAATTGGGTTTCCCTTTTAAAGGGTTTGGGAACGCTTTCAAATGACCCCATGCATGGCATCCGGGGTCTGAAAAAAGGTGATACATTTAAATCCATTAACTGTTCCTGAAAAGAAAGGGTTTCTTGGGCTTTTCAGTTTTAAAACATCTTCCCCAAATTTTTGGGCCCTTTTTAGAAGGACAATCTGGACTGTATGTCCCCCTTTAAAACCAACAAATGACTAACAGGGAAAAAAAAGGGAAATCATTTTACTTTTCCCCAAAAGGTTTGATTTTTTTAAGGTCTGATGAACCCTTGCCTTAGGGTTCGATCCCTTTTTGGGCTTTATTTGGAATTGGGCCCCAGCATACAGGCAGCAGGGCCCCAGCAAATTCCCCCAAATTTAATCCTTTTTCGGGTTTTCTGAAAAAGTGCGGGATCTGTGGGGGAAAAGCTTCAGGAATGGTCAGCAACCATGAAGTATCTAAAGATTTATAACTGCGATCAATTCCCGAACCTCTATCCAAAAGCCGAAAAAAACCAAAGAGTGTTTTCCGTAACTGCTTAAAAATTTGGCCCGGCTGTTTAAGGGGGCATACTGAAATTCCCTTTTCCCGTAAAGAATTAGTGGTTTTTTTTGGGTATGCTTTAAGGGTTTCCCTTTTTCAGTAGGGTTTTAATTAATATGATAACCCGCGACAAAAATTTCATTTGGGTAATTTAAAGCGGGGGACCGAAAATAAAATTTCCCAACCCGGTAATCCCGGGGCAGCAGGCCATTTCAGAGGGGAAACGGTTTTTTTCAAACCCGAAAAAGTATGAAGTTTTTGTCCTTCCCCCTCTGTGAAGGGAGGGGAAAATTTGGGGGTTGGAAAATGTGCACTAGGGCACGTTGGGTTTTTAAAATTTCTTTCCCTTTATCTAATTGCTGTTGTGAGAAAATTAACTTTTTATTTCTAATTCAAGGCGAGCTTGTTTTTTAGTCGCGATCCCTTTTTTCTCTTCCCCAAATCATGTTTTTTTAGCTCTTTCCCCGACTTCCCTATCCTTTGCTGTTCCCCCAAGTTCCCCTTAAATTTTAAATTGTTCTTCAGTCTTTTGCTCTCTCCCCCCAAATCAAAATCATTCAAGCTCCTTTTTTTTCTTCTCTTTTTCTTCTTTTTAATTCCCCCCTCTCTTTCAAATCTTTCCCGGGGTCTTAACCTAATGAAAAAATTCTAAATTTTTTTCCCATTATACCTAAAATTCTTCCAGCATTATCCAAAAAAAGGGATTTTCCCTATTTTTCAAGAAAAAACTTAAACTACCCGGGGAAAAAGAAAAAAGGGGAAAATTTAAAAAAAACGGGGGGTTTAATTCCTGCTCTCAAAAGTAAATAAAAAAAGAGGGCTCGATCCCCGTTTCCCAAATTAAACAAAAATGTATTTAAATTAAAACGAAGGGTTCTATGCTGGCTCCGAGCAAACAGTAAGTAGAATGGGGTCACTTGACCATCCAATCTTCTCACCAACAAATCAAGAGTGTCCTACGACAGTTCCCTTGATATAATAAAGAGCTCAATGAAACAAGTTGTCACTGGAAAATCTCGGGTCCCTAGAGTCTAATCCTCCAAAGTGTTTCAAGCTCACACTAAATTAGGTGGCAGAATTAAATATTATATCCTGCCTGACTTGACTTACAATAAATTGAGACTATAACAATCACCAAATCTTTTAAATACCTGTACTGTAGTCCTACCATAGAGAATGATTACTCATGGCTTGTGGTAACCGTCTGTGGTATGTGGCGTTGAAGTTCCAATGGTAGATTCGAGATGGAGATGAATCTTGATTCAGTAGAGTTGATCCTGGCAAGGTCGCCACTTGTGAAGGCTTACTCAGCCCTGTAACAACTTCAGTCAGTATTACTCAGGCTGGCTCCTCAGGAAAATTAATGAATAGAAAAAGAACAAAAACTGACAAATATAAACACTTTATTATTTAGGAAATATGAAATATAAAATGCTTAAATATGAAATACTGATCCTACATGAAAGAAAATGAAAAATTAAAAATATAAATGATATCTGAATTCAACGCTAAAAACTTGGGTGTCTGGTGTTGTTGACACTGCGTATTGTTGCAATAGTAGCCGTTGCTGATGATGTGGGTGGGGGTGGGGGGGTCGCAGTTGTTGGTGACAACCCACTGGCTCGTTCTAGTGGCCGTAAGTAATCTTTCCCGATGACAGGAGATCAGGTTCTTGACCGCTGTAATGATGAGGGGTTATGTCCTGATTCTTCATACAAGTGCACATACAAGTAAATCCAATATGGGACGTCTCCAGGACGTTAGTCCGTCTCCTTCAGTTTTTCTCGTTGATTGACAGGTGACCCTCTCTGTCATCCAAGCTGAAAAGATACACAGGTTACCCACTGCTTAAATAATCACTCTCCATGATAAGCACAATACCTAAAAGACGTGGTGATTATTACAACAGTCAACTTAGAGCGAGGCTGAAAAGACTAAGTTTATTATTGGTCCAAAGTGAAGCTTTCAACCAATAAATCCACTAGAATACAAGGCAGGCATGTACTTACAGTAGTGTTGGGAGCTGTGAGTCGAGTGATTTACTGTTTGACCAGAGCCCCACACGTCACCTTTCGGGAGGGGGGGGAAGAGGGAGGGGAAGGGATAGTGGGAGCTAGACTGACCCTACATTAACAAGCAGCCGGCAAACAAACTATCACTTTAGGTGTGGGGGAGAAAAGGCGGGAATAGCGGGAGCTTGACATACCCTACCTTAACAAGTAGCTGGCAATGAAACTATTGTTACTATATATTCCCTCGCTACTCCTATCTATTGAACTTTTCCCTCACAGAGCTACTCAGCCCCTGCTCCGACCTAGTCAAGGTTGGCTGGTAAAGCCTTACCTTATTCATTTCATACCTTCCACTGGTCCAGGAAGGATCTAGGGAAGTATCCAGCTTTAAACCACCCTTCATCTTTCTAGAAGTTAACCAGGAACTTCGGAAGCTCAATGCAAGCGCTTATCTTGGTCGGAGAAGGCGGTTGAGAAACTCTTAAGGAAAGTGAGAGTCTGAGTGTTATGCTTTTTACGGACTCGGTTCTGAAAAAGGGATTATTGCAGAATGAAATCTATGGAGGAGCTCTATCAGTGTGGGGTTTGAGCTTTTAAAAACGCCTGTGTATGTACATATATCTATTTTCATTGTCCTCATCGCCTCCGAGCCGTGTGGACGAGCTGCGCAGACGCTCCTGTTTGAGTTTGTTTTGCGCAGTTTACCTGATTGAGCTGCCCCTAGCGTTGGTTGGTGGAAACTTTATTTTCTCCAACATGGCGCTGAATAGCAGAAGAAGAATCAACACTGTCTGCATTGAGATGATCCGTGGTGCTGTCACAGGATCCAACATGGATTTATTATTACCAGCGATCATTCGCGATACCTATGGTATAGCAAATGAGGAGATATGTGGGTGTCGCATTAAATGGAATGACAAGAATCTTCGTTAAAATGACGTCTGCACAAGTCTACGAGGCAGTGGCGACAAGTAAGGAGACCATCATACCGTTAATACAGCTTGTCGTGAGACTCATGATGTAATCTCGACATTACACCTGCTGAGTGAAAATCAGAATGTGCCTTTTGAGCGACTGATTTTGATATTACCAGTGAACTGCGTACTTATGGGAGCGTTCGACGTTAGCCACAGCAGGGAATGGGTCAAATCCTGACCGTATTCATGTGTCGCTGGAAGGCGCGTATACCATGTAAAAAAGACTCTTCGACACCCTAAGTTCCTTCATATATTGCGTGAAAGAATTAAGGATCAAGTCTGTAACGTATGCGGGCAACAACGTAACGTGTCGTCTATGTGGGACAATATGACCACAACGCGCGCAGTGTGGAAACGAAGTGGGTACCCGCACAAACACAACGGCAACAGCAGCATCAGCAGCCATTGACGAGGTTGGCGTGATGAGCGAGACAGTCTCTTGCTACCGCGCCCCGTACAACGGTTGTCAGGAGTGAGGTGTGGACAAAGAAAGTAAGCTCGAATCGCCAATGGTAAACGCTTTCAAGGAGAATCTCATCCATTGGACATACATACGGTTTTTGAGGAGAAGACAACCTAATATAGGTGAAGAAGTTGCTGCGTCTTTGGTAAAGGCGTTGATGACTGTGAGAGGAATCGTCCTAATCAGTGAAGACCCATGGCTTAGTTCTGGGAAGGCTAATTAGATGAGGGTATGGCTGAAGATGACGTTTTGTCGACGAGGAGAGTCTGAAAGGATGAAGGGCATGCATTATAGGAGAGGTGCAATCAAGGACGGTGCTTCAATGTCAAAAAGCAGGAGAGGGCGGGACACGAAAAGACTGACAGCATCATCGGATTCCTGAAGATGTTCTAACACCAGCCCAACGCCCTGGGAAAAAAGTCTTGGTGAGGTACAGAGAGAGAGTGAATGGTTGAACCGCAAGGATCAAGGGATTGCAAAGGTGAGCCCAACAAAGGGGAGGACAGAGAGTGTTGCAAAACGAACAGGTGGTAAATTGCAATGCCGGGACAAAAGGAAAACCCATTGGTTAATCAAAGTGATTTACTATAAATATTAACGGGTTAGAGCTGAAGAGGAACTTTAATTGTTCTAATGAGTATGTGGTGCGACTTGGTATGGATGTTGATTCTTACAGGAACAAATTTAAGGCCTGGTTTATGAGTTGGATATGAGTGGTTTATCATGTGTACATGGAACATGCGACACGTTGTGAAAGGTGGGCTGCCATTTTGGTAAAGAAACTAGCCCGTAAAGTAGTAACGTAGTGAGGAAGGGGGGGAGGGGAGGTAATTGAGTGGATGGAACTTGGGTAGGGTTCCATTTAGTTGATGATGTGTAATGGTCCGGCTGAGGGTACGTGATATTAAAAACTAAATTTGTTCGGTGACGTGCTGTCTATTTTTTACGTGTTTACCGAATGTTGCAATAATGAGGCGGAGAATGGAATTGTCTATGATACTCTAAAGATTGTGAGCCAAGGGCTGGTGTTGTTTGTATAATGGATATATCTGACCGGGGTGGGTTAAGATGATGTGTGTGGGGGGGAGGATGGTAAGCATACCTTCATTAAACGAGGTTATCGGCGAGTTGGACCGAATGTACTTTGCCGATGGCGGGTTACTGGTGCGGAGGTGGAGGGGATAGATGGGTTGTTTCGATCATAAGGATGAAAGATTGGATATGAGGTGTGCTCGAGGGGTCCATCAATTTTGGAAATTGGAATTGTAAAGTTATTAAAGGAGGAGGATTAGTCTTTTGTCTTTTGACATATGTGGATCGTTTAGTTATAGAAGCACCAGGGGATCGTGTGCCATGGTTAATTGGTGGAAACAATACTAAAAAACGTATTATGGAAGAATATATTAATCGAGGAAGAGATATATCAAGTTACACATACGGTTTTCCGAAATATTATAGGCAGTTTGCGCGACTGTAGCACAAATTAATGCTAATTATCCTTATTGAAAGTTGAAAGTTTGAAGGAAAATATCCGGAATTTACAAAATAAGTTTTGATCGGGAATGGCATAAGCGGGATTATGAGAGGATTTTGTGGGGAGATCGGCCGGCGCGTGTGTTGCGGACAACACACACGTCCGCAATGCATGAGTTAATGGGTTGAATTTCAGTAGGTAATGCAAGGGTATAAAGTGACCAGGTGTTTGACGACGACTGAGGTATAGTGGGTATATTGATGCTTGTTTTAAGTTGAAACGCAAAGTGTGGGAATAAGTGAAAGTACATAACAGTCAATTGGAAGGTTTGTGCAGTGTTGAGTTGACAAAGCATGATCGATTCGTTTGGAATTTGCCATAGACTTTTAATCTCCAAAAGTTAGCATTTTAAAAGAATTTTTTGGTAAGATAATATCAATATCCTAACGGGATCGTTTAATAGGGGCACAGCACATGGCTGTGTCGTTCTAGTGCCTATAGGTGACCATTGAACAGTAAAGACTATCGGCTAGTCGTATTGTGTGTATTATAAGATTTTTGCAAGAATTTAGCTAACAGAATAAAAAATTCCGTGGGTAAAGTGATCGATAAGACAATATGTGCCTGGAAGGGTCTCAGTATGACGGCAAAGGTTTTGATTAGAATTTTAAATTTAAGAAAGAGGTAAAATTGGGAGTGGGGGGGGATTGGCTATAGATTGGGAGGCGGCGATATGATAGTGTAGAAATGGAAGCGTTTATAAATTTTAGGATGGCAAGGTTTGGAGAGGAAAATATATCATGGGCCAAATTAAATGAATCAAGAATGCATCCTTGCGGAGCTAATAATACTTAACTCATACCTTAATAAAGGTAAATGGAAATGATAGAGACCAAAATTCCCCAGATGAAGCAGGGGCACTCCGTCAAGTGTCCCCCTGTTCACAAATATTTTTTTGCATGTTTACATGACCTTTTATAGAGGGAATTAGGGGTCTTATTGGCACAAAAGGGTTTGGTGACGAAAGGGGAGGGGGGGCTGTCATTGTTGATATGTTGATGACACACGATTTTAGTAATGGTAACAGGATTTAGCCTCGTGGAAAAAGTTAGTAATTTTTTTGAAAAGCTTCGCATGTCATTAATAAGTGGAGAAAACGAAGTAATATGGATCCTTGGAAGGTTATGAAAATGTGAAGTAGTTGAAAGGTGGAAAAGTGACCAATTACGATATGTGGACGTGATTTATTAGAGTGATATCAAGTTAGCACAACAAATAAATTCAAGCGTTATTGTAATGGTGTACTGAAGCGCCTCAGTTTACGAAGCAGCATCACTAACATGCTCCAAATAGTAATACACGAAATGTACCTATTATATAGTAAACTTGCAGTACAGCAATATATGCCGATACTTCGTATCGAGGTACAAAGGATACAAAACGCGATTTTAGATTCATTTGGTGTACGGAACGAATGTTAGGTAGAGCGGTTTTCACACTCCCGGTTAGGCCGAGAGGGCTGGTTAAGCATTTGAAAAGAGATTATGAGTGTTTATTTGTAACGTATTTATAAGCGGAGGGAGAGTCCTAAAGGCGGACTTCATAAGATACGTCAGAATATGTCAAACGGAGGTGGTGTAGGAGTTCCTACATAATCGGTGAGCAATGTTACGGGTCATCATAAACATGTCGATCCTTAACATATTAAATTGGGAAACCTTGATGGTGATGTAAGGCAGTGTAGACAGTGGTAAAGGGTTTTATCCGATGATGATTGCGTAAGTATCTGGGCTTGAACAAATTGCGTTTAAAACCTTCAGTACAGAAGTAAAGAATAATTTTTTACATGGATATACCCGTCTGGAAAGGTTTATCCCTACGAGAATACGAGGATGGATATGCATAGCTATGTGGATGGGAGACTGTTTCCATATAGTGTAGATTTTGCGAATGTAGTAACAAAAGTTTTGTTGTAAGTAATAAGGTTGTGGGAGGGGGTTGCAGTTTGAGGGTTTTAAATGCTTAGACATAGTGGGTGAATCAGATGGTAGAGAATGCGGTAGGTATAATAATATAACAGATTAAATTTTTTTTGTGGTGGTTTTTTTTTTTTTTTTTTATAATATTATATATATGTCCTTGGGCTATGAGAGGAGCGAACGTGTGTGAAAGAATTAATGCTTAACAGCAACTTTTTATGGGGACAAAGTGTAGAAATAAGGGGTGTATGGGGAGATGGGAGAGGATTTTAAGTGAGGGTTATGGGAATTTCACTTTACGGGATTTACGGGAGTTGAAAGGCAGGTAAGGGGGATGAAATGGGCTGGTTTCCTAGAATGGGCGGTAGCATGATGAGTTTGATGAATGTTATATGAGGTATGTCCGGGGTGCAATTTTAACATTATTTGTTCCGAGTGTTTTTAAAAAAAAAAAAAAAAAAAAAAAAAATCTATTTTCGGACTCACTGAGGGCCATTTGTAAATACTTAACTTATTATAGTGATGTGATAACGAGGCAGGTGATGTTATACTCTTAGTGAAAGATATGAGAAAGTTGGTTGTAAAGATTAAATGATTTAAGTCATAAGGGTATCCTTAAGTGGTTATTAAGTTTATCAATAAATTAAACAAACTAGAAAAATTTCTTTAATTCTATGAGTGATGACCCCTGGCTGTGATAATCCTGTTTGTTACGAGAAGCATTAAAACCCAGGGGCCTACACGCTATGTTCGTAACACCATCATCTACCTCCTCAAATACCTCAGTGAAAAAAAGTTATTTAACTCTTAAAACAGGAATACTTGTATATATAACGGTCTACCTGGAAAGTTTTTTTTTTGGGGGGGGGGTCAACGCCCTCTCGGCCCACCACAGGGCTCGTGGTGGATCAGGTCCTGATCAGCCAGGTTGTTACTACCACCTGCACGCTATCCAATGTATGAGCAACAGCCCAGCTGGTCAGGTACTGACATAGGTATCTGTCCAGCTCCCTCCTGAAGACAGATAGAGGTCTTTTGGCAATCTCAGTTACGTATGCTGGAAGCACGTCAGCAGTCATGGGCCCCTAACACTTACTGTGTAATCGTAGTATACTCGCGGCACCCCTGCTTGGGGAAGACGGAGCAATTTGCACCGTCTGCTGAGTTTTTTCTTTCATAGGGAATGGCTGCTATGTACAGATTTGAGACTAGTCTCTAGGATTTTTCCAGGTGTAAATTAAGGCTTTGTTAAAAGTATGACAAAGACAATGCTTTCCTTGCAAAGTTTACGATGAGTGGTTTACATGTTATAAAGTATTAATTACAAAGGCGGCCACTAGCATGCCTAGTCATTTCGTTTTTTTTTTTACTGTAAAGCTAAAAGATTATTCCAAGGAGTTCTGAAAGAAATCTCCTTAAGTAATTGATTTGTAATTAAGTTCGCTCTCTTACTGAAACAAAATATTGGAACAATGTTTGGTCTAATTATCCTTCTGGAAACTCGGTATAGCGATAAATGTTAAATTCTCTAATTTAACACAAAACCTTATTTTTTTGTGCGTGAAGTAAACGATTTATAAACTAACAAGTTGAATATGATACTTGGGCAACATATGGGGATCATTATTCTGGAAACGTTTCGCCAGCCAGTGGCTTCCTCAGTTCTGTGCAGAGAACTGTGTATGATGAAGAGTTTGAGGTGATCAGTCCCTCAACCTGAAATAGATGTGTTCAGCCCATCAATCTTGACTGCACGCTGAAAGACTGATTACTTCAGACTTCTCATTTCACACCTTTCTCGTCTTCTGGACTGAAGAAGCCATTGCTTGGCGAAACGTTTCTACAATAATAATTCCCAAATGTTAAACATGAGTTCAAGTCTCAATTTTTTATACCTCTGGAGATAAACATTAAAGACTGTGGGTCCTGACACGCTGTTATAATTTAAGAACTGAAGTCTACCGCTAAGAGATTCAAATACACTTAAATCAATATTAAAATTAATTATCAGTAGGTACATGTAATCTTATTTTACTTAATAGTAACAAGAATAAGTTATCACAATCTTATTATTTAAAGCAAGTAATTTAATTAATTTAGCCACTCAAGAACAAGTACAGTTCGTGAACTAGCAGATAATTACTTTAACCACTCAAGAACAAGTACAGTTCGTGAACTAGTAGATAATTACTTTAACCACTTAAGAACAAGTACAGCTCGTGAACTAGCAGATAATTACTTTAATCACTCAAGAACAAGTACAGTTCGTGAACTAGCAGATAATTACTTTAGCCACTTAAGAACAAGTACAGTTCGTGAACTAGCAGATAATTACTTTAACCACTTAAGAACAAGTACAGTTCGTGAACTAGCAGATAATTACTTTAACCACTCAAGAACAAGTACAGTTTTTGAACTAGCAGATAATTACTTTAGCCACTCAAGATCAAGTACAGTTCGTGAACTAGCAGATAATTACTTAAACCACTCAAGAACAAGTACAGTTCGTGAACTAGCAGATAATTACTTAAACCACTCAAGAACAAGTACAGTTCGTGAACTAGCAGATAATTACTTTAACCACTCAAGAACAAGTACAGTTCGTGAACTAGCAGATAATTACTTTAACTACTCAAGAACAAGTACAGTTCGTGAACTAGCAGATAATTACTTTAACTACTCAAGAACAAGTACAGTTCGTGAACTAGCAGATAATTACTTTAACTACTCAAGAACAAGTACAGTTCGTGAACTAGCAGATAATTATTTTAAACTACTAAAAGAACAAGTACAGTTCTGAACTAGCAGATAATTACTTTAACTACTCAAGAACAAGTACAGTTCGTGAACTAGCAGATAATTACTTTAACTACTCAAGAAACAAGTACAGTTCGTGAACTAGCAGATAATTACTTTAACCACTCAAGAACAATTTACAGTTCGTGAACTAGCAGATAATTATTTTAACTACTCAAGAACAAGTACATTTTCGTGAACTAGCAGATAATTACTTTAACCAAACTCAAGAAAAAGTACATTCGTGAACTAGCAGAAAATTATTTTAACTACTCAAGAAAAAGTACAGTTCGTGAACAGAGAAAATTTACTTTAACCATCAAGAAAAAGTCGTTCTTTGAATAGAGTAATTATTTTAACTATCAAGAAAAAGGGAACAGTTCGTGAACTAGCAGAAAATTCTTTAACTACTCAAGAACAAGTACAGTTCGTAAAACTAGCAGAAAATCGTGTCATTCGTGTCAAAATGACTTCATTACACTAGAAAAAGAAAATTAAAAATTTTTATTTGTTCAACAAAAAAAATTTAATGTTTTATTTCGTCCGAGGAAGAAAATAACTTGATCTTTTTTTGCTTTTCTTTTAAAGTTCTTAAAACGTTTGACTATTGTTGGGGGGTGAGAAAGGAAAAATTTTATGAGTATTGTTGGGGGGTGAGAAGGTAATTTTATACATGTTGTTGGGGGTGAGCAAGGTAATATTATGAGTATTGTTGGAGGGTGAGCAAGGAAATATTATGCGCACTTTTGGGGAGGGTGAGCAAGGCAATATTATGAGTATTTTTGGAGGGTGGCAAGGTAATATTATGACGTTTTTTGGGGGGAGCAAGGTAATATTAGAGGGCATTGTTGGAGGCGAGCAAGGTAATATTATGACGTTGCGGGGGGTGGCGCAATATTAGGTTTGTTGGGGGGTGGCAAGGTAATTTATGAGTTTTGTTGGGGGTGAGAAGGAAAAATTTATGAGTTTTTTTGGGAGGGGTGAGCAAGGTAATATTATGAGTTTTGTTGGAGGGTGAGAAAGGAATTTTTATGATGCGCGTTGGAGGGGGCAAGGTAAATTAGACGTATTGTTGGGGGGTGAGCAAGGAATTTTTATGAGTATTGTTGGAGGGTGAGAAAAATAATATTATGCGATTGTTGGAGGTGAGCAAGATAATACTTGAGTATTGTTGGAGGGTGGAAAGGAAATATTATGAGTATTTTGGAGGGTGAGAAAGGGTTTAATTTTAGACGTATTTTTGGGAAAGGGTAGAAGGTAAATTTGACGTATTGTTGGGGGGTGAGCAAGGAATTTTATGAGTATTTTTGGAGGGTGAGCAAGGTAATTTTTGACGGGGAAGGTGAGCGGGGGTTAAATTATGACGTATTGTTGGAGGGTGGCAAGTAATATTATGCGATTTTTGGAAAGGGTGAGAAGGTAATATTATGACGTATTGTTGGGGGTGAGCAAGGAATATTATGCGTATTGTTGGAGGGGAGCAAGGTAATAATATTTTTGTTGGAGGGTGGCAAGGTAATATTAATGTATTTTTGGGAGGGTGAGAAAGGTTATTATACGTATTTTTGGGAGGGTGAGCAAGGAAAATTTTTGACGTATTTTTTGGAAAGGTTAGAAGGAAAATTTTATGACGTATTTTTGGGAGGGTGACAAGGAATATGACTATTGTTGGAGGGGAGCAAGGAAAATTTTTTGAGTTTTTTGGGGGGTTTGAGCAAGGTAATATTATGACCCACTGTGGGGGGTGAGAAGGTAATTAATGACCACTGTTGGAAGTGAGAAAGGTATTATTATGACGTATTTTTGGGGGTAGCAAGGAAATGTTATTGTATTGTTGGGGGGAGAAAGGGGTAATTTATGATGCATTTTGGAGGGTGAGCAAGGTAATTTTATGAGCACTGTTGGAAAAGGTGGCAAGGAATATTTTGATGTATTGTTGGAGGGGGAAAGGGTAATATTATGCGTATTGTTTTAGGGTGAGCAAGGTTATATTATGAGTATTGTTGGGGGTGAGCAAGGTAATATTTAAGACTTTTGTTGGTAGGTGAGCAAGGTAATTATGATTGATGTGTGTTGGAGGGTGACAGCAAGGGTAATTATTATGACATATTGTATGGGGGAGGGTGAGCAAGGTAACACTATGATGCGCTGTTGCGGGGTGAGCAAGGTAATATTATGAATATGGTGGGAGGTGTGCAGCAAGGTAATATTATGACGTATTGTTGGAGGGTATGCAAGGTATTTGTGACGTTATTGTTGGAGGGTGAGCAAGCGTAAGAATATGGCAATGCTGTTGGAGGGTGTGAGGCAAGGTCTTATATTAGGACTTATGTTGGAGGGTGAGCAAAGTAATATTATGGAACATAGTGTTGGAGGGTGAGCAAGGTAATATTATGACGTATTGTTGGAGGGTGAGCAAGGTAATATTATGACATATTGTTGGAGTGTGTGAGCAATGTAATATTATGACTTACTGTGGAAGGCTGCGAAGGTAATATTATGACGCATGTTGCGGGGTGAGCAATGGATAATATTATGATGCGCTGTTGGAGGGTAGTGAGCAAGGTAATATTATGACATATTGTTGGAGGGTGAGCAAGGTTAATTTTATGACGTTATTGTTGAGAGGGTGAAGCTAAGTAATATTATGACATATTGTTGGAAGATGTGAGCAAGGTAATATTATGGCATTTTGTTGGTAGGTATGTGCAACGGTTAATTAATATGCGTATTGTTGGAGGAGTGAGCAAAGGTAATATTTGATGTATTGTTCGGAGGTGGAGCAAGGTAATATTATGACGTTTTGTTGGAGGGTGAGCAAGGTAATATTATGACGCGCTGTTGGAGGGTGAGCAAGGTAATATTATGACATATTGTTGGAGGGTGAGCAAGGTAATATTATGATGTATTGTTGGAAGGTGAGCAAGGTAATATTATGACATATTGTTGGGAGGGGTTGAGCAAGGTAATATTATGACATACTGTTGGTGTGGTGGCAAAGGTAAATATTATGACATATTGTATGGAAGGTGAGCAAGGTAATAATACGACGTATTGTTGGAGGGTGAGCAAGGTAGTATGACTTATTGTTGGAGGAACGTGAGCAAAGGTAATAATTATGACATATTGTTGGTGGAAAGGTGAGCAAGGTAATATCAATGACGTATGTGGGAGGGTGTAAAGGTGAGAAAGGGAATATGACGTATTGTTGGAGGGTGAGCAATGTATTATTATGAGGTATTATGGTTGGAGGTGGAGCAACGGTAAATATTATGGATGCATGGTTGGGAGGTGATCAAGGTAATATTATGACGTATTGTTGGAGGGTGAGCAAGGTAATATTATGACGTATTGTTGGAGGGTGAGCAAGGTAATATTATGACCTATTGTTGGAGGGTGAGCAAGGTAATATTATGACGTATTGTTGGAGGGTGAGCAAGGTAATATTATGACGCACTGTTGGGAGGTGATCAAGGTAATATTATGACGTAGTGTTGGAGGGTGAGCAAGGTAATATTATGACGTATTGTTGGGAGGTGATCAAGGTAATATTATGACATATTGTTGGGAGGTGATCAAGGTAATATTATGACGTATTTTTGGAGGGTGAGCACGGTATTATTACGCTCTGTTGGAGGGAGAGCAAGGTAATATTATGATGTGCTGTTGGAGTGTGAGCAAGCTAATATTATGACGCACTGTTGGAGGGTGAGCAAGGTAATATTATGACGCACTGTTGGAGGTTGAGCAAGGTAATATTATGACGTATTGTTGGAGGTTGAGCAAGGTAATATTATGACGTGTTGCTGGAGGTTGAGCAAGGTATTATTATGCTTATTGTGGAGGGTGACAAGGTATATCTATGACGTATTGTTGGGAGGGTGAGCAAGGTTATATTATGTCATGCTGTTGGAGGTGTGAGCAATGGTAATATTATGACATATTGTAGGCGGAAGTGAGCAAGGTAATATTATGGGACGTTATTTTTGGAGGGTGAGCAGGTAATATATGGACATATTGTTGGAGGGTGAGCAAGGTTTATATTATGACATATTGTTGGAGGAGTGAGCAGCAAGGTAATATTAAGATATTGTTTGGAAGGTGATCAAGGTAATATTATGACGTAGTCGTTGGAGGGTGAGCAATGGGTAATATTATGACGTATTGTTGGGAGGATCAAGGTTAAATATTATGACGTATGTGGGAGGTGACAACGGTACATTTAGGACGTTATTTTTTGATGGATGTGAGCACGGTATTATTACGCTCTGTTGGAGGGAGAGCAAGGTAATATTATGATGCACTGTTGGAGGGTGAGCAAGGTAATATTATGATGCACTGTTGGAGGTTGAGCAAGGTAATATTATGACGTATTGTTGGAGGTTGAGCAAGGTAATATTATGGCGTCGTATTGTTGGAGGTTTGAGCAATGAGTTTTATTTATGACGTATTGTTGGAGGTTGAGCAAGGTAATATTATGGCGTATTGTTGGAGGTTGAGCAAGGTAATATTATGACGTATTGTTGGAGGGTGAGCAAGGTAATATTATGACATGCTGTTGGAGGGTGAGCAAGGTAATATTATGACGTATTGTTGGAGGGTGAGCAAGGTAATATTATGACGTATTTTTGGAGGGTGAGCAAGGTAATATTATGACGAATTTTTGGAGGGTGAGCAAGGTAATATTATGACGTATTGTTGGAGGGTGAGCAAGGTAATATTATGACATATTGTTGGAGGGTGAGCAAGGTAATATTATGACGTATTGTTGGAGGGTGAGCAAGGTAATATTATGACGCACTGTTGGGAGGTGAGCATGGTAATATTATGTCATGTTGTTGGAGTGTGAGCAAGGTAATATTAAGACATATTGTTGGAGATTGAGCAAGGTAATATTATGACATATTGTTGGAGTGTGAGCAAGGTAATATTATGACATATTGTTGGAATGTGAGCAAGGTAATATTATGACGTATTGTTGGAGGGTGAGCAAGGTAATATTATGACGTATTGTTGGGAGGTGGAGCAAGGTTTATATTTTGTATTGTTGGAGGGTTGAGCAAGGTATTATGACGTATTGTTTGGAGAGAGGGTTGAGCTAGGTATAATATTATGATGCACTGTTGGAGGGTGGCAGGTAATATTATGACGCACTGTTGGAGGGTGAGGCAAGGTAATATCTATGAAGCCACTGTTGGGAGGTGCTAAAGGTAATATTATGACGTATGTTGGAGGTAGTGGCAAGGTGTTAATAGCTATGGACGTTTGTTGGAGGGTGAGCAATGATAATATTATGACGTATTGTTGGGAGGTGATCAAGGTAATATTATGACGTATTGTTGGGAGGTGATCAAGGTAATATTTAGACGTATTGTTGGAGGGTGAGCAATGTAATATTATGACAATATTGTTGGAGAGGTGATCAAGGTATATTATGACGTATTGTTGGTTGATGGGCAAGGTATAAATTGACGTATTGTTGCGAGGCGTGGGAGCAAAGGTAATATTATGACATATTGTTGGGAGGTGGAGCAAGGTAAGTATTATGAGTATTGTTGGAGGGTGAGCAAGGTCTAATATGATGAATATTGTTGGAGGATGAGCAAGGTAATATGACGTATTGTTGGAGGGTGAGCAAGGTAATATTATGACGTATTGTTGGAGGGTGAGCAAGGTAATATTATGACGTATTGTTGGATGATGGACAAGGTAATATTATGACGTATTGTTGGAGGGTGAGCAAGGTAATATTATGACATATTGTTGGAAAGGTGAGCAAGGTATTATTATGACGTATGTTGGGAGGGTAGCAATGGGTATATTAGAACGTATTGTTGGAGGGACGCCACGGTAATATGACGTATTGTTGGAGGGTGTGCAAGGTAATATTATGAGTATTGGTTGGGTGGGTGGTGCAAGGTAATATTATGACGTATTGTTGGAGGGTGAGCAAGGTAATATTATGACGTATTGTTGGAGGATGAGCAAGGTAATATGACGTATTGTTGGAAGGTGAGCAAGGTAATATTATGACGTATTGTTGGAGGATGAGCAAGGTAATATTATGACATATTGTTGGAGGGTGAGCAAGGTAATATTATGACATACTGTTGGAAGGTGAGCAAGGTAATATTATGACGTATTGTTGGAAGATGAGCAAGGTAATATTATGACATATTGTTGGAGGGTGAGCAAGGTAATATTATGACATATTGTTGGAAGGTGAGCAAGGTAATATTATGACGTATTGTTGGAGGGTGAGCAAGGTAATATAATGACATATTGTTGGAAGGTGAGCAAGGTAATATTATGACGTATTATTGGAGGGTGAGCAAGGTAGTGTGACGTATTGTTGGAGGGTGAGCAAGGTAATATTATGATGCACTGTTGGTGGGTGAGCAAGGTAATATTATGACGCACTGTTGGAGGGTGAGCAAGGTAATATTATGACGCACTGTTGGAGGGTGAGCAAGGTAATATTATGATACACTGTTGGGAGGTGATCAAGGTAATATTATGACGTATTGTTGGAGGGTGAGCAAGGTAATATTATGACGTATTGTTGGAGGGTGAGCAAGGTAATATTATGACATATTGTTGGGAGGTGATCAAGGTAATATTATGACGTATTGTTGGAGGGTGAGCAAGGTAATATGACGTATTGTTGGAGGGTGAGCAAGATAATATTATGATGCGCTGTTGGAGGGTGAGCAAGGTAATATTATGATGCACTGTTGGAGGGTGAGCAAGGTAATATTATGATACACTGTTGGGAGGTGATCAAGGTAATATTATGACGTATTGTTGGAGGGTGAGCAACGTAATATTATGACGTATTGTTGGAGGGTGAGCACGGTATTATTACGCACTGTTGGAGAGTGAGCAAGGAAATATTATGATGTGCTGTTGGAGGGTGAGCAAGGTAATGTTATGATGCACTGTTGGAGGGTGAGCAAGGTAATATTATGACGTATTGTTGGAGGGTGAGCAAGGTAATATTATGACGTATTGTTGGAGGGTGAGCAAGGTAATATTTATGAAAGGATTCAAAGAAACCGGTTAGCCAGACTTGAATCCTGGAGGTTCCTGCACTTTGAGGTGGGGTGGGAATATATGCAGTTTTTAACTGTACTATCGGCACCTTCTTGCATGACAGTGATAGTGACTAATGATGAAAATGTTTCTTCATTTATAAGTCAGTCAACCTTGGTGGTAGACGGACGGTGTGTTAAATAATTATGAAGAATATTTTGGTGGAAGAACCTCATGATATATGTTACTTAACAATCGTAGTTATAATATTATGAACATGTTACGAAAACTAATGATTCATAAAGAAAACAAAATTTTCCATTATTTCAGATTAATATATTTATAACTCAGTTTATAGGCTTTTTCGCTTAAGTTTGGCATCGCTCTTCCGTACCATTGTCCAGCAGTAGTCGACTATCAAAGTGACCTTCATGTCTGGGTGGGGTTCAGTTTCACAGACTCTACATATTGGAGCAAACTTTTTTTCAGATTTGAATTCAGCGTCCCCAAATTATCTAGAGACTCGTATTTTTAATCGTGAGTTGAAGCCACTGTTGACCACTGTTTATTATCACTAAGCAGAGAAACACGTCATCAATCACTAACACTAAATTATTCACTGATCCCTTGACTGGAATTTAACATATTATTTACATTATATATCATTCATATCGGCAAGATTAAATGGACAATATCCTGAACAAAAAACTGATAAAAAAAAGTTAAAAGACCAAAAAATTGATACACGTCTGCGTGCACCATGGAAGAGTATATCACGACACAACTAATATATAAACATACGCTGAAGCTGTAACATTCAAGTGGCGCCACACACGAACAAATGTATAACAGTGACGCTGATCCGTAACATCCAAGTGGCGCCACACACAACTAATATATAAAGTACGCAGATCCGTAACAATTCTAGTGTCGCCAAACACACAAACTAATATATAACAGTGACGCTGAGCGCGTACATTCAAGTTGGCGCCACACACAACTAATATCTAACAGTGGACGCTGGGGCGATATTCAATCAAAGAGGCGGCCACACCCAACTAAATAAATAACAGTTACGCTGAGGCTGAAACATTCAAGTGGGCCCACACACAACTAATTATCAACAGTGATGGCGAGCTTGTAACATTCAATTGGCGCCACAACACAACTAATATATAACAGTGACGCTGATCCGTAACATTCAAGAGGACGCCAAACACATACTCATATAGATAACAGTTACGCCTGAGCGTAACTTTAAGGTGCGCCACAAAGTGGCGCCACACACAACTAATAAATAACAGTGGACGCCTGAGCCGTAACATACAGTGTCGCCAACACACAACTAAAGAACAAAAAACATAAGAAAGGAGGAACACTGTAGAGGCCAGCTGGCCCATACTAGGCAGGGTCCTTTACAATTCGTTGTCGTCCCACTACCAAAACATTTGCCCAACCCAATTTTTCCAATGCGCAACCCAAGAAACAAGCTCCGATGTGAAATCCCACACAAAATCCAACCCCTCCCACCCATGTACGTTCTCCAACCTAGATTTGAAAACAACACAAAGTCCCCAGGCCTCATACCCAACAAGGTAGACGTTTCCACTAATCAACTACCCTATTACCAACCAATACTTTCCTATTTCCTTTCTAAATCTAAACTTATCCTAATTTAAATCCCATACATGCGGGTTCTCTCTTGGAGAGACATCCTCAAAGACCCTATTAATACTCCATTATTAATACCTTCTTCCGACTTATAATCTTCGATCAGGTCTCGGCCCTCATTCTTCGTCTAACAAGTGAATGTTACTAAAGAGTCTTCAATCTTTCTTCATAAGAAGATTTCTAATGCGAAGATTTATTAATTGTAGTCATCCTACGCTGAATGAATTTCTAACGAATTTATGTCCATTTTGTAATAACGTGCGGCCAAAACTGAGCTGTAAATAAAATCAAGGTGAGGCCTTACAAATGATGTAGTAAAGCTGCAGTATGACCACTGGACTTCTGTTCTTACACTTCTTGATATAAATCCCAGTACACGTCTAATTTGCCTTATTACTTACGCTTAGGCATTGCTGGTCTTGGTTTAAGAGTTGCCTGCTCACCATAACCCCCAAGCCCTTTTCGCAATCCTGTATGGCTAAGTATCTACATCATTATACTCTATAAGTACTAAGGTTATGGGACTCCACGCTTCAGAACCTTGCATTTATCTAACATGACACTGCATCTGCCACTTTCTACAAGAATAAGTTTGTATAAAATGCTCCTGATTTCCATAACATCTACGTATGAATCAATTTAAAAGACTGAAATTTGGACCTATATTTTGTTCATAAGTTTGAGACATACGTGCGGGTTTTTAGTACACTGTATAACTAGTAAAACAAAGTGCCGCAGTTTTCATGTTTCTAAACGAGGGTAAGTGTAAAAGTATGACTCTCACACAACAATAAACGAGGGTAAGTGAAAAAGTCAAAATGACTCTCACCCAACAATAAAACGAGGGTAAGTGTAAAAAGTATACCTCACACAACAATAAACGGGGTAAGTGTAAAAGTATGACTCTCACGACACAACAATAAACGAGAGGTAAAGGGGTAAAAGTAATGACTCTCACACAACAATAAACGAGAGTAAGTGTAAAAGCATGACTCTCACACAACAATAAACGAGGGTAAGTGTAAAAGTATAACTCTCACACAATAATAACCGAGGGAGTAAGTGTAAAAAAATATGACTCAAACTACAACAATAAACGAGGTAAGTTAAAAGTATGACTATCACACAACAATAAACGAGAGTAAGTGTAAAAGTATGACTCTCACACAACAATAAACGAGGGTAAGTGTAAAAGTATGACTCTCACACAACAATAAATGAGGTTAAGTGTAAAAGCAAGACTCTCACACAACAATAAATCAGGGAAGTGTAAAAGAATGACTCTCACGAACAACATAACGAGGGATAAGTTGTACAATTATGACTCTCAACAACAATAAACGAGGAGAAAGTGTAAAAGTAATACTCTCAGACACACAACAATAAACGAGGGTAAGTGTAAAAGTATGACTCTAACACAACAATAAACGAGAGTAAGTGTAAAAGTATGACTCTCACACAACCATAAACGATAGTAAGTGTAAAAGAATACTCCTCACAACAACAATAACCGAGGGTAAGTGTAAAGTATTACTCGTCACACAACAATACCCAGGTAAGTGTATAAAGCATGCATCTCTCACACACAATAAACGAGGGTAAGTGTAAAAGCAAGACTCTCACACAACAATAAACGAGGTTAAGTGTAAAAGCATGACTCTCACACAACAATAAAGGAGGGTAAGTGTAAGAGCATGACTCTCACACAACAATAAACGAGAGTAAGTGTAAAAGCATGACTCTCACACAACAATGAAAACTGAGGTAAGTGTTAAAGTATGACACTCACACAACAATAAACGAGGGTTAATGCAAAACATGACTCTCACACAACAGGTAAACGATGGTAAGTAGGTAAAAGATACTCTCACACAACTATAACGAGGTACGTGTAAAAGGCATGACTCCTCACACAACAAAAACTAAGGTAAGTGTAAAGGCATGACTCTCACACAACAATAAACGAGGGTAAGTGTAAAAGTATGACTCTCACACAACAATAAACGAGGGTAAGTGTAAAAGCATGACTCTCACACAACAATAAACGAGGGTAAGTGTAAAGGCATGACTCTCACACAACAATAAACGAGGGTAAGTGTAAAAGTTATGACTCACCCACTACAACAATGAAACTAAGAAAGTGGAAGAAGCATGACTCTACACACAGACCATTAAACGAGTAAGTGTAAAAGTATGACTCTGCACACCAATAATAAACGAGGAGTAAGTGTAAATATACTCTCACACAACAATAAACGAGGGTAAGTGTAAAAGTATGACTCTCACACAACAATAAACGAGAGTAAGTGTAAAAGTATGACTCTCACACAACAATAAACGAGAGCAAGTGTAAAAGTATGACTCTCACTACAACAATAAAAGTTAATGTAAAAGCAAGACTATCACACAACCAATAAACGAGGGAAATGTAAAAGTAGAACTCTCACAACAACAATAAACGAGGGTAAGTGTAAAAGTATGACTCTCACACAACAATAAACGAGGGTAAGTGTAAAAGTATGACTCTCACACAACAATAAACGAGGGTAAGTGTAAAAGTATGACTCTAACACAAAAATAAATGAGAGTAAGTGTAAAAGTATGACTCTCACACAACAATAAACGAGAGTAAGTGTAAAAGTATGACTCTCACACAACAATAAACGAGGGTAAGTGTAAAAGTATGACTCTCACACAACAATAAATGAGGTTAAGTGTAAAAGTATGACTCTCACACAACAATAAACGAGGGTAAGTGTAAAAGCAAGACTCTCACACAACAATAAACGAGGTTTAAGTGTAAAGCAATGACTCTCACTATCAACAATAAGGAGGTACGTGTAAGAGCAAACTCTCACACAACAATAAACGAGAGTAAGTGTAAAAGCATGACTCTCACACAACAATAAACGAGGGTAAGTGTAAAAGTATGACTCTCACACAACAATAAACGAGGGTAAGTGTAAAAGCATGATGCTCACACAACAGTAAACGAGGGTAAGTGTAAAAATACTCTCACACAACAATAAACGAGGGTAAGTGTAAAGGCATGACTCTCACACAACAGATAAACGAGGGTTAAGGTGTACAAAGGCATGACTCTCAAACCAACAATAACGAGGGTAAGTGTAAAAGTATAATCACACACAACAATATAACGAGTAAGTGTAAAAAGCACTGACTCCTCACACAACAATAAACGAGGGTAAGTGTAAAGGCATGACTCTCACACAACAATAAACGAGGGTAAGTGTAAAAGTATGACTCTCACACAACAATAAACGAGGGTAAGTGTAAAAGCATGACTCTCACACAACAATAAACGAGGGTAAGTGTAAAAGTATGACTCTCACACAACAATAAACGAGGGTCAGTGTAAAAGTATGACTCTCACACAACAATAAACGAGAGTAAGTGTAAAAGTATGACTCTCACACAACAATAAACGAGGGTAAGTGTAAAAGTATGACTCTCACACAACAATAAACGAGGGTAAGTGTAAAAGTATGACTCTCACACAACAATAAACGAGGGTAAGTGTAAAATGTAGACTCCACACACAACACTAAACGAGGATAATGTAAAAGTATGACTCTCACAAAACAATAAACGAGGGTAAGTGTAAAAAGTAATGCTCCACGCAACATAAACGAGGTAAGTGAAAAGTAAACTCTCACACAACAATAAACGAGGGTAAGTGTAAAAGTATGACTCTCACACAACAATAAACGAGGGTAAGTGTAAAATTATGACTCACACCCAAACAAATAAACGAGGTAAGTGTAAAAAGTATGACTCCACACATTACAACAATAAAAACTAGGGTAAGTGTAAAAGTCATGACTGCTCCACACAAACGAATAAACATGGAGTGTAAAAGTAGACTCTCTCACAAACATAAACGAGGGTAAGTGTAAAAGTATGACTCTCACACAACAATAACCGCTGTAAGTGTATAAGTATGACTCCTCACACACAACAATAAACGAGGGTCAGAGTTTGTAAAAGTATGACACACACACAACAACAACCGAGAGGAAGTGTAAAAGTATGACTCTCACACAACAATAAACGAGGGTAAGTGTAAAAGTATGACTCTCACACAACAATAAACGAGGGTAAGTGTAAAAGTATGACTCTCACACAACAATAAACGAGGGTAAGTGTAAAAGTATTACTCTCAACAGTCCAACAATAAAACGAGGATAAGTGTAAAAGTAAATGACATCTCACACAACAAAAAACGAGGGTAAGTGTAAAAGTATGACTCTCACAAAACAATAAACATGGTAAGTGTAAAAGTATATACTCTCTCACAAAACAATAAACGAATGGGAAGTGTAACAGTATGACTCTCATACACAAAAAAAACAAGTAAACGAGGGTAAGTGTAAAAGTATGACTCCTCACAAATGTCCACAACAATGAAACGAGTGGTAATTGTAAAAGTATGACTCTCACCCAACAATAAAAGAGGGTAGTGTAAAAGTATGACTCTCACACAACAATAAAACAGTAATGTTGTAAAAGTAGACTCTCACACAACAATCAACCGAGGGTAAGTGTTAAAAGTATGACACTCACACAACAATAAACGAGGGTAAAGTAAAAGTAGGAACTCCCACTACTACAATAAACGAGGGTAAAGTGTAAAAAGTATGACTCTCACACAACAATAAACGAGGGTAAGTGTAAAAGTATGACTCTCACACAACAATAAACGAGGGTAAGTGTAAAAGTATGACTCTCACACAACAATAAACGAGGGTAAGTGTAAAAGTATGACTCTCACACAACAATAAACTAGCTTGTTATTATAACCCACTGCTGCTGCAATTTAACAGAAATATATATAGCACTTTCACTTTCACTTTCACTTTCACTTTCACTTTCACTTTCACTTTCACTTTCACTTTCAATACAAATACAGTCTTCGTGTTTCATTCAAGTGGCGCCACACACAACTAATATATAACAGTGACGCTGAGCCGTAACATTCAAGTGGCGCCACACACAACTAATATATAACAATGACGCTGAGCCGTAACATTCAAGTGGCGCCACACACCACAAATATAATTTATCAAGTGACGCTGAGACCGTAAATTCAAGTGGCGCCACACACAACAAATATAAAACAGTGACGCTGTGCCGAAAACAATATCCATGGCGCAACACCCAACTAATATATAACATGACGCTGCACCGTAACATTAAGTGAGGCGCCGACACACAACTAACTCTATAACAGTGAACGCTGAGCTTAACATTCAAGTGTCGCCAAACACAATATATAAAACAGTGGACGCTGATTCCGTAACATCAAGTGCGCCACACACAACTAATATATAACAGTGACGCTGAGCGAAACATTCAAGTGGCGCCACACACAACTAATATCAAACAGTGACGCTGATGCTAACATTCAAGTGCGCCACACACAACTAATATATAACAAAACCGCTGAGCCGTAAATTCACGTGCGTCCACAACCCAACTGAATATATAACATTGACGCTGAGCGTAACAATCCAGTGGCTCAACACACAACTAATATATAACAGTGACGCCTGCAGCGTAACAATCAGTGGCCCACAACACACACTAAATATAACATTGACGCGACTGTAACATTCAAGTGGCTGGCGCCAAACACAACTATATATAACAGTGACGCTGTGAGCCGTAACATTCAAGTGGTCGCCCACACACAACTAATATATAACAGTGACGCTGAGCCGTAACATTCAAGTGCGTCCACACACAACTACTATATAACAGATCCGCTGAGAACCGTAACATTCGAAGTGGCGCCACGCACAACTAATATATTAAACAATGGACGCTGAGCCGTAACATTTCAAGTGCGCCACACCACAACTAATATATACATTGACGCCTGAGCCGTAACATTCAATGGGCGCCACACACAATTAATGAATATAACATGACGCTGATCCGTAACATTCAAGAGGCGCCACACACAACTAATATATAAACATGAACGCTGAGCCGTAACATTCAAGCGCGCCACACACAACTTAAATACATAACAGTGACACTGGATCCGTAACATTCAAGTAGCGCCACACACAACCTAATATATAACAGAGACACTGACGTAAAACAACATTCCAGATGGCGCCAACACACAACTAATATAAACAGTGACACTGAGCCGTAACATTTCAAGTGGCGCCACACACAACTAATATATAACAGTGATCGCTGAGCCCGTAACATTTCAAGATGGGCGCCAAAACTCAGCAACTAATATATAACAGTGACGCTGAGCCGTAACATTCAAGTGGCGCCACACACAACTAATATATAACAGTGACGCTGAGCCGTAAGCATTCAAGTGCGCCAACACACACTCATATATAACAGTGTGACGCAGGCCTAACATTCAAGTTGGCGCAAAACACACAACCTAATATATAACAGTAGACGCATAAGCCGTAAGCATTCAAGTGGCGCCACACACAAACTAATATAAAACAGTGAACGCTGAGTCTGTAACCTTCACAGTGGCGCCAAAACACAACTATATATAAAGTGACGCTGAGCCGTAAACATTCAGTGGACGCACACACAACAAATATATAAACAGTGACTGCTGAGCCGTAACATTCAAGTGGCGGCCACCACAACTAAATATATAAACAGTGACGCTGAGGCCTAACATTCAAGTGGCGCCACACCAACTACTAAATTAAACTAATATATAACAATGACGCTGAGGCCGTAACATCCAGGTGGAGCGCCACACACAACTACATATATAACAGGGACGCTGACCGCAACCATTCAAGTTGGCGCCACACACAATTAATATCTAACATGACGTTGAATTCCGAACATTCAAGATGCGCCACACACAACTATAATATAACATGACGCTGAGCGTAACATTTCAAGCGGCGTCCACACACAACAAATATATAACAGTGGACACTGATTCCGTAAACATTCAAGTAGCGCCACAGACACAACTAATATATAAAAGTGACACTGAGAGCCGTAACATTCAAGTGGCGACACACACAACTAAAATATAACATTGACACTGATCCGTAACATTCAAGTGGCGCCACACATCAACTAAATTTATAAAAGTGACGCGCCGTAACATTCAAGTGGCGCCACACACCAACTAATATATAACATGACCTGAGCCGAACATTCAGTGCGCCACACACAACTAAAATATAACAGTGACGCTGATTGCCTAACATTCAGTGGCGCCACACACAACTAATAGATAAACATGACGCTGATCCGTAACATTCAAGTGGCGCCACAACACAACATAAGATAACAGTGACCTGAGCCTAACATTCAAGTGGCGCCACACACAACAATAATAACAGTGAACGCTGAGCTTAACATTCCATTGGCGCCACACACAACTATATATATAACATTGACTCTGTGCCATAACATTCAGAGGCGCCAACACACAACTAATATATAACAGTGACGTCAGAGCCGTACCATTCCAGTGGCGCCACACACAACTAATATATAACAGTGACCTGAGAGCTTAACATTCAAGTGGCTCACACACAACTAATATATAACATGACGCTGAGCGTAACATTCAGTGCGCCACGCACAACTAATATATAACAGTGACGCTAGAGCCGTAACATTCAAGTGCGCCACACACAACTAATTATATAACAGTGGGACGCTGAGCCGTAACATTCAGAGTGGCGCCACACAGAAGCTAATATATAACAGCGACGCTGAGCCGTAAACGTTCAAGAGGAGCGCCACACACAACTAATATATAGCAGTGACGCAGGATCCACAACATTCAAGTGGCGCCACACACAACAATTATATAACAGTGACGCTGACTGTAACATCAATTGGCGCCACACACAAACAAATATATAAACAGTGACGCTGAGCCCGTAACATCAAGTTGGCGCCACACACAACTAATTATATAACAGTGACGCTGAGGCCGTACATTCAAGTGGGCGCCACACACAACTAATATATAACAGTGATCGCTGAGCCGATAACATTCAAGTGGCGCCACTACACAACTAAAATGATAACTTAGACGCTGCCCTTAACATTCAATGGCGCCACCCAACACAACTAATATATAACATGGACGCGTGAGCCGTAACATCCAGTGGCGCCACACACAACTAATTAAAATACATGACGCTTAGCCGAAACAATCAAGTGTGCGCCACATAACGAATATATAACATGACGCTGAGCCGTAACATTACAAGTGCGCCACACACAACTAATATATAACAGTGACGCAAGAGCCTTAAAATACAAGTGGCGCCACACACACACAATATATAGCAGTGACGCTGATCCATAACAATCAAGAGGCGCCATCACACACAACAAATATATAACAGTGAGCTGACCTGTACCATTCAAGAGGCGCCACACACAATAAATATATACCATGACGCTGAGCTGTAACATTCAATGCGCCACACACAACTAATATATAACTGTGACGTCCTGAGCCGTTAACATTCAAGTGGCGGCCACACACATCTCATATATAAAGTGACGCTGATCTGTAACAATCAAGTGGCGCCACACACAACCAAATAAATAACATAGATGCGGATCCGTAACAATCAGTGACCGCCACACACCAATAATATATAGACATGACGCTGATCCGAAACATCACAGGTGCACCACACACAACTAATATATAAAACAGTGACGCCTGAGCCGTAACATTCCAGTGGCGCCACACACAACAATATATAACAGTGACGCAGAGCCTAACATGCAAGTGCGCCACACAACAACAAATATCTAAAGCATGACGCAGAGCCGTAACATTCCATGGCGCACACAACACAACTAATATATAACAGTGACGCAGATCCTAACATTCAAGTGTCGCCTCACACAACAAATATATAACATGACGCTTACTGTAACATCACTGGCACCCACACACAACTAAAATAATAACAGTGACGGCGAGCCGAAACTTCAAGTGGCGCCACACACAACTAATAAATAACAGTTGACGCTGATACCGTAAAATTCAAGTGGTCCACATACAACTAATAAATAACAGTGACGCTACGCCGTTCACATCACGTGGCCGCCACAGCACAACTAAATAAATAACAGTGACGCTGAGCCGTAACATTCCAGTGCGCGCCACCCACAACAATTATATAACAGGACGCTCAGCCGAAACTACAAGTGGCCCCACACACAACTAAATATAACAATGACGCTGACCTAACATCCAGTGTCGCCACACAAACGAACTAATAAAATAACAAGTGACGCTGAGGGCCGTTAACATGCAAGGGTGCGCCAAACACAATAAATATATCACAGTGACGCCTGAGCCAAAACATTCCAGTGGCGCCACGCCAACTAATGAAATAACAGTAACGCTGAGCCGACATTCAAGTGCGCCACACACAACAAATATAAAACAGTGACGCAGAGCCGTAACATTCAAGTGTCGCCACACAAAGCTAATATATAACAGCGACGCCTGAGCCGTAACGTTCAATGCGCCTCACACAACTAATATAAATCAGTGACGCTGATCTAACATTCCACGTTGCGTCCACACACAACTATAAATATAACAGTGACGCTTAGCTGTAGCATTCAAGTAGGCGCCACACCACAACTAATATATAACAGTGACGCTGAGCCGTAACATTCAAGATGGTCGCCACACACAACTAATATATAACAGTGAACGCTGAGTTGTAACATTCAAGTGCCCACACCCAACTAAATATATAACAGTGACGCTGAGCGTAACATTCAAGTGGCGCCACACACAACTAATATATAACAGTGACGCTGATCCGTAACATTCAAGTGACGCCACACACAACTAATATATAACAGTGACGCTGAGCCGTAACATTCAAGTGGCGCCACACACAACTAATATATAACAGTGACGCTGAGCCGTAACATTCAAGTGGCGCCACACACAACTAAGAACATAAGAACATAAGAAAGGAGGAACACTGCAGGAGGCCTGCTGGCCCATACTAGGCAGGTCCTTTACAATTCGTCCCACTAGACAAAACATTTTATTTTTTTTTGGGCCCCAACCCAATTTTCAATGCCACCCAAGAAACAAGCTCCGATGTGAAAGTCCCACTCAAATCCAACCCCTCCCACTCATGTACTTATCCAACCCTAGATTTAGAAACACCCCAAGAGAACCCAAAGTCCCAGCCTCAATAACCCAACTAGGTAGACTGTTCCCACATATCAACTACCCTATATCCAAACCAATACTTTCCTATGTCCTTTCTAAATCTCAACTTATCTAATTTAAATCCATTACTGCGGGTTCTCTCTTGGAGAGACATCCTCAGACCCTATTAATATCCTCCTTTATTTAAAACCTATCCATCCACTTATACACTTCGATCAGGTCTCCCCTCATTTCTACGTCTAACAATGAATGTAACTTAAGAGTCTTCAATCTTTTCTTCATAAGGAAGATTTTCTACTGCATATGTATTAATTTAGTCATCCTAACTCTTAATGTTTCAACGAATTCACTGTCCATTTTGTAACCGGAGGCCAGAACTGACTGCAAAATCTAGGTGAGGCCTTACTAATGAATGTATAAAAGCTGCAGTAAGACCTCTGACTTCTGTTAGCATACACTTCTTGATATAAATCCCAGTAATCTATTTGCCTTATTACGTACGCTTAGGCATTTGCTGTCTTGGTTTAAGGTTAGCTGCTCACAATAAACCACCAATCCTTATCGCAATCTGTATGGCATAAGTTCTACATCATATACCTTATACGTACTCTAGGGTTTATGGGCACTCCCAAGCTTCAGAACCTTGCATTTATCTACATTCACTGCATCTGGTGCCACTTTTCTGACAAGAATAGAGTTTTGTTTTAAATGCTCCTGAAGTACCATAACACTATCGTACGTTTGAATCAATTAACCTACCTATCTTTGTGTAATCGGCGAATTTGCTCATATCACTAGTAATTCCCTCATCAAGATCATTGATATATATTAAAAAAAAGAACGGCCCAAGACGACCCAGTGGAAACGGCACTTGTTACAGATCCCCACTCGAATATAACTCCCAGTTTAATGGACCATACTCTGCTTCCTGTCAGTGTAGCCATGAACTCGATCCACGAGAGCCCATTTCTCCCAATGCCATGAGCAGCACTTTCCTTTAACAGTCAATGGGTGCGGAACTCTAATCAAAGCCATACTAAAATCTAAGTAAATAATTCAAGATTCCTTTATTGGTGGCAACAGCCTCAAAAGCGTTACTGGAAGAAATTAATAAATAAGTTAAGACAAGAGCCGTCCTCTTGTGAATCCATGGCTAGAGTATCATTAATACAAGATATCCATATTCGAGATGCTTCCTCATAATCTCAACTATTAATTGACTCTAGTAATTGCCCTACAATTGAGTCAGGCTTATTGGCGGTAAATTTGACGGTACGACATGTCCCCTGTTTTAAAAAAATGAGTTTACATATCAATCTTCCCACATAACAGACACTACAACCTGTTTGACGAGATAAATAAAAAATAATTAGTTAATGGTTCACAAGAGTTTCCCTATGCATTCCTAGGAACCCTTGAAAAAACCTCATTCATGACCCGGCGACTTATTTTGCTTCAGTCATGTCACCCCCCCCCCCCTCCCCATGCTGCTTCACAACCATTTCACTAGTGCCTGTGATGTTACATAATTTTCTTCTTCAAGCCACTATTAAAATTAATTTACGAATATGATAGTGTTTTCCCTGTGTAAAACTGAGAAAAGTAATATTTTAAAATCGAGCACATTTCAATCACTTTTTGTCAGTAAGGTTGCCCATAGTTTATTTTTAAGGGGGACCTATCTTATCTCTAACTTTGTTCTATAGACCTGGGAAAAAACTTTTTGGGTTAGTTTTTAGAATCCCTACAACTTAATATTCGATAGTTCCCTTTTAGCTTTTCTTAACCCCTTTTTAATGTTCACACATTAATGTTCAATAAACTGATTCATAAGATGACCCTCACCTCTTTAGAAACGCTATAAATTCCTTTCTATGCCCTAGTAAGATATTTCAGCCTATTATTCATCCCTTTAGGTCATTTCTATTTAACCTAATTTATCCTTTTATGGGATTAAACGCTCTTGAGCAGACATGTATAGTGTTCAAAAAACTGCATATTGATAGCTCTCTTCGTTATACCCCAGTTCAACAGAGATAATTGTGTTTCTCTACGCCCATCGTAATCTGCTATGCGAAAATCTGGACTGTTACGAGTTTATCCCGTACTATCATTCTCCCTACAATGCATAAATGTAATTGATTGTGGTCGCTAGCACCCAATCCTCGAACTTCTAAAATAATAACTAGGATTCATTGTTTTTCCATAACTAAGTCAAGTTAGGTTATTTCCCCTTGAAAGGTTTCTGTCCACAAACTGGCTTCAAAAAAACAATCCTGAAATACTTCAAATAAGTCGTATGATTCCTATAATTCAAAGTCAAGAAATTCCAATCAACATGACTAAAGTTAAAGTCTCCTAGAAATACTATATTCTCGTGGCCTTGTGAGCCTTAACAGTTTTCCTCCCCATAAAGTCTCCAGTCTCCCCTGGTCCCTATCAAAGTTGGGGGGGGGGGACGGAATATACTCCTAAAATCAGTTTTTCAGGCCCCTCTGAAAATTCTATCCAAACAGACTCTGTTTGTGTTACTTCAGACTTGATACCACCCGTTTTTTATGCAACAGTTCAAGCGACTTGACAGTACATATCCCACCTCCCCCCCGCCTCCCAATACTCTATCTTCTTGAACAATTTAAAACCCTGAATATGACATTCCGGCAGGCATGTCACGACTTTTGAATTAAACCAATCTCAGTTAAGCAAATATCATCAATGTTACCTACACTAGCACAATTTTCAATCGTCCATCTATTCCTTATCACAACGGCAATTAGCAAATAAACTTTGAAAGACTCTCCTACTCTTTACCCTTACCTGTTCATTCAAATTTTTCATACGAAACCTATTACTGTCCGTATTCACCCAAGGTCCCTTGCTTTTCAATATCTTATCTCGTTCTTAATATTACAATTTCACCCCTAGAACTCGTGAAATTACTACACTGGACTCACTGTTTTCCTGCTAAAACCCATACCACTAACAAATCCTACATTTAAAGTCCTAACTGCTCCCTCCACTGCAGTTGCCAGTGCCACCCACCCCACACTGACCTGGATCCGTAACATTCAAGTGGCGCCACACACAAATAATATATAACAGTGACGCTGATCGCGTAACATATTCAAGTGGGCGCCACACACAACTAATATATAGCAGTGACGCTGAGCCGTACATTGACAAGTGGCTCCACACACAACTAATATATATCAGTGACGCTGAGGGCTGCCGTAAAATTCAAGTGACGCCACACCACAACTAACATACTAACAGTGAACGCTGACCGTAACAATCCAGTGGCGCCCACACACAACTACAATATAACATGACGCTGAGCCTGTAACATTCAGTGGTCGCCACACACAACTAATATATAATAGTTGACGCTGAGCCGTAGCATTCCATTGGCGGCCACAGACACAACTAATATATAACAGTGACGCTGAGGCCGTAACAATCAAGTGGGCGCCAAACACAACAAATATATAAAGTGGACGCTAGAGCAGAACATTCACGTGGCGCCACACACAACTAATATATAAACAGTGAGGCTGAGCTGTAACATTCAAGTGGCGCCAAACACAACTAATATATACGTAACGCTGAGTCCGTAACATCAAGTGCGCCACATACAACTCATAAATAACATTGACGCTGATCCTTAACATTCAAGTGACGCCACACCACAACTAATATATAACTGTACGCTGAGCCGTACCATTCAAGAGGCGCCACACACAACAATATATAACATTGACGCTGAGCCCTTAACATTCAAGTGGCTCCCACACACAACTAATATAATCACAGTGACGCTGAGCCGTAAAATTTCAAGTGACCCACACACAACTAATATATTAACAGTGACCTGAGCCGTAACAATGACCAGTGGCGCCACACACACTTAATAAATAACGTGACGCTTGAGACCGTAACATTCAAGTGTCGCCACGACACAACTAATATATAATAGTGACGCTGAGCCGTAGCATTCCAGTGGCGCCACACAAACAACTAAATTATATAACAGTGGACGCTGATCCGTAACATACAAGTGCTCCACACCCAAACTAAATATAAACATTGACCTGAGCTGTAACATTCAAGTTGCGCCGCACACAACTATATATACCAGTGATGCTGAGCAGTAACATTTCAAGTGGCCGGCCACACACAACTAATATAATAAGTAACGCTGAGTCCGTAACCTTCAATTGGCGCCACACAACAACTAATATAAAACAGTGACGCGATCCGTAACATTCAAGTGACGCCACACACAACTAATATATAATCAGTGACGCTGAGCCGTAACATTCAAGTGGTGTAGCCACACACAACTAATAAATAACATGGACGCTGAGTCCTTAACATTCAATTGGCGCCACACACAACTAAAATATAACATGACGCTGAGCCGTAACATTTCAAGTGGCGCCACTCACAACTATATATAACAGTGACGCTGAGCTTTAACAGTTCAAGTGGCGCCACACACACTAATATATAACAGTGACGCTGAGCCGTAACATTCAAGTGGCGCCACCACACAACTAGCTATATAACAGTGACGCTGAGCCGTAACAATTCAATGGCGCCACACACAACTTATATATAAACAGTGACGCAGACCGTAACATTCAAGTGCGGCCACTCACAACTAAAGATAACAGTGACGCTTGATGCTGTAACATTCAAGTGGCGCCACACACAACTAATTTATAACAGTGACGCTGAGGGGCCGTAACATTCAAGTGGCGCCCACACACAACTAATATATAAGACAGTTGACGCTGAGCGTAACATCAAGTGGCGCCACACACAACTAATATTTAACAGTGACGCTTGAGCTGTAACATTTCAAGTGGCGCCACAACACAACTAATAGTAATAACAGTGACGCTGAGCCTAAACATTCAAGTTTGCGCCACACACAAACAATAATAAATAACAGTGACGCCAGAGCCGTAACATTCAAGTGGCGCCACACACAACTAATATATAACAGTGAACGCTGATCCGTAACATGTTCAAGTGGCGCCACACAACAACAATAGATAACAGTGACGCTGAACCGATAACATTCCAGTGGCGCCAACACACAACGAATATATAACAAGTGACCTGAGCCGAAACATTCAAGTGGCGCCACACACAACTAATCTTATAAAGTGACGCTGAGCCGTAACATTCAAGTGGCGCCACACACAACAAATATATAACATGTGGACGCCCTGAGCCGTACATCAAGTGCTCCACGACACAACTAATATATAAACATACGCTGAAGCTGTAACATTCAAGTGGCGCCACACACGAACAAATGTATAACAGTGACGCTGATCCGTAACATCCAAGTGGCGCCACACACAACTAATATATAAAGTACGCAGATCCGTAACAATTCTAGTGTCGCCAAACACACAAACTAATATATAACAGTGACGCTGAGCGCGTACATTCAAGTTGGCGCCACACACAACTAATATCTAACAGTGGACGCTGGGGCGATATTCAATCAAAGAGGCGGCCACACCCAACTAAATAAATAACAGTTACGCTGAGGCTGAAACATTCAAGTGGGCCCACACACAACTAATTATCAACAGTGATGGCGAGCTTGTAACATTCAATTGGCGCCACAACACAACTAATATATAACAGTGACGCTGATCCGTAACATTCAAGAGGACGCCAAACACATACTCATATAGATAACAGTTACGCCTGAGCGTAACTTTAAGGTGCGCCACAAAGTGGCGCCACACACAACTAATAAATAACAGTGGACGCCTGAGCCGTAACATACAGTGTCGCCAACACACAACTAAAGAACAAAAAACATAAGAAAGGAGGAACACTGTAGAGGCCAGCTGGCCCATACTAGGCAGGGTCCTTTACAATTCGTTGTCGTCCCACTACCAAAACATTTGCCCAACCCAATTTTTCCAATGCGCAACCCAAGAAACAAGCTCCGATGTGAAATCCCACACAAAATCCAACCCCTCCCACCCATGTACGTTCTCCAACCTAGATTTGAAAACAACACAAAGTCCCCAGGCCTCATACCCAACAAGGTAGACGTTTCCACTAATCAACTACCCTATTACCAACCAATACTTTCCTATTTCCTTTCTAAATCTAAACTTATCCTAATTTAAATCCCATACATGCGGGTTCTCTCTTGGAGAGACATCCTCAAAGACCCTATTAATACTCCATTATTAATACCTTCTTCCGACTTATAATCTTCGATCAGGTCTCGGCCCTCATTCTTCGTCTAACAAGTGAATGTAACTTAAGAGTCTTCAATCTTTCTTCATAAGGAAGATTTCTAATGCTATGTATTAATTTAGTCATCCTACGCTGAATGTTTTCTAACGAATTTATGTCCATTTTGTAATACGGAGGCCAGAACTGAGCTGCATAATCTAGGTGAGGCCTTACTAATGATGTATAAAGCTGCAGTATGACCTCTGGACTTCTGTTGCTTACACTTCTTGATATAAATCCCAGTAATCTATTTGCCTTATTACGTACGCTTAGGCATTGCTGTCTTGGTTTAAGGTTGCTGCTCACCATAACCCCCAAGTCCTTTTCGCAATCTGTATGGCTAAGTTCTACATCATTTAACTTATAAGTACTAGGGTTATGGGCACTCCCAAGCTTCAGAACCTTGCATTTATCTACATTGAACTGCATCTGCCACTTTTCTGACCAAGAATAGAGTTTGTTTAAATGCTCCTGAGTTCCATAACATCTACGTTTGAATCAATTATCCTACCTATCTTTGTGTCATCGGCGAATTTGCTCATATCACTAGTAATTCCCTCATCAAGATCATTGATATATATTATAAAAAAGAACGGGCCCAAGACTGATCCCTGTGGAACGGCACTTGTTACAGATCCCCACTCGGATTTAACCCCATTTATGGACATTCTCTGCTTCCTGTCAGTGAGCCATGACTCGATCCACGAGAGCACTTTTCTCCCAATGCCATGAGCTGCCACTTTCTTTAACAGTCTATGGTGCGGAACTCTATCAAAAGCCTTACTAAAATCTAAGTAAATAATATCAAATTCTTTATTGTGGTCAACAGCCTCAAAAGCTTTACTGAAGAAAGTTAATAAATTAGTTAGACAAGACCGGCCTCTTGTGAATCCATGCTGAGTATCATTAATCAAGCTATGCCTATCGAGATGGCTTCTCATAATCTCAACTATAATTGACTCTAGTAATTTGCCTACAATTGAGGTCAGGCTTATTGGGCGGTAATTTGACGGTAACGACTTGTCCCCTGTTTTAAAAATAGGAGTTACATTAGCAATCTTCCACATATCAGACACTACACCTGTTTGAAGAGATAAATTAAAAATATTAGTTAATGGTTCACAGAGTTCCATTTTGCATTCCTTAGGAACCCTTGAAAAAACCTCATCAGGACCCGGCGACTTATTTTGCTTCAGTCTGTCTATCTGCTTCACAACCATTTCACTAGTGACTGTGATGTTACATAATTTATCTTCTTCTAGCCCACTATTAAAATTAATTACTGGAATATTGTTAGTGTTTTCCTGTGTAAAAACTGAGAAAATAATTATTTAAAATCGAGCACATTTCATTCTCTTTGTCAGTAAGGTGCCCATAGTTATTTTTAAGGGGACCTATCTTATCTCTAACTTTTGTTCTATAGACCTGGAAAAAACTTTTTGGGTTAGTTTTAGAATCCCTAGCAACTTTAATTTCATAGTCCCTTTTAGCTTTTCTTATCCCCTTTTTAATGTCCCTCTTAATGTCAATATACTGATTCATAAGATGACCCTCACCTCTTTTGATACGCCTATAAATTCCTTTCTTATGCCCTAGTAGATATTTCAGCCTATTATTCATCCATTTTGGGTCATTTCTATTTGATCTAATTTCTTTTATGGGATAAACGCTCTTTGAGCAGCATGTATAGTGTTCAGAAAACTGTCATATTGATAGCTCTCTTCGTTACCCCAGTCAACAGATGATAAGTGTTCTCTAAGCCCATCGTAATCTGCTATGCGAAAATCTGGGACTGTTACTGAGTTATCCCTACTATCATTCTTCCATTCAATGCTAAATGTAATTGATTTGTGGTCGCTAGCACCCAGTTCCTCTGAAACTTCTAAATTATTAACTAGGGATTCATTGTTTGCCATAACTAAGTCAAGTAGGTTATTTCCCCTTGTAGGTTCTGTCACAAACTGCTTCAAAAAACAATCCTGAAATACTTCTAATAAGTCGTATGATTCTAAATTCAAAGTCAAGAAATTCCAATCAACATGACTAAAGTTAAAGTCTCCTAGAATTACTACATTATCGTGCCTTGTGGCCTTAACAGTTTCCTCCCATAGTAGTCTCCCCTGGTCCCTATCTAAGTTTGGGGGACGGTATATCACTCCTAAAATCAGTTTTTCATGCCCCTCTGAAAATTCTATCCAAACAGACTCTGTATGTGTTACTTCAGACTTAATACCCGTTTTTATGCAACAGTTCAAGCGAACTTGGACATACAATTCCACCCCACCCCCCCTCCCAATACTTCTATCTTCTTGGAACAATTTAAAACCCTGAATATGACATTCCGCAGGCATGTCCCGACTTTTTGAATTAAACCACGTCTCAGTTAAGGCAAATACATCAATGTTACCTACACTAGCAACTAATTTCAACTCGTCCATCTTATTCCTATCACTACGGCAATTAGCATAATAAACTTTGAAAGACTCTCCTTTCTCTTTACCCTTCCTGTTCATTTCAATTTTTCTACTAAACCTATTACTGTCCTTATCACCCAAGGTCCCTGGCTTTTCAATATCTATCTCGTTCTTATTATTACTAGTTCCCCTAGAACTCGTGATATTACTACACTGGACTTCACTGTTTTCCTGCTAAAACCCATACCACTAACTATTCCTAGTTTAAAGTCCTAACTGCTCCCTCCACTGCAGTTGCCAGTGCACCCACCCCACACTGACGCTGATCCGTAACATTCAAGTGGCGCCACACACAACTAATATATAACAGTGACGCTGATCCGTAACATTCAAGTGGCGCCACACACAACTAATATATAACAGTGACGCTGAGCCGTAACATTCAAGTGGCGCCACACACAACTAATATATAACAGTGACGCTGAGCCGTAAAATTCAAGTGACGCCACACACAAACTAATAAAATAACAGTGACGCGGGCCGTAACATTCCAGTGGGCCACACACAACAAATATATAACAGTGACGCTGAGCCGAAACCATTCAAGTGGCGCCACACACAACTAAAATATAATAGTGACGCTGAGCCGTAGCTTTCCCAGTGGCGCCACACCAACTAATATAAAATCAGTGACGCTGAGCCGTAACATTCAAGTGGCGCCACACACAACTAATATATAACAGTGACGCTGAGCTGTAACATTCAAGTGGCGCCACACACAACTAATATATAACAGTGATGCTGAGCTGTAACATTCAAGTGGCGCCACACACAACTAATATATAAGTAACGCTGAGCCGTAACATTCAAGTGGCGCCACATACAACTAATATATAACAGTGACGCTGATCCGTAACATTCAAGTGACGCCACACACAACTAATATATAACAGTGACGCTGAGCCGTAACATTCAAGTGGCGCCACACACAACTAATATATAACAGTGACGCTGAGCCGTAACATTCAAGTGGCGCCACACACAACTAATATATAACAGTGACGCTGAGCCGTAAAATTCAAGTGACGCCACACACAACTAATATATAACAGTGACGCTGAGCCGTAACATTCCAGTGGCGCCACACACAACTAATTTTTAAACAGTGACGCTGAGCCGTAACATTCAAGTGGCGCCACACACAACTAATATATAATAGTGACGCTGAGCCGTAGCATTCCAGTGGCGCCACACACAACTAATATATAACAGTGACGCTGAGCCGTAACATTCAAGTGGCGCCACACACAACTAATATATAACAGTGACGCTGAGCTTGTAAATTCAAGTGGCGCCCACACAAAACTAATATAAAAACAGTGATGCTGAGCGAAACATTCAAGTGGCGCCACACACAACTAATATATAAGTAACGCTGAGCCGTAACATTCAAGTGGCGCCACACACAACTAATATATAACAGTGACGCTGGATCCGTTAACATCAAGTGACGCCACCCCACAACTAATATATAACATGACGCTGAGCCGTAACATTCAAGTGGCGCCACACACAACTAATATATAACAGTGACGCTGAGCCGTAACATTCAAGTGGCGCCACACACAACTAATATATAACAGTGACGCTGAGCCGTAACATTCAAGTGGCGCCACACACAACTAATATATAACAGTGACGCTGAGCTGTAACATTCAAGTGGCGCCACACACAACTAATATATAACAGTGACGCTGAGCCGTAACATTCAAGTGGCGCCACACACAACTAATATATAAAGTGACGCTGAGCCGAAAACATTCAAGTGGGCCACACACAACTAATATTATAACAGTGACGCTGAGCCGTAACATTCAAGTGGCGCCACACACAACTAATATATAACAGTGACGCTGAGCTGTAACATTCAAGTGGCGCCACACACAACTAATATATAACAGTGACGCTGAGCCGTAACATTCAAGTGGCGCCACACACAACTAATATATAACAGTGACGCTGAGCCGTAACATTCAAGTGGCGCCACACACAACTAATATTTAACAGTGACGCTGAGCTGTAACATTCAAGTGGCGCCACACAAAAATTTAATTATAACAGTGACGCTGAGCCGTAACATTCAAGTGGCGCCAACACAACTAATATATAACAGTGACGCTGAGCCGTAACATTCAAGTGGCGCCACACACAACTAATATATAACAGTGACGCTGATCCGTAACATTCAAGTGGCGCCACACACAACTAATATATAACAGTGACGCTGATCCGTAACATTAAGTGGCGCACACACAACAAATATATAACAGTGACGCTGAGCCGAAACATTCAAGGGGCGCCACACACAACTAATATATAACATTTGACGCTGAGCCGTAACATTCAGTGGCGCCACACACAACTAATATATAACAGTGACGCTGAGCCGTAACATTCAAGTGGCTCCACACACAACTAATATATAACAGTGACGCTGAGCTGTAACATTCAAGTGGCGCCACACACAACTAATGTATAACAGTGACGCTGATCCGTAACATCCAAGTGGCGCCACACACAACTAATATATAAGTGACGCTGATCCGTAACATTCAAGTGGCGCCACACACAACTAATATATAACAGTGACGCTGAGCCGTAACATTCAAGTGGCGCCACACACAACTAATATATAACAGTGACGCTGAGCCGTAACATTCAAGTGGCGCCACACACAACTAATATATAACAGTGACGCGAGCTGTAACATTCAAGTGGCGCCACACACAACTAATATAAAACAGTGTGCTAAAGCTGTAACATTCAAGTGGCGCCCAAAACACAACAAATATATAAGTAACGCTGAGCCGTAAATTCAAGTGGCGCCACACACAACAAATTATAAACAGTGACGCTGATCCGAACATTCAAGTGACGCCACACACAACTAATATATAACAGTGACGCTGAGCCGTAACATTCAAGTGGCGCCACACACCACTAATATATAACATTTACGCGGGCCGTAATTCAATTTGGCGCCACACACAACTAATTTTATAACAGTGACGCTGAGCCGTAACATTCAAGTGGCGCCACACACAACTAATATATAACAGTGACGCTGAGCCGTAACATTCAAGTGGCGCCACACACAACTAATATATAACAGTGACGCTGAGCCGTAACATTCAAGTGGCGCCACACACAACTAATATATAACAGTGACGCTGAGCTGTAACATTCAAGTGGCCCGCCACACACAACAATATATAAAGTGCGCTGGCTGTAACATTCAAGTGGCGCCACACACAACTAATATATAACAGTGACGTTGAGCCGTAACATTCAAGTGGCGCCACACACAACTAATATATAACAGTGACGCTGAGCTGTAACATTCAAGTGGCCCCACACAAAAATAATATATAACAGTGACGCTGAGCCGTAAAATTCAAGTGGCGCCACACACAACTAATAATAACAGTGACGCTGAGCCGTAAACATTCAAGGGGCCCGCCACACACAACTAATATAAAAACAGTGACGCTGAGCTTTTAACATTCAAGTATCGCCACACACAACTAAAAAATAAACAGTGACACTGAGCCGTAACATTCAAGTGGCGCCACACACAACTAATATATAACAGTGACGCTGAGCCGTAACATTCAAGTGGCGCCACACACAACTAATATATAACAGTGACGCTGATCCGTAACATTCAAGTGGCGCCACACACAACTAATATAAAAACAGTGACGCTGATCCGAACATTCAAGTGGCGCCACCCCACAACTAATTATAACAGTGACGCTGAGCCGTAACATTCAAGTGGCGCCACACACAACAAATATATAACAGTGACGTGGGGCCGTAACTTTCAAGTGGCGCCACACAAACTAATATATAACAGTGACGCTGAGCCGTTAACTTTCCCAATTGGCCCCCACACACAACTAATATATAACAGTGACGCTGAGCCGTAACATTCAAGTGACGCCACACACAACTAATATATAACAGTGACGCTGAGCTGTAACATTCAAGTGGCGCCACACACAACTAATATATAACACTGACGCTGAGCCGTAACATTCAAGTGACGCCACACACAACTAGTATATAACAGTGACGCTGAGCTGTAACATGTCATATCGATCTAGAAAATTCAAATAATTTTCTGTTATTTTATATATATTTCAGGTTGTCATTATTATTTGTGTTGTCATTATTATTTGTGTTGTCATTCTATGCAGGAATTGTATAAAAAATTAAGAAAGAAGGAACACTGAAGTAACGCTACTGGTCCATTACGATGTTACCTTTAATAATATTAATGTTGATTTCTGCTTACAGTATGTGTGTAGTTTATTTTGTGTTGTTTACTATGGTAGGTAAGACACATAGGCAACAGTTAGGCAACTTTATTCCGAAACGTTTCGCCTACACAGTAGGCTTCTTCAGTCGAGTACAGAAAGTAGGCAGGAACAGTAGAGATGTGAAGACGATGTAATCAGTCCATCACCCTTGAAGTCGTAGAATTTGAGGTTGTCAGTCCCTCGGCCTGGAGAAGTTCAGTTCCATAGTCAGGAACTATGTGAAGATGAAGCGACAGTGCGGAGACTGTCGGAAGACTGTCCGACAGTTCCTGTTATAGGTCTCTTACATCTTCGCATGCTTTCTACTTAGCAGTAGCAGCCTCTCTACAACGAAAGCCAAACCAAGGCTGATCTGTAGGCTTTGTCACATATTGCCGGTGAGGAATGTGTTCTTGTTGTAGATTAAGGAGGTGTCCAGTGAAGGCTTTCACTTGGTTGTCAACATTCCCTTGGAGAAGAGCATTCCAGTCGGTGGTGGCGAGCTCAGAGCGAAGGGCTGGCCAATTATCTCTTTCCCATAGCCAGGTTGTGCGTGTGGACTCCTCACCTCGTTCTGTTGGGATCTTAAGTGTCGTAAAAACAGCCTTGTGGTCAGACGATCCAACGTAGCCGAGGGGTTGACAAGTGACTATGCCTTCTGCCAGATCACTCACTACTGGGTCAAGGGAGGAGCCAGAGTTGTGAGTAGGGAAATCAACAAAGTTTCTCATGTCAAATACTGCAAGAAGGTTCCTAGGTAAGACACATATGCAACGGTTAGGTATCTTTATTTTGAAACGTTTCGCCTACACAGTAGGCTTCTTCAGTCGAGTACAGAAAAGTTGATAGAAGCAGAAGAGACTTGAAGACGATGTAATCAGTCCATCACCCTTAAAGTTTTGAGGTGGTCAGTCCCTCAGTCTGGAGAAGAGCATTGTTCCAAAGTCTGAAACAATATGGAGTTGAATGCAAAACGCAAACAAGTTTAGGTAAGATCCCAATGGGATGAGCGGGGAAGACGGGACAGATGAAGAATAGCTCTGGAGAGGAGTGTTCTTAGTAAGAGAAATAGAGCCAGGGCTTAACCCAGCAGCTAAGGCGATCGTGGGGCAGACTTGAGAACAGGAATAGCAGGGACTGTTGCATTGAACTTGTTGTAGTTGAAGTCTTGAATCTTGAGTAGCTGGCAGCAGGCTAGGTCACATGGGAGTTATAGGAGTAACTGAGGAGGCAGGTTAGCAATGGAGCCATTTTCGAACTTTTTGAAGCTGCTTCTAGATAGGTGGTATAATTTAGCCTTGTTGCTGAAGGTGAAACGTAGAGGCTTGATGAACTCAAGAACTTGGGTGAGTGTGAAGTGAAGCGGTGATTCACATGCATACTTGACTGTTCCAGCACCAAGGCTTTTGTAGAGTTCAGTACAGGTCATGGTGTCAGTATTTGAAGGAGAAGTGTAAAAGGTAAGGTTTTCCCATGGGGTTTACTGGAGTCGTCGTTATCTTCCTCTTGAGGAGTGAAAATTTACTGGGAGAATCTACAATGGTGGTAGCAGGTGACTGAGGGTCCGACAGGAGCAGCTGTGAGGTGTAATGGTGTGTAACAGCAGGCTGGGAGAGGTGGGAGACGGTGGTTGAGGCAACTTGATCAACGTTGTCAGCGGTGGAAGTGGTTATAGAAGTTACAGGAGCAGTAGCTTGGGCAGGAGACAGGTCTGCAGGTGCAGTAAAGTTCAGGACGTTGGGAAGGATCTTGAGGATGTCTGCTGAAGGTGTGGAGTCCGGAAAATTGAAGACAGGCATGTTGTTCAGACGGAATAGTTCGTTAATAGTGGTGTTGAAAGTGCCGGGGTTTGCTGCGTTTGCAAGGTGTGCATACACCATGCAGTACAGCACCTTGGAAGGAGCACCGTCGGGGAGTGGAGAGAGGGAGTTGCTGGGCGATGGTGCCTGTAGATTAGCGTGTAGAGTCTTGATGGTGTCGGTTTGTGGTTTGGTTATTGCAGCATATGTCGGTGAATTGGAGGTCTTCTTCAGAACTTTAGTTTTCTTCAATATGATTTCTTTCCTGAGTGGGCACTTAGCTGCAGTTAAGACATGTAGGTGCTGTAGTAATGGTGCAGGATCTGAAATCGTGTCCATCATTCCCACATTTTGAACAAAACTTCTTATTCTTGATGGGGCAGTCCTTGGTGGTGTGATTATAGGAGTAGCAGGTCCAGCAGTGGGAGATGTATGTGAAACGTTCTTGTTCTATATGACTTGGGTGAATGTGGTAATATGAGATGGCCAGACCGTCAGAGAGAGCTTGGGCAGCCATGGAGATGTCTGAGAATGTAATCTTTAGCATTGATGCGGCGTTGGGGATCTTTGAGATGCTGTCTACCGAGGCCCACGTGTTTTGTTCCTCAATAGATGTCTTCAGTGCTTCAGTAGAGAGAGAGGTGACGATATTGTCAAGTCTTTTCACAAAGACCGAACGTTTCGACTTCAAGAACGGAGACGGGGATAGAGTGAATTGTTGTGTTTGTAGGGTCCTGATTGAAGAGTCGTCCATTAGTTTTAGTGCTTCCGTGTCATATGTGCAGACGACAATGAAGGAGTCTTTCAGAGAGTGGATTGCCGTAAATTTGACCTGCAGGCAGGTCCTAACGACGGTAGCTAAAGCTAACTTCGAGGAGTCATTTATTGCACCATTCACAGGCTTGATTTTCACACGATTCGACAGCATTGTGAAAAGGATATCACGTTTGTAGAATATAAATTCTACACCCCGACGGGGTCGAAGAGAGGCTTCTTGCGGTGTAGAGCAACTGTATGATCGGACTGTGTGGTCAAGCGACAGTGTGACGTTGCGTGCCGTGAAAGTTATTTGTACCTTCTTCAGCTCAATTTCTCCAGCCTTGAAGGGGACACTTAGTGTACAGCAGTATTCCAGCCTAAAGAAAACAAGCGATTTGAAGAGAATCATCATAGGCTTTGCAGCCCTAGTTTTGAAGGTTCTCATCATTCATTCTACCATTTTTCTAGCAGATGAAGTAAATACATTGTTGTGGTCTTTGAAGATGAGATCCTCTGACATTATTACTCCCAGATCTTTCACGTTAGTTTTCGCTCTATTGTGTGGTTAGAATTTGTTTTATATTTTGATAAAATTTTTTGTTTCCTCAAGTTCTCCACAATCTGAGTAGCTTAATTTTTTTTTTCCATTGTACTTCATATCGTTTTCTGCAGCCCATTTTAAAAATTTCTTTGATGTCCTCTTGTTTTGCCGCTTGTTATGCTGGGTATTCGGGCAAATTAGGTCAGTTTGTCCCAGGATGCGACCCACACCGTCGGGCTAACACCCAGGTACCAATTTTATACTGATGGGTGAACAATGGACAGCAAGGTGTTCTGTGGAAACACGTCCCTAATGTTTACCAGCCTTACCGGAGATTCGAACTTCGGACTACAGTGTGTGAGCTGAGACGCTAGGATAGAGCTAGGACAAGAATGAGGAACAAGATGCGAGTGAGTAAACTGTGTCTTGTGGAAAGATTTTTACATTGTAGCTGCCTCTGACGGCTCAGTGTTCCATTTGTTAGGAAGTTACAGATTCATCTACCAACTTTTTTTCTATTTCTTTGTCACGCATTTTGTGCGATGTTACACCATGGTCGCACTTGTAGATGGCTTTAGCAAAGTCTGTGTATATTACATCTGCATTGTGTTTATCCTCTAAATCATCCAAGACCTTGTCATAGTGGTCCAGCGGCTGGAACAGCCAGGAGCAACCTGCTCTAAACCCGTATTGCCCGGGGTTGTGTAATTGACGGGTATCTAGGTAGTTGACGATCTTACTTCTTAGAACCCTTTCAAAGATTTTTATGGAAGGAGATGTTAGTGCTATCGGTCTGTAGTTCTTTGCAATTGCTTTACTGCCATCTTTGTGGTGTGAGGCTATGTCTGTTGTTTTTAGTGAGTGTGGGATGGCCCCTGTGTCACCTCTCGGCTTAGATCAATGACTCACCTAGTTAGGTCAGGTCACATCCACTTAAGGAAGGGGCACGGCATCAGACCTATTAGCACAAGCTAGTCAGGTCCGGCTCACACTCACCCGCACCCACTCATGTATTTATCTAACTTATTTTTAAAAGGACACAACGTCTTAGCTTCGACGACGGTACTCGAAAGTTTGTTTCACCAGTGATTTCCTATATTTTTAGCACGCTATTTACATTCCCTTTATTTATTCCTGTTTTCCATTTATATGCCTCAATCACATCCCCCTAATTCTATGCCTTTCTAGAAACTGCAGATTCAGGGCCCTCAGTCTGTCCTCATAGGGAAGACTTTTGATACATAAGATCAAATTTGTCATCCTCTTTTGTACGTTTTCCAGTGCATCTATATCCATTCCGGAATGGAGTGACGAACACTGTGCAGTATAATCTAAATGAAAGCTATATAGAGTTGAAGAACATCTAGGTTCTATTATTTATGCTCTTTGATATGAAGCGAAGAATTCTGTTCGCTTTATTGCGAACACTTATGCTCTGTTGTCTTAAGAAAATAAGAACATAAGAAAGGAGGAACACTGCAGCAGGCCTGCTGGCCCATACTAGGCAGGTCCTTTACAATTCATCCCACTAACAAACATTTGACCAACCCAATTTTCAATGCCACCCAAGAAACAAGCTCCGATGTGCAAGTCCCACTCAAATCCAACCCTTCCCACTCATGTACTTATCCAACCTAAATTTGAAACTACCCAAAGTCCTAGCCTCAATAACCGAAATAGGTAGACTGTTCCACTCATCAACTACCCTATTTCCAAACCAATACTTTCCTATGTCCTTTCTAAATCTAAACTTATCTAATTTAAATCCATTACTGCGGGTTCTCTCTTGGAGAGATATCCTCAAGACCTTGTTAATATCCCCTTTATTAATACCTATCTTCCACTTATACACTTCGATCAGGTCTCCCCTCATTCTTCGTCTAACAAGTGAATGTAACTTAAGAGTCTTCAATCTTTCTTCATAAGGAAGATTTCTAATGCTATGTATTAATTTAGTCATCCTACGCTGAATGATTTCTAACGAATTTATGTCCATTCTGTAATATGGAGACCAGAATTGAGCTGCATAATCTAGGTGAGGCCTTACTAATGATGTATAAAGCTGCAGTATGACCTCTGGACTTCTGTTGCTTACACTTCTTGATATAAATCCCAGTAAACTATTTGCCTTATTACGTACGCTTAGGCATTGCTGTCTTGGTTTAAGGTTGCTGCTTACCATAACCCCCAAGTCCTTTTCGCAATCTGTATGGCTAAGTTCTACATTACTTAACTTAAAAGTGCTAGGGTTATGGACACTCCCGAGCTTCAGAACCTTGCATTTATCTACATTGAACTGCATCTGCCACATTTCTGACCAAGAATAGAGTGTCTAAATCCTCCTGAAGTTCCCTAACATCTACGTTTGAATCAATTATCCTACCTATCTTCGTGTCATCGGCGAATTTGCTCATATCACTAGTAATTCCTTCATCAAGATCATTGATATATATTATAAACAACAACGAGCCCAAGACTGATCCCTGTGGAACGCCACTTGTCACTGATCCCCACTCGGATTTAACCCCATTTATGGACACTCTCTGCTTCCTGTCTGTGAGCCATGATTCGATCCACGAGAGCACCCTTCCCCCAATGCCATGAGTTGCTACTTTCTTCAACAGTCTTTGGTGCGGAACTCTATCAAATGCCTTACTAAAATCTAAGTAAATAATATCAAATTCTTTATCGTGGTCAACAGCCTCAAAAGCTTTACTGAAGAAAGTTAATAAATTAGTTAGACAAGACCGGCCTCTTGTGAATCCATGCTGAGTATCATTAATCAAGCTATGCTTATCGAGATGGATTCTTATAATCTCAGCTATAATTGACTCTAGTAATTTGCCTACAATTGAGGTCAGGCTTATTGGGCGGTAATTTGACGGTAACGACTTGTCCCCGGTTTTAAAAATAGGAATTACAGTAGCCATCTTCCACATATCAGACACTACACCTGTTTGAAGAAATAAATTAAAAATATTAGTTAATGGGTCACAGACTTCCATTTTGCATTCCTTTAGAACCCTTGAAAAAACCTCATCAGGACCCGGTGACTTATTTTGCTTCAGTCGGTCTATCTTCTTCACAACCATTTCACTAGTGACTGTGATGTTACATAATTTATCTTCTTCTGATCCACTATAAAAATTAATTACCGGAATATTATTAGTGTCTTCCTGTGTAAAAACCGAGAGAAAATAATTATTTAAAATCGAGCACATTTCATTCTCTTTGTCAGTAAGATGCCCATAATTATTTTTAAGGGGACCTATCTTATCTCTGACTTTTGTTCTATAGACCTGGAAAAAAACTTTTTGGGTTTAGTTTTAGAATCCCTAGCAACTTTAATTTCATAGTCCCTTTTAGCTTTTCTTATCCCCTTTTTAATGTCCCTCTTAATGTCAATATACTGATTCATAAGATGACCCTCGCCTCTTTTGATACGCCTTTAAATTTCTTTCTTATGCCCTAGTAGATATTTCAGCCTATTATTCATCCATTTTGGGTCATTTCTATTTGATCTAATTTCTTTATATGGGATAAACGTTCTTTGAGCAGCATGTATTGTGTTCAGAAAACTGTCATATTGATAGCTCTCTTCGTTACCCCAGTCAACAGATGATAAGTGTTCTCTAAGCCATCGTAATCTGCTATGCGAAAATCTGGGACTGTTACTGAGTTATCCCTACTATCATACTTCCATTCAATTCTAAATGTAATTGATTTGTGGTCGCTAGCACCCAGTTCCTCTGAAACTTCTAAATTATTAACAAGGGATTCATTGTTTGCCAGAACTAAGTCAAGCAGGTTATTACCCCTTGTAGGTTCTGTCACAAACTGCTTCAAAAAACAATCCTGAACTACTTCTAAGAAATCGTATGCTTCTAAATTCCCAGTCAAGAAATTCCAATCAATATGACTAAAGTTAAAGTCTCCTAGAATTACTACATTATCGTGCCTTGTGGCCCTAACAATTTCCTCCCACAGTAGTCTCCCCCTGGTCCCTATCTAAATTTGGGGACGGTATATCACACCTAAAATTATTTTTTCAAGCCCCTCTGAAAATTCTATCCAAACAGACTCTGTATGTGTTACTTCAGACTTAATACCCGTTTTTATGCAACAGTTTCAAGCGATCTCGACATACAATGCCACCCCACCCCCCATCCCGATACTTCTATCTACTTGGAACAATTTAAAACCCTGAATGTGACATTCTGCAGGCATGTCCCGACTTTTTGAATTAAACCACGTCTCAGTAATGGCAAATACATCTATGTTACCTGCACTAGCAACTAGTCTCAACTCGTCCATCTTATTCCTAGCACTGCGACTATTTGTTTAATAAATATTTAATGACCCTCCTCTCTCATTTACCCTTCCTGCTCCTTTCTGTTATCTCCACTAAACCTATTACTGTCCTTGTCAATTAGTGCCACTGGCTTTCCAATATCCACCTCATTTTGCCTATTACTAGTTCTCCTAGTACTCATGTTACTACCCTGCGACTTCACAGTTTTCCCGCCAAAACCCATACCACTAACTATTCCTAGTTTAAAGACCTAACAGCTCCCTCCACTGCGTTGGCTAGTGCTCCCATCCCACACCTTGATAAGTGAACCCCATCCCTGGCATACATGTCATTTCTGCCATAGAAGAGGTCCCAGTTGTCAATGAATGTTACCGCATTTTCCTTACAGTATTTGTCCAGCCAGCAATTGACACCAATTGCTCTGGACAACCATTCATTTCCAACTCCTCTCCTTGGCAAAATGCCACATATGACAGGTTACCCACCCTTCCTCCTAATTATCTCTATTGCTGACCTATACCTGCTAATCAGGTCCTCACTCCTACGTCTGCCAACATCGTTGCCTCCAGCACTGAGACAGATAATAGGATTGCTCCCATTACCTCTCATGATTACTGTTAGAGAGATTACTGTTACATTACTGTTAAAGAGAACTCCCAAATCTTAATCGCAATTAGTAATATTAAGATCTACATTATTTGCTTTATATGTGGTATGGGTTTTTTGTCTATATTAAACTGCATCTGTCACTTCTCCGACCACTGCATCAGTTTATTCAAATCTTTCTGGAGTGCTCTAATGTCCTCGTTAGAATGAATTAGGCGGCCTATTTTGATGTCATTATCAAACTTGCTTATGTCGCTACTTATTCCCTCATCTGTGAAGTTTACATAAGTTGTGAACAACAAAGGACGCAGCACTGACCCCTGTGGAACACCACTCGTGATGCTTCCCTCCTCTGATTTCTCCCCATTGATGTAAACTCTTTGTTGTCTGTCAACCACGCCACTACCCAGGAAAAAACTTCTCCTATTCCGTGTGCCTTAATTTTCCTCAACAGTCTTTGATGTGGAACTCTATCAAAAGCCTTACTGAAGTCTATATACACAATACCATATTCGTTGCCATGATCTACCTAATAAAATACCTTAGTGAAAAAAATTATTAAATTCGTAAGGCAGGAACTCCCCTTTGTAAAACCGTGTAGAGATTCATTAATCAATTTATATCCTTCAAAATGGCTACGAATTGCCTCAGGAATTATTGATTCGATACCTTTTCCCACTATTCAGGTTAGGCTTATTGGTCTAAAGTTTTCAGCTAAGGACCTGTCTCCTGCTTCGTAAATAGGTATTACGTTTGCCATTTTCCACTAGTCTGGCACTATGTCAGTGAGTTTACCAGGAGTTTGCCTGGAGAGGGTTTCGGGGGCTCAACGCCCCCGCGACTCGGTCTGAGACCAGGCCACGTGGTGGATCAGGGTCTGATCAACCAGGCTGTTACTGCTGGCCACACACAAACTTACGTACGAACCACAGCCCGGTTGGTCACGTACTGATTTCAGGTGCCTGTCCAGTGCCTTCTTGAAGACAGCCAGGGGTCTATTGGTAATCCCCCTTATGTATGCTGAGAGGCAGTTGAACAGTCTTGGGCTCCGGACACATTTTATGTTGTCTTTCCGTGTACTCGCAGCGCTCCTGCTTTTCATTTGGTGAATGTTGCATCTCAAACCTAGTCTTCAGCTTTCATAGGGAGCGATTTTCGTGTATTGAAATACTGAAAAGACTAGACAAAGGTTTGCTAAGTTCCTCTTTACATTCCTTTAAAACCTTTGCAAACAGTTCATCGGAGCCTGGGGATTTGTTAGGTCTTAATTTCTCTGTCTGAGGACCATGTCACTAGTTGCCCTAGTCATGCATAGTTTATCGTCCAGTTATACATAATTTATCATTTCTGGAATTTCGCTAGTATCTTTCTGTGTAAAAACTGAGAGGAAATAAGAGTTAAAAATTTGACACATTTAGTTATACGTCCTTATATTTCGTGCCGTGTAGGTAAAACTTGCGATTTTGGCTTAAATAGCAATGCTTATCTTGCCGAACAAGACAAGCTAAAATTTGTGCATGAAATAATTTCGCAAAAATCGTTCTGAATCTAAAGAAAAAAATGTTTCATTGAGTTTGTTTATTATTAAACTATTGTAAACTTATCTAAAATATATTTAGTTGGATTAGGCTAAATTAAATTACACTTGCTATAATAAGGCTGTAATGTTCTTTTGTTACAAAATTAATATTATATATACATATATATATATATATATATATAATATATATATATATATATATAATATATATATATATAATATATATATAATATAATATATATATATATATATATGTCGTGCCGAATAGGCAGAACTTGCGATCTTGGCTTAAATAGCAACGCTCATCTTGCCATATAGGACAAGTGAAAATTTGTGTATGCAATAATTTCGCCAAAATCATTCTGAACCTAACGAAAAAAACATATTTTACTTTGTTTGTTTAGTATTAAATTATTGTAAACAAATCTAAAATATATTTAGTTGGGTTAGGCTAAAATAAATTGTTCTTGTTATAATAAGGTTAGGTAAGTTTTATAAGATTCTTTTGGAGCAAAATTAAAATTTTTTACATTAACATTAATGAAGAAAATATATCTTTTAACGTATAAGATAAAATTTTAGAAAGGACTTTATTTTAAATGAGTTCTTGCTAATTGACCAGTTTTACATATTCGGCACGACATATATATATATATATATATATATATATATATATATATATATATATATATATATATATATATATATATATATAATATATATATATATATATATATATATATATATATATATATAAAATATCTTTTATTGCACTTATTATTGAGCAAAGTTTCCTTCTCTAGGCACAATGATTGAGTAAATATCTTGTACATGATATACACTGATAAGTAAGACTTATGTGCAAAAATTAGGTCCCTTTGTTTTGAAGCTTCTCCTACACAACTGACTTTTTCTTTCGAATACAAAGTGCAGTCCTAGTTGCAGAAGCAGCTTATATGATTACAATGTACACAAAATTTTGACAGCACAGTTCATTGCTAGATAAAACCTTCAAGAACAATAGCATACTTTGACTCACAACCAAAAATGTGTAGGAGAGAGAATGAGAGAGAGAGAGAGAGAGAGAGAGAGAGAGAGAGAGAGAGAGAGAGAGAGAGAGAGAGAGAGAGAGAGAGAGAGAGAGAGAGAGAGAGAGAGAGACAGACAGACAGACAAACAGACAGAGACAGAGAGACAGAGAGAGACAGAGAGAGAGACAGAGAGAGACAGAGAGATGTTCTTCAAGCTCTGTATAAACACTAGTACCTCTGTACTAGCATGTGCAATGTACAGACCTCAGTGGCAACATGCAGACCCTATCAACTTCCTAATGGAAAATATTGACTCCCTTCTGCTACAACACAACTGTCAACATATTATAATTGTTGGTGACCTCAACCAGCACCTTATACAGAGGGACTTTGATGACCTTCTTGCAGTGTTTGACATGAGAAACTTTGTTGATTTCCCTACTCATATCTCTGGCTCCTCCCTTGACCCAGTAGTGAGTGATCTGGTAGAAGGCATAGTCACTTGTCAACCCCTCGGGTACGTTGGATCGTCTGACCACAAGGCTGTTTTTACCACACTTAAGATCCCAACAGAACGAGGTGAGGAGTCCACACGCACAACCTGGCTATGGGAAAGAGGTAATTGGCCAGCCCTTTGCTCTGAGCTCGCCACCACCGACTGGAATGCTCTTCTCCAAGGGGATGTTGACAACCAAGTGAAAGCCTTCACTGGACACATCCTTAATCTACAACAAGAACACATTCCTCACCGGCAATATGTGACGAAGCCTACAGATCAGCCTTGGTTTGGCTTTCGTTGTAGAGAGGCTGCTACTGCTAAGTACAAAGCACGGCGAAGGTATGAGAGACATCCTACCACCTATAACAGGAACTTGCACATGCAAGCCTGTAGGCATATGGGTGATGTTCAAAAGTGGACCATTGCTAAATGGGAGGTGGACACTAAAAGAAAGTTAGCATCAGGTAGGGTAGGCTCCAAAACCTGGTGGTTCCTGGTCAAGGACAGACAAGGTTATCTGCCTGATGAACTTATTCCACCTCTAAATCGACAGGATGGGACCACCTCTACTAGTAGTCAAGAGAAGGCGGACCTCTTTGCTGAACACTTTGCTACCAAAATGCAGGTTCCTGATCCAGCAAGGGACCCTCCTTGGCTAGCTGCAAGAACTGTGTCAAAACTGTCAGTGGTGACAATAAGGCAGGAGGAGGTGCATTTCCTACTTAAATCGCTTGACCAAGAAAAGGCTATGGGCCCAGACAAGTTGAGCCCAAGATTGTTGAGAAGATGTGCAGACCAGCTAGCAGCACCTCTAACTCGCATCTTTCAGCACTGCCTAGTACAGTGTAAATGGCCCTCTCTATGGAAAGAGGCAAATGTAGTCCCTGTTCACAAAAAGAAGAGCAGAGCAGAAATCAGCAACTACAGACCAGTGTCACTCCTGTCAATCACTGGTAAGATCCTTGAGACAATAATCTCAAGACAAATGACAGAGTTTTTTGACTACCACTCACTACTTTGTGATCGTCAATATGGCTTCAGGAAAGGTTACTCTGCTGCTGATCTGTTGTTAAACCTCTCCACTAAGTGGCACCAGTCACTGGATGAATCCAAAGTCAGCTGTGTGGTAGCACTGGAAATTGCTGGCGCTTTCGACCGGGTGTGGCACCAGGGCCTCTTAGCAAAACTTCAAGCTCTGGGAATTGCAGGCTCTACGCTATGTCTCCTCAGTGACTACCTTCATGGTAGATCTCTAAGTGTAGTTCTCAATGGAACGGAATCAGCAAGACATCCTATTGGGGCAAGCGTTCCACAAGGAAGCGTGCTGGGTCCATTGTTATGGAATGTCTACTTCAACGACCTTCTTCATCTCATCCCAGAATCACATGCATATGCAGACGACTGTACACTGACATTCACTTATCCAAGAGAAGAAATGCCAGCTGCTCTAAGCTACATCAATCACCAGCTGAGAGCTATATCAGCTTGGGGAAATAGATGGCAAGTAACATTTGCACCTGAGAAAACGCAAATGATGATCGTCTCTAGGCACCATGACTGGGAGGATGTTTGGCACCTGGAGAAGAAGTTGATATCCTTGGGGTGAAATTTGACTCCAAACTAACCATGAAGAACCATGTTGTAAATCTTGCAAACAAGGCAGCCAGGAAGCTTACAGCACTTCGCCGTATCTCGCATCTGCTTGACAGTAGGGGTTGCAAGATCCTGTACGAGGCACAAGTACGCTCGCACCTTGAGTATGCTCCACTTTCTTGGTTTGCCTGCCCCCCCCTCTCATCTGCGACTGCTTGACAGAGTAGAGAACAGAGCAAGACGTCTCATCTCTCGCCTGGACCCATCCTGGATAGATCTGTCATTTCAGCAGAGCCTTCAACATAGGAGGGATGTGGGTGGCCTTACTGTTATGTACAAGGCCAATATTGTCAAAATACCACACTTGGATCCACTTCGAGGACAGCGTGAAACAAGCTTTTATGCCACAAGACGGGCAGAAAGCAGCAACTTCATTCTGGCTGTACCCTTCTCCAGAACATCACTCCATCTGAGATCATACATGCCCAGGATGACTCGAGTATGGAACACATTCGTACAGGATAATGATGTCAACGAGATAAAGTCAGTTGATCAAATGAAAATGCTGGCCCACAGATGGCTCCAACTTCATCCTATTTGCTACTTGTATGTCTCATAACAATAAAAATGCTTTCAAATGAGCTGATGTATGTAACAGCTCTTAGCTTGCCAATAAAGTTAGGAATCCTTAACCTGTAAATAGCTGTCAATAAAGCTAGGGATCCTTAACCTTGTCAAACCCTGTGTAAAAAAAAAAAAAAAAAAAGAGAGAGAGAGAGAGAGAGAGAGAGAGGGAGAGAGAGAGAGAGAGAGAGAGAGAGAGAGAGAGAGAGAGAGAGAGAGAGAGAGAGAGAGAGAGAGAGAGAGAGAGAGAGGTTTCATTACTAATTTTGGAGAGCTCACACATAGTTTTGTGAACAATCGACGTCCCGACATGATAGCTGTTGTTGAAACATTTTTGGATGAGAGGACTCCAGAAAATTTTGCAAGAATTGCTGGCTACACCTCATGGATGAGAAGAGACAGGCAAGGGCAAGAAGGAGGTGTTGCTGTGTGCTTCTCTAAAAGTGTTCATGCCCAGCACATTGATGTTGCCACCCCTACACATCTTGAAAGAAAGTTCTTCAAGCTCTGCATAAACACTAGTACCCCTCTACTAGCATGTGCAATGTACAGACCTCAGTGGCAACATGCAGACCCATCAACTTCCTAATGGAAAATATTGACTCCCTTCTGCTACAACACAACTGTCAACATATCATAATTGTTGGTGACCTCAACCAACACCTTACACAGAGGGACTTTGATGACCTTCTTGCAGTTGAACATTAAAATGGTATAAAATACCGACAGGTTGCTAGGTAAGACACATATGCAACGGTTAGGTATCTTTATTTTGAAACGTTTCGCCTACACAGTAGGCTTCTTCAGTCGAGTACAGAAAAGTTGATAGAAGCAGAAGAGACTTGAAGACGATGTAATCAGTCCATCACCCTTAAAGTTTTGAGGTGGTCAGTCCCTCAGTCTGGAGAAGAGCATTGTTCCAAAGTCTGAAACAATATGGAGTTGAATGGACAGGATGGAGCCTTATATAGCGCCAGGAGGTGAGACGTAGGTCACTTTGGGAGGTCAGGTCCCTCTCAAATCCAGCCATTCTCACTAGTAGAAGTTGTCGAAGTAGATTTCAGGTCTGTACCAAGATACCCTTGTGTTGCAGTGTCTGGCAGGTTGAACATTAAAATGGTATAAAATACCGACAGGTTGCTAGGTAAGACACATATGCAACGGTTAGGTATCTTTATTTTGAAACGTTTCGCTTCTTCAGTAGGCTTTCAAATGAGCTGATGTAGGTAACAGCTCTTAGCTTGCCAATAAAGTTAGGAATCCTTAACCTGTAAATAGCTGTCAATAAAGCTAGGGATCCTTAACCTTGTCAAACCCTGTGAAAAAAAAAAAAAAAAAAAAAAAAAAGAGAGGGAGAGAGAGAGAGAGAGAGAGATAGAGAGAGAGAGAGGAGAGAGAAGAGAGAGAGAGAGAGAGAGAGAGGAGAGAGAGAGAGAGAGAGAGAGAGAGAGAGAGAGAGAGAGAGAGAGAGAGAGAGAGGCAACCATGTTGGCAGACGTAGGAGTGAGGACCTGATTAGCAGGTATAGGTCAGCAATAGAGATAATTAGGAGGAAGGGTGGGTAACCTGTCATATGTGGTATTTTGCCAAGGAGAGGAGTTGGAAATGAATGGTTGTCCAGAGCAATTGGTGTCAATTGCTGGCTGGACAAATACTGTAAGGAAAATGCGGTAACATTCATTGACAACTGGGACCTCTTCTATGGCAGAAATGACATGTATGCCAGGGATGGGGTTCACTTATCAAGGTGTGGGATGGGAGCACTGGCCAACGCAGTGGAGGGAACTGTTAGGTCTTTAAACTAGGAATAGTTAGTGGTATGGGTTTTGGCGGAAAACGTGAAGTCGCAGGGTAGTAACATGAGTACTAGGAGAACTAGTAATAGGCAAAATGAGGTGGATATTGGAAAGCCAGTGGCACTAATTGACAAGGACAGTAATAGGTTTAGTGGAATAACAGAAAGGAGCAGGAAGGGTAAAGAGAGAGGAGGGTCATTAAATATTTATTACACAAATAGTCGCAGTGCTAGGAATAAGATGGACGAGTTGAGACTAGTTGCTAGTGCAGGTAACATAGATGTATTTGCCATTACTGAGACGTGGTTTAATTCAAAAAGTCGGGACATGCCTGCAGAATGTCACATTCAGGGTTTTAAATTGTTCCAAGTAGATAGAAGTGTCGGGATGGGGGGTGGGGTGGCATTGTATGTCCGAGATAGCTTGAACTGTTGCATAAAAACGGGTATTAAGTCTGAAGTAACACATACAGAGTCTGTTTGGATAGAATTTTCAGAGGGGCTTGAAAAATTAATTTTAGGTGTGATATACCGTCCCCCAAATTTAGATAGGGACCAGGGGAGACTACTGTGGGAGGAAATTGTTAGGGCCACAAGGCACGATAATGTAGTAATTCTAGGAGACGTTAACTTTAGTCATATTGATTGGAATTTCTTGACTGGGAATTTAGAAGCATACGATTTCTTAGAAGTAGTTCAGGATTGTTTTTTGAAGCAGTTTGTGACAGAACCTACAAGGGGTAATAACCTGCTTGACTTAGTTCTGGCAAACAATGAATCCCTTGTTAATAATTTAGAAGTTTCAGAGGAACTGGGTGCTAGCGACCACAAATCAATTACATTTAGAATTGAATGGAAGTATGATAGTAGGGATAACTCAGTAACAGTCCCAGATTTTCGCTTAGCAGATTACGATGGGCTTAGAGAACACTTATCATCTGTTGACTGGGGTAACGAAGAGAGCTATCAATATGACAGTTTTCTGAACACAATACATGCTGCTCAAAGAACGTTTATCCCATATAAAGAAATTAGATCAAATAGAAATGACCCAAAATGGATGAATAATAGGCTGAAATATCTACTGGGGCATAAGAAAAGGAATTTATAGGCGTATCAAAAGAGGCGAGGGTCATCTTATGAATCAGTATATTGACATTAAGGGGGACATTAAAAGGGCATAAGAAAAGCTAAAAGGGACTATGAAATTAAAGTTGCTAGGGATTCTAAAACTAACCCAAAAAGTTTTTTCCAGGTCTGTAGAACAAAAGTCAGAGATAAGATAGGTCCCCTTAAAAATAACTATGGGCATCTTACTGACAAAGAGAATGAAATGTGCTCGATTTTAAATAATTATTTCTCTCGGTTTTTACACAGGAAGACACTAATAATATTCCGGTAATTAATTTTTATAGTGGATCAGAAGAAGATAAATTATGTAACATCACAGTCACTAGTGAAATGGTTGTGAAGCAGATAGACCGACTGAAGCAAAATAAGTCACCGGGTCCTGATGAGGTTTTTTCAAGGTTCTAAAGGAATGCAAAATGGAAGTCTGTGAACCATTAACTAATATTTTAATTTATCTCTTCAAACAGGTGTAGTGTCTGATATGTGGAAGATGGCTAATGTAATTCCTATTTTTAAAAACAGGGGACAAGTCGTTACCGTCAAATTACCGCCCAATAAGCCTGACCTCAATTGTAGGCAAATTACTAGAGTCAATTATAGCTGAGATTATAAGAAGCCATCTCGATAAGCATAGCTTGATTAATGATACTCAGCATGGATTCACAAGAGGCCGGTCTTGTCTAACTAATTTATTAACTTTCTTCAGTAAAGCTTTTGAGGCTGTTGACCACGATAAAGAATTTGATATTATTTACTTAGATTTTAGTAAGGCATTTGATAGAGTTCCACACCAAAGACTGTTGAAGAAAGTAGCAGCTCATGGCATTGGGGGAAGGGTGCTCTCGTGGATCGAATCATGGCTCACAGACAGGAAGCAGAGAGTGTCCATAAATGGGGTTAAATCCGAGTGGGGATCAGTAACAAGTGGCGTTCCACAGGGATCAGTCTTGGGCCCGTTGTTGTTTATAATATATATCAATGATCTTGATGAAGGAATTACTAGTGATATGAGCAAATTCGCCGATGACTCGAAGATAGGTAGGATAATTGATTCAAACGTAGATGTTAGGGAATTTCAGGAGGATTTAGACAAACTCTATTCTTGGTCAGAAATGTGGCAGATGCAGTTCAATGTAGATAAATGCAAGGTTCTGAAGCTCGGGAGTGTCCATAACCCTAGCACTTATAAGTTAAATAATGTAGAACTTAGCCATACAGATTGCGAAAAGGACTTGGGGGTTATGGTAAGCAGCAACCTTAAACCAAGACAGCAATGCCTAAGCGTTTCGTAATAAGGCAAATAGATTACTGGGATTTATATCAAGAAGTGTAAGCAACAGAAGTCCAGAGGTCATACTGCAGCTTTATACATCATTAGTAAGGCCTCACCTAGATTATGCAGCTCAATTCTCGTCTCCATATTACAGAATGGACATAAATTCGTTAGAAAACATTCAGCGTAGGATGACTAAATTAATACATAGCATTAGAAATCTTCCTTATGAAGAAAGATTGAAGACTCTTAAGTTACATTCACTTGTTAGACGAAGAATGAGGGGAGGCCTGATCGAAGTGTATAAGTGGAAGATAGGTATTAATAAAGGGGATATTAACAAGGTCTTGAGGATATCTCTCCAAGAGAGAACCCTCAGTAATGGATTTAAATTAGATAAGTTTGGATTTAGAAAGGACATAGGAAAGTATTGGTTTGGAAATAGGGTAGTTGATGAGTGGAACAGTCTACCTAGTTGGGTTATTGAGGCTAGGACTTTGGGTAGTTTCAAATTTGGGTTGGATAAGTACATGAGTGGAAGGGGTTGGATTTGAGTGGGACTTGCACATCGGAGCTTGTTTCATGGGTGGCATTGAAAATTGGGTTGGTCAAATGTTTGTTAGTGGGATGAATTGTAAAGGACCTGCCTAGTATGGGCCAACAGGCCTGCTGCAGTGTTCCTCCTTTCTTATGTTCTTATTTTCTTAAGACAACAGAGCATAAGTGTTCGCAATAAAGCGAACAGAATTCTTCGCTTCATATCAAAGAGCATAAATAATAGAAATCCTAAGATTGTTCTTCAACTCTATATAGCTTTCATTTAGATTATACTGCACAGTGTTCGTCACTCCATTCCGGAATGGATATAGATGCACTGGAAAACGTACAAAAGAGGATGACAAATTTGATCTTATGTATCAAAAGTCTTCCCTATGAGGACAGACCGAGGGCCCTGAATCTGCAGTTTCTAGAAAGGCATAGAATTAGGGGGATGTGATTGAGGCATATAAATGGAAAACAGGAATAAATAAAGGGAATGTAAATAGCGTGCTAAAAATATAGGAAATCACTGGTGAAACAAACTTTCGAGTACCGTCGTCGAAGCTAAGACGTTGTGTCCTTTTAAAAATAAGTTAGATAAATACATGAGTGGATGCGGGTGAGTGTGAGCCGGACCTGACTAGCTTGTGCTAATAGGTCTGATGCCGTGCCCCTTCCTTAAGTGGATGTGACCTGACCTAACTAGGTGAGTCATTGATCTAAGCCGAGAGGTGACACAGGGGTCATCCCACACTCACTAAAAACAACAGACATAGCCTCACACCACAAAGATGGCAGTAAAGCAATTGCAAAGAACTACAGACCGATAGCACTAACATCTCCTTCCATAAAAATCTTTGAAAGGGTTCTAAGAAGTAAGATCGTCAACTACCTAGATACCCGTCAATTACCCAACCCCGGGCAATACGGGTTTAGAGCAGGTTGCTCCTGGCTGTTCCAGCCGCTGGACCACTATGACAAGGTCTTGGATGATTTAGAGGATAAACACAATGCAGATGTAATATACACAGACTTTGCTAAAGCCATCTACAAGTGCGACCATGGTGTAACATCGCACAAAATGAGTGACAAAGAAATAGCAGAAAAAGTTGGTAGATGAATCTGTAACTTCCTAACAAATGGAACACTGTAGCCGTCAGAGGCAGCTACAATGTAAAAATCTGTTCCACAAGACACAGTACTCACTCGCATCTTGTTCCTCATTCTCGTCCTAGCTCGATCCCTAGCGTCTCAGCTCACACACTGTAGTCCGAAGTTCGAATCTCCGGTAAGGCTGGTAAACATTAGGGACGTGTTTCCACAGAACGCCTGCTGTCCATGTTCACCCATCAGTATAAAATTGGTACCTGGGTGTTAGTCGACTGGTGTGGGTCGCATCCTGGGACAAACTGACCTAATTTGCCCGAAATACCCAGCATAACAAGCGGCAAAACAAGAGGACATCAAAGAAATCTTTAAATGGGCTGCAGAAAACGATATGAAGTACAATGGAAAAAAAATTAAGCTACTCAGATGTGGAGAACTTGAGGAAACTAAAATTTTATCAAAATATAAAACAAATTCTAACCACACAATAGAGCGAAAACTAACGTGAAAGATCTGGGAGTAATAATGTCAGAGGATCTCATCTTCAAAGACCACAACAATGTATTTACTTCATCTGCTAGAAAAATGGTAGAATGAATGATGAGAACCTTCAAAACTAGGGCTGCAAAGCCTATGATGATTCTCTTCAAATCGCTTGTTTTCTTTAGGCTGGAATACTGCTGTACACTAAGTGTCCCCTTCAAGGCTGGAGAAATTGAGCTGAAGAAGGTACAAATAACTTTCACGGCACGCAAAAGTACGATAAAGCACCAAAATTACTGGAAAAGGTTGAAGTCCCTTGATTTGTATTCCCTGGAATGCAGGAGAGAAAGATGCATGATAATATACACTTGGAAAATCCTAGAGAGATTAGTACTAAACTTGCACACGAAAATCACTCCCTATAAAAACAAAAGACTTGGCTGGCAGTGCAACATCCCCTCAGTGATAAAGAGGAGCGCCATGAGCACGCTAAGAAACAACTCAATAAGTTCAACTTCCTCCCAGCGCACGTACGGGGGATTACCAATAGACCCTTGATTGTCTTGAAAAGGGAGCTGGACAGGCGCCTAAAATCAGTTCCTGTGGTTTGTACGTCAGTCTGCGTGCAGCTAGCTGTAACATCCTGGTTGATCAAGCCCTTATCCGCCGCGAGCCTAGTCATGGACCGGGCCGCGGAGCATTCACCCTCGAAACCCCGTATAGGTATGTTGGGGGTGTACCCAGTAAATCTTGATATCAGTGTATCTCCAAGCAATACTAGCAGTTTATGTGAGTGTAGCAGCTGGCTGGAGTGTAGAAGCTGGCTGGAGTGTAGCAGCTGGTTGGAGTGTAGCAGCTGGTTGGAGTGTAGCAGCTGGTTGGAGTGTAGAAGCTGGCTGGAGTGTAGCAGCTGGCTGGAGTGAAGCAGCTGGCTGTAGTGTAGCAGCCAGGTGGAATTTACCAGCTGGTTGGGGTATAGCAAATGATTGGAAGGATCTGCTGAGTATATTACTGGTAACAGCCGAGTTCATGATGTGTATATCACATGAATAAGTCATCAGAGAATGATGACTTGGGTTCATTATTAATGCAAGTCCCATGAGAGTAATCATCAATGTAAGTTATTGAGGGGTATCATGTAAAGAGAATATTTATCACATCGTTAAACTGGTGGGACTTGAACCCAATGGTAAGTTAGTTTTAGAACACACTTGCTGCACCCATTCCCAGACTTCTTTGCAATCGTATTAATACGTTTTCATGAGTCAGAATATTTATGTTGTGGATATTACATGACTTCATGGCTTTTTTTGTAAGGCAGTGTAAAATGGAATTCATCTTTGCGTGGTTCGTCCGAGTACGAATTTCATCAAATTTTTTTAGTGTAGTGGTTTTACCAATTGTGGTGCTTCTATCGTATCCTCAGTGTATTGCGATTGTCATGAGAGGTTAAATCTGTCCCCAAAACATATCTTTTCGCGTTTAGGAGTGCATGACATGACAAGATTTAGTGCTCTGTCGTGTTTGGGTCGTTTTCACCGAAAGGGATATGAAAAGGTCTCCGAGCCTGCATCATGTTGTCCCCCCAACCCCCGTAAAAGAAGTCAGCAGACTGAGGGTAATGTTACATACACACTTTACCTTCCTTCAGGTTTCCGCATATACTGGAAAAACCATATTAATACTACAATATGCAAGGCACCTTCTTCACCCCCCATGTTTTACAAAGTTCTACGCTTAATACCAGGTGGGGAGAACATAGTGCTTTACCCGCTGATCATGGGCTTGAAAGTATGACTATTTTTCTCTGCCTCAGACACATTTTTGGTCCTTGAATTAATAAACTAACCTTTATTTTCGACGCATTTAACTTTATTTTTTTTTAACGAATCTCGTAAATGTTGCCGAGGTCAGCTCCCCGGACGGCCCTCAACAGTATCTGTGATCCATCTGGGAACTTCAAAACCCATCAGGTTTAAACAGAACAGCACTGTTGCGTATTTTTTCCACACGGTTTTTTTAAAGAACCTTAAAAGTGCCATAATGATTAATGCTTTTTAAAAAGAGTGTTTAAACCCAAGGCTTTTATCAAGTGCTAGGGGGGTGGATAAATAACAAAGCACGTCTACAAAAGTTTATCAGCTTCCTGTTTGAGCTTAGTATCACATATCTTGGAATCCAAGAGAGTGGCGATGCCCCGTCATCCCGATGAAATAAAGAATCCTTGCCCTACCAGTCTTTTGTGGTGGAAGTCTTACAGCCCCTTGGGGAATTCCACCTTTTACCCCCCTCTGGTAATTTGCCTGTTCATAGTTCCGAGTACCCCCTTTTGGATGGGATTTCAGGGTATGGTTTAAAGGGTACTAAAGAAGTCGTCCGGTAAAGCCTAAAAGGAAAAAAAATAGAACAGAAGCCCTCACTGTTTTAAAGGCATTATCTTAACACGATTGATATGAAATGGGTTTATCGGTTAAAGATGAGAAATCTGTTATTATTTAGGACGGTAAGCTACAGTTCAAAAAAAAAAAAAAATTTCTGGAAGTCGGTGATGTCCTTGCCTCCGTTATTTTGTCCGCTCTCATGACCTTCCGATCCTTATATTATATTTGGATAGTAACAGAATTGTAGAGGTCCATTATTTTTTACACGTCACTTTTCTCTTGTCTTCACTTGTCTTCCGTTGCTCCTTGACGTGACTTCTTTATTGTTATTAACATCTAATCTCCTTTACCCCCCCGGGAGGTTCCCCATGTTCTTGCTGTTTTTTTCATTGTTTTTTTTCAGCGGTTTCTAGTTGCCCCTTTTTTTAACATTTGCCCCGGGTTTATTTCAAGCCATTTCAGTGCACAGAGATGGTTCTAAACCCTCTGATAGTGTCGGGTTTGCAGTAGTGTTTCCAGACAGTTTTGTACAAGAGCTTTTATGAGAAGGGGCTAGCATTTTTACAGCTCAACTATAAGCCTGTGCTAACCTCTCTATGGTGTATAAATATACATATTTAGACGGATCTTACTATTATATATAAATAACCTGCACCTTGGAGAATGAATAACAGACTTATAACGTTTTGTTCCGAATAGAACCATGATTCCTACTAATAAAGTTCATTTTCATCTTCACTAGGTATTACAGCAATGTATTCTTACATTTGTTGTTTGCATTAACATGGTGTAGAGGAACAAGTTAGATAAGTACACTTCCCGGGATGACAATAAACATATGACAAGCTGTACATATCATTTAACAGCAAGAATCCCAGCAGCTTCTCCCTGGATTAGCCTTCGGGTTGCCGTAGAAGTTTACAGTTTACCGCAAAGGAGTGTATATCCAATATTTCTTTTTAACACTAGTTTCCCTAGTGGAGATTGACAATATTTCAAAGTTTACCGCACAAAGTAATTATTTTGTTTGTTCTCAGCTGGAGATTTGTGACGTGTTCACGCTCTGATGTCTGATTTCAAACTAGCTTGCTGACTTGCCCCAGTGCCAGCCTAGCTTGCTGCCCTGCTCCAGTGCCAACCTAGCTTGCTGCCTTGCTCCAGTGCCAACCTAGCTTGCTGCCTTGCCCCAGCGTGAACCGAGCTTGCTGCCCTGCCCCAGTGCCAACCTAGCTTGTTGCCCTGCCCCAGTGCCAGCCTACCTTGCTGCCCTGCTCCAGTGCCAATCTAGTTTGCTGCCCTGCTCCAGTGCCAACCTAGCTTGCTGCCTTGCCCCAGCGTGAACCGAGCTTGCTGCCCTGCCCCAGTGCCAACCTAGCTTGCAGCCTTACCCCAGTGCCAACCTAGCTTGCTGCCCAGCCCCAGTTCCAACCTAGCATGCTGCCCTGCTCCAGTGCCAACCTAGCCTGCTGCCCAACCCTAGTGCCATTCTAGCTTGCTGCCCTGCCCCAGTGCAAGCCTAGCTTGCTGTCCTGCCCCAGTGCCAACCTAGCCTGCTGCCCAACCCTAGTGCCATCCTAGCTTGCTGCCCTGCCCCAGAGCGAACCTAGGTTGCTGACCGACCCCAGTGCCAACCTAGATTGCTGCCGTACCCCAGTGCCAACCTAGTTTTCAGCCCTGCCCCAGTGCCAACCTAGCTTGCTCCTCTGACCCAGTGCCAGCCTAGCTTGCTGCCCTGCCCCAGTGGCAACCTAGCTTGCTGCCAAGCCCCAGTACTAACCTAGTTTGCTGCCCTGCCCCAGTGCCAACCTAGTTTCCTGCTGTACCCCAATGTAAACCTAACTTGCTACCCTCCCAGTGCCAACCTAGTTTCCTGCTCTGCCCCAGTGCCAACCTAGCTTGCTACCCTGCCCCAGTGCCAACCTAGTTTGCTGCCCTGCCCCAGTGCCAACCTAGCTGCTGCCCTGTCCCAGTGCCAACCTAGCTTGCAACACTTCCCCAGTGCCAACCTAGTTTGCTGTCCTGCCCCAGTGCCAACCTAGCTTGCAGCCCTCCACCAATACCAACCAAGCTTGCTGCCCTACCCCAGTGCCAAGCTAGCTTGCTACCCTGCCCCAGTGCCAACCTAGTTTGCTGCCCTGCCCCAGTGCCAGCATAGCTTGCTGCCCTCCCCCAATACCAACGAAGCTTGCTGCCCTACCAAAGTGCCATCCTAGCTTGCTGCCTTGCCCCAGTGCGAACCTAAGTTGCTGCCCTACCCCAGTGCCAACTTAGCTTGCTCCCCTGCCCCAGTGCCAACCTAGCTTTCTGCCCTACCACAGTGCCAACCTACCTTGCTGCCCTGCTCCATTCCCAGCCTAGCTTGCTGTCCTGCCCCAATACCAACCAAGCTTGCTGCCCTACCCCAGTGCCAAGCTAGCTTGCTACCCTGCCCCAGTGCCAACCTAGTTTGCTGCCCTGCCCCAGTGCCAACCTAGCTTGCTTCCCTGCCCCAGTGCCATCCTAGCTTGCTACACTGCCCCAGTGCCATCCTAGTTTGCTACACTGCCCCAGTGCCATCCTAGTTTGCTACCCTGCCCCAGTGCCAACCTAGTTTGCTGCCCTGCCCCAGTGCCAACCTAGCTTGCTTCGCTGCCCCAGTGCCATCCTAGCTTGCTACACTGCCCAAGTGCCATCCTAGTTTGCTACACTGCCCCAGTGCCATCCTAGTTTGCTGCCCTGCCCCAGTGCCAACCTAGCTTGCAGCACTCCCCCAATACCAACCAAGCTTGCTGCCCCATCCCAGTGCCAACCTAGCTTGCTACCCTGCCCCATTGCCAACCTAGTTTGCTGCCCTGTCACAGTGGCAGCCTAGCTTGCTGCCCTCCCCCAAAACCAACCAAGCTTGCTGCCCTACCCCAGTGCCATCCTAGCTTGCTGCCTTGCCCCAGTGCGAACCTAGGTTGCTGCCCTACCCCAGTGCCAACCTAGTTTGCAACCCTGCCCCAGTGCCAACTTATCTTGGTCCCCTGCTCCATTCCCAGCCTAGTACCAAGCTAGCTTGCTGCCCTGTCCAAGTGGCAGCCTGGCTTGTTGCCATGCCCCAGTGCGAACCTAGCTTGCTGCCCTGCCCCAGTGCTAACCTGGTTTTCTAACCCGCCCCGGTGCCATCCTAGCTTGCTTTCCTTCAACACTGCCAACCTAGCTTGCTGAACAGCCCCAGTGCTAACCTAGCTCGCTGCCCTGCCACAGAGCCAACCTAGCTTATTGCCCTGCCCAACTGCCAACCTAACTAGCTGCCCAACACCAGTGCCATTCTAGCTTGCTGCCCTGGCCCAGTTCGAACCTAGGTTGCTGCCCTACCCCAGTGCCAACCTCGTTTGCTGCCGTGCTATAGTGCCAACATAGTTTGCTGCCTTTCCCCAGCGCCAACCTAGCTTGCTACCCTTCCCTATTGCCAACCTACCTTTCTGCCCTGCTATAGTGCCAACCTACCTTGCTGCCCTGCCCCAGTGTTACTCTAGCTTGCTGCCTGCCCCAGAGCCAGCCTAGCTTGCTGTCCTGTCCCAGTGCCATCCTAGGTTGCTGCCCTGCCCAAGTGCCAACCTAGCTTTCTGCCCTACATCAGTGCCGTCCTACCTTGCTGCTCTGCGCCAGTGCGAGCCTAGGTTGCTGCCCTACCCCAGTGCCAACTTAGGTTGCTGCCCTGCTCAAGTGCCAACCTACCTTGCTGCTCTGCCCTTGTGCCAACCTACCTTGCTGCCATGCCCCATTGCCTACCTAGCTTGCTGTTTTGTTCCTGTGCCAACCTAGTTTGCTGTCGTGCCAGTGCCAACCAAGCTTGCTACCCTGCTCCAGTGCCAGCCTAGCTCTCTGTTCTGACCAAGTGCCAACCAAGCTTGCTGCCGTGCTCGGGTGCCAGCCTAGCTTTCTGCCCTGCTCCAGTGCCAACCAAGCTTGCTGTCCTGCTTCAGTGCAAACCTAGCTTGCTGCACTGCTCCGGTGCCAACCTAGTTTGCTGCCCTGCCCCACTGCCAACCTAGATTTCTGCTCTGCCCCAGTTTCAATCTAGCTTGCTGACCTGCCCCAGTGCCACCCTAGCTTGCTGCCCTGCTCCAGTGCCAACCAAGCTTGCTGCACTGCCCAAGTGCCACCCTGGCTTGCTGCCCTGCCCAAGTGCCAACCAAACTTGCTGCCCTGCTCTGGTGCCAGCCAAGCTTTCTGCCCTGCTCCAGTGCCAACCAAGCTTGCTGCACTGCCCAAGTGCCACCCTGGCTTGCTGCCCTGCCCAAGTGCCAACCAAACTTGCTGCCCTGCTCTGGTACCAGCCAAGCTTTCTGCCCTGCTCCAGTGCCAACCAAGCATGCTGTCCTGCTTCAGCGTCAGCCTAGTTTGCTGCCCTGCTCCAGTGCCGGCCTAGCTTTCTGCCCTGCTCTAGCGCAATCCTACCTTGCTGTCTTGTCCCACTGCCAACCTACCTTGTTGACCTGCCCCAGTGCTAATCTAGCTTTCTCCCCTGCCCCATTGCCAACCTAGCTTACTGCACTGTCCCACTGCCAACCTAGTTGCTGCCCTACCCCAGTGCCATCCTAGCTTGCTGCCCTGCTCCAGTGCCAACCAAGCTTGCTGCACTGCCCAAGATCCACCCTGGCTTGCTGCCCTGCCCAAGTGCCAACCAAGCTTGCTGCCCTGCTCGGGTGCAAGCCAAGCTTTCTGCCCTGCTCCAGTGCCAACCAAGCTTGCTGTCCTGCTTCAGTGTCAGCCTAGCTTGCTGCCCTGCTGCAGTGCCAACCTAATTTGCTGACTTGCCCGGTGCCATCCTACCTTGCTGTCTTGTCCCACTGCCAACCTACCTTGCTGACCTGCCCCAGTGCTAATCTAGCTTTCTCCCCTGCCCCATTGCCAACCTAGCTTACTGCACTGTCCCACTGCCAACCTAGTTGCTGCCCTACCCCAGTGCCATCCTAGCTTGCTGCCCTGCTCCAGTGCCAACCAAGCTTGCTGCACTGCCCAAGATCCACCCTGGCTTGCTGCCCTGCCCAAGTGCCAACCAAGCTTGCTGCCCTGCTCGGGTGCAAGCCAAGCTTTCTGCCCTGCTCCAGTGCCAACCAAGCTTGCTGTCCTGCTTCAGTGTCAGCCTAGCTTGCTGCCCTGCTGCAGTGCCAACCTAATTTGCTGACTTGCCCGGTGCCATCCTACCTTGCTGTCTTGTCCCACTGCCAACCTACCTTGCTGACCTGCCCCAGTGCTAATCTAGCTTTCTCCCCTGCCCCAGTGCCAACCTAGCTTACTGCACTGCCCCACTTCCAACCTAGTTGCTGCCCTACCCCAGTGCCGTCCTAGCTTGATGGCCTGCGCTAGTGCGAACCTAGGTTGCTGCCCTACCCCAGTGGCAACCTAGTTTGGTGCCCTTCCCCAGTGCCAACCTAGCTTGCTTCCCTACCCTATTGCCAACCTACTTTGCTGCCCTGCCCCTGTGCTAAGCTACCTTACTGTCCTGCCCCATTGCAATGCTAGCTTGCTGTCGTACCCCAGTGCGAACATAGGTTGCTGCCCTGCCCCATTCCGAACGTAACTTGCTGCCCAACCCTAGTGCCATCATAGCTTGCTGCACTGCGCCAGTGCGAACCTATGTTGCTGCCCTACCCCATTGCGAGCTTAGTTTCCTGCCCTGCTCCAGTTTGAGCTTAGCTTGCTGCCCTGCTCCAGTGTGAGCCTAGCTTGCTCCCCTGCCCCAGTGCCAACCTAGCTTGCTGCCATGCTCCAGTGACAACTTAGCTTGCTGCCCTGCCCTGGTGCCAACCTACCTTGCTGCCCTGCTGCAGTGCCAATTTAGCTTGCTGCCCTGTCTCAGTGCCAACCTAGCTTGCTGACCTGCTCCAGTGCCAACCTAGCTTGCTGTCCTGCTTCAGTGTCAGCCTAGCTTGCTGCCCTGCTGCAGTGCCAACCTAATTTGCTGACTTGCCCGGTGCCATCCTACCTTGCTGTCTTGTCCCACTGCCAACCTACCTTGCTGACCTGCCCCAGTGCTAATCTAGCTTTCTCCCCTGCCCCAGTGCCAACCTAGCTTACTGCACTGCCCCACTTCCAACTTAGTTGCTGCCCTACCCCAGTGCCGTCCTAGCTTGATGGCCTGCGCTAGTGCGAACCTAGGTTGCTGCCCTACCCCAGTGCCAACCTAGTTTGGTGCCCTTCCCCAGTGCCAACCTAGCTTGCTTCCCTACCCTATTGCCAACCTACTTTGCTGCCCTGCCCCTGTGCTAAGCTACCTTACTGTCCTGCCCCATTGCAATGCTAGCTTGCTGTCGTACCCCAGTGCGAACATAGGTTGCTGCCCTGCCCCATTCCGAACGTAACTTGCTGCCCAACCCCAGTGCCATCATAGCTTGCTGCACTGCGCCAGTGCGAACCTATGTTGCTGCCCTACCCCATTGCGAGCTTAGTTTCCTGCCCTGCTCCAGTTTGAGCTTAGCTTGCTGCCCTGCTCCAGTGTGAGCCTAGCTTGCTCCCCTGCCCCAGTGCCAACCTAGCTTGCTGCCATGCTCCAGTGACAACTTAGCTTGCTGCCCTGCCCTGGTGCCAACCTACCTTGCTGCCCTGCTGCAGTGCCAATTTAGCTTGCTGCCCTGTCTCAGTGCCAACCTAGCTTGCTGACCTGCTCCAGTGCCAACCTAGCTTGCTGTCCTGCTTCAGTGTTCAGCCTAGCTTGCTGCCCTGCTGCAGTGCCAACCTAATTTGCTGACTTGCCCGGTGCCATCCTACCTTGCTGTCTTGTCCCACTGCCAACCTACCTTGCTGACCTGCCCAGTGCTAATCTAGCTTTCTCCCCTGCCCCAGTGCCAACCTAGCTTACTGCACTGCCCCACTTCCAACTTAGTTGCTGCCCTACCCCAGTGCCGTCCTAGCTTGATGGCCTGCGCTAGTGCGAACTAGGTGCTGCCCTACCCCAGTGCCAACCTAGTTTGGTGCCCTTCCCCAGTGCCAACCTAGCTTGCTTCCCTACCCTATTGCCAACCTACTTTGCTGCCCTGCCCCTGTGCTAAGCTACCTTACTGTCCTGCCCCATTGCAATGCTAGCTTGCTGTCGTACCCCAGTGCGAACATAGGTTGCTGCCCTGCCCCATTCCGAACGTAACTTGCTGCCCAACCCCAGTGCCATCATAGCTTGCTGCACTGCGCCAGTGCGAACCTATGTTGCTGCCCTACCCCATTGCGAGCTTAGTTTCCTGCCCTGCTCCAGTTTGAGCTTAGCTTGCTGCCCTGCTCCAGTGTGAGCCTAGCTTGCTCCCCTGCCCCAGTGCCAACCTAGCTTGCTGCCATGCTCCAGTGACAACTTAGCTTGCTGCCCTGCCCTGGTGCCAACCTACCTTGCTGCCCTGCTGCAGTGCCAATTTAGCTTGCTGCCCTGTCTCAGTGCCAACCTAGCTTGCTGACCTGCTCCAGTGCCAACCTAGCTTGCTGCCCTGCTTAAGTGCCAGCCTAGCTTGCTACCCAGCTCCAGTGCCAGCCCAGCTTGCTGCTATGCTCCAGTGCCAACTTAGCTTGCTGTCCTGCCCATGTGTCAACCTACCTTGCTGCCTTGCTGCAGTGCCAATCTAGCTTATTGCCGTGTCACAGTGCCAACCTAGCTTGGTGCCCTGCCCCAGTGCCAAACTAGCTAGCTGCCTTACCCCAGTGCCAACCAAGCTTGCCGCTCTGCCCCAGTGCCAACATAGCTTGCTGCCTTGCTGCAGTGAAAACCTAGCTTGCTGCCCTGCCCCACTGCCAACCTAGCTTGCTGCCCTACTCCAGCACCAACCAAGCTTGCTCCGCTGCCCCAGTGCCAGTCTACCTTGCTGCCCTGCCCCAGTTCCAACCTAGCTTGCTGCCTTACCCCAGCGCCAACCAAGACCTGTCAGAGTGACAGCCTAGCTTGCTGCGCTGCCCCAGTGAAACCCTAGCTTGCTGCACTGCCCCAGTGTCAACCAAGCTTGCTGCCCTGCTCCAGTGCAGCTCGCTTGCTGCCCTGCTCCAGTTAAAACCTAGCTTGCTGCCCTCCACCAGTGCGAACCTAGCTTGCTGCCCTGCCCCAGTGCCAAGAAAGCTTGCTGCCATGCTCCAGTGCCAGCAAAGCTTGCTGTTCTGCTCCAGTGCCAGCCTAGCTCGTTGCCCTGCCCCAGTGCCAACTTAGCTTGCTGCCCTGCCACATTGCCAACGTAGCTTGCTGCGCTGCTCAAGTGAAAACTTAGCTTGCTGAACTGCCCTAGTGCCAACCAAGCTTGCTGCATTGCTCCAGTGCCAACCTAGCATGCTGCCCGGCCCGAGTGCCAACCTAGATGGCTGCCGTGCCCTAGTGCCAACAAAGCTTGCTGCCACGCTCCAGTGCTAGTCTAGCTTTCTGCCGTGCTCCAGTGCCAGCCTAGCTTTCTGCCATGCTCCTGAGCCAGCTTAGCTTTCTGCCCTTTCCCAGTGAAAACCTAGCTTGCTGCCCTGCTCAAGTGCCAACCTAGCTTGCTGACCTGCCCCATTGCCAACCTAGCTTGCTGCCCTGCCCCAGTGCCAACCTAGCTTGCTGCCATGCTCAAGTGCCATCCAAGCCTGTTCCCTTGCCACAGTGCCAACATAGCTTGCTCCCCTGCACTAGTGCCACCCTAGCTTGCTGCCCTGCTCCAGTGTGAGCCTAGCTTGCTGCCCTGCCCCAGTGACAGCCTAGCTTACTGCGATGCTCTAGTGTCAACTTAGTTTGCTGCCCTGCCCCAGTGCCATCCTTCCTTGCTGCCCTGCTGCAGTACCAATCTAGCTTGCTGCGCTTTCCCAGTGCCAGCCTAGCTTGCTGCCATGATGCAGTGCCAACCTAGCTTGGTGCCCTGCACCAGTGCCAAACTAGCTTCCTGCCTTACCCCAGTACCAACCAAGCTTGCTGCTCTGCCCCAGTGCCAACCTAGCCTGCTGCCTTTCTGCAGTGGAAACCTAGCTTGCTGCCCTGCCCCACTGCCAATCTAGCATGCTGCCCTACCTCAGCGCCAACCAAGCTTGCTGCCCTGCCCCAGTGCCAGCCTACATTGCTGCCCTGCCCCAGTGCCAACCTAGCTTGCTGCCCATCCCCAGCGCCAACCAAGCTTGCTGCCCTGCTCGAGTGCAAGCCTAGCTTGCTGCCCTGTTCCATGCCAACCAAGGTTTCTGCCCTGCCCCAGTGCCAACCTACCTTGCTGCATTGAAGCAGTGCCAGCCTAGCTTCCTGCACTGCCCCAGTGCCAACCAACCTTGCTGTCCTGCCCCATTGCCAGCCTAGCTTGCTGCCCTGCCCCAGTGCCAACCTAGCTTGCTGCCTTGCCATAGAGCCAATTAAGCTTGCTGCCCTGCTCCAGGACGAGCCTAGCTTGCTGCCCTGCGCCAGTGCCAACCTAGCTTGCAACTCTGCCCATGTGCCAACCAAGCTTGCTGCTCTGCTCCAGTGCCAACGTAGCTTGCTGCCCTGACCCAGTGCCAACCTACCTTGCTGCCCTGCCCTAGTGCTAACCTAGCTTGCTGCCCTGCCCCAGCGCCAACAAAGCTTGCTGCCCTGCCCCAATGCCAGCCTAGCTTGCTGCCCTGCCCCAGTGCCAACCTAGCTTGCTACGATGCCCCAGTGCCAAGAAAGCTTGCTGCTCTGCTCCAGTGCCTGCCTAGCTTGCTGCCTTGCTCAAGTGCCAACCTCGCTTCCTACCCTGACCCTGTGCCAACCTTCCTTGTTGCCCTGTCCCATTGCTAAATTAGCTTGTTGCCCTGGCCCTTTGCCAACCTAGCTTGCTGTTCTGTCCCAGTGCCAACCTAGCTTGCTGCACTGCCCCAGGGCGACCCTAGCTTGCTGCCCTGCTACAGTGCCAACCAAGTTTGCTGCCCTGCTAGAGTGCCAGCCTAGCTTTCTGCCCTGCTCCATTGCCAAGCTAGCATTCTGCCCTACCCCAGTGCCAACCGAGCTTGCTGTCTTGCTTCAGTGCAAGCCTAGCTTGCTGCCCTGCTCCAGTGCCACCCAAGCTTTCTGCCCTGCCACAGTGCCAACGTAGCTTGCTGACCTGCGCCAGTGCCACCTTACCTTGCTGCCATGCTCCAGTGCCTGCTTAGCTTGCTGCCCTGTTCCAGTGCAAACCTAGCTTGCTGCCATGCCCCAGTGCCAACGTAGCTTGCTGCCCTGCTCCAGTGCCAATCTAACTTGCTGCCCTGACCCAATGGCAGCCTACCTAGCTGCCCTGCCCAAGTGCCAACCTAGGTTGCTGCCCTTCCTCAGTGCCAACCAAGCTTGCTGCTTTGCTCCACTGCCAGCCTAGCTTGCTGCCCTGCCACAGTGCCAACCTACCTTGCTGCCCTGCCACAGTGCCAACCTACCTTACTGCCCTGCCACAGTGCCAACCTACCTTGCTGCCTTGATGCAGTGCCAGCTTAGCTTGCTGCACTGCCCCAGTGCCAACCTAGCTTGCTGCCCTGCCCCAGTGCCAACCAAGCTTGCTGTCCTGCTCCAGTGCCAACCTAGCTAGCTGCCCTGACCCAGTGCCAACCTACCTTGCTGCCCTGCCACAGTGGTAACCTAGCTTGCTGCTCTGCCCCATTGCCAACCTAGCTTGCTGCCCTGCCCCAGCGCCAACAAAGCTTGCTGCCCTGCCCCAATACCAGCCTAGCTTGCTGCCCTGCCCCATTGAAAACCTAGCTTGCTGCATTGCCCTAGTGCCAGGCAAGCTTGCTGCCTTGCTCCAGTGCCAACCTAGCTTGCTGTTCTTCCCCCGTGCCAACCTACCTTGTTGCCCTGCCACAGTGCTAACCTAGATTGCTGCCCTGCCCCATTGCCAACCTAGCTTGCTGTTCTTCCCCAGTGCCAAGCTAGCTTGCTGCCCTGCCCCAGTGCCAACCTAGCTTGCTGCCCTGCCCCAGTGCCAACCAAGATTGCTGCCATGCGCCAGTGAGTGCCTAGCATTCTGCCCTGCTCCAGTGCCAACCTATCTTGCTGTCCTGCCCCAGTGCCAACCAAGCTTGCTGTCCTGCTTCAGTGAAAGCCTAGCTTGCTGCCCTGCCCAAGTGCGAACGTAGCTTGCTGCTCTGCTCCAGTGCCAACCTAGTTTGCTGTCCTGCCATAGTGTCAATCTAGCTTTCTGCTCTGACCCAGTGCCAACCTAGCTTGCTGACCTGCCCCAGTGCTACATTAGCTTGCTGCCATGCTCCAGTGCCTGGCTAGCTTGCTGCCCTGTTCCAGTGCCAACCTAGCTTGCTGGCCTGCTCCAGTGGCAATCTAGCTTCCTGCACTGACCCAGTGCCAAAGTACCTTGCTGCCCTGTCCCAGTGATAACCTTGCTTGCTGCCCTGTTCAAGTGCCATCCTAGATTGCTGCCCTGTTCCAGTGCCAACCTAGCTTGCTGCCCTGACCCATTGCCAACCTACCTTGGTGCCCTGCCCTAGCACCAACCAAGCTTGCTGCCCTGCTCCAGTGCCAGCCTTGCTTTCTGCCCTGCTCCAGTGCCAACCTAGGTAGCTGCCCAGCCCCAGTGCCAACCAAGCTTGCTGCTCTGCTTCAGTGCCAACCTAGCTTGCTGCCCTGCTCCAGTGCCAGCCTTGCTTTCTGCCGTGCTCCAGTGCCAACCTAGGTTGCTGCCCAGCACCAGTGCCAACCAAGGTTGCTGCTCTGCTCCAGTGCCAACCTAGCTTGCTGCCCTGCTCCAGTGCCAGCCTTGCTTTCTGCCGTGCTCCAGTGCCAACCTAGGTAGCTGCCCAGCACCAGTGCCAACCAAGCTTGCTGCTCTGCTCCAGTGCCAACCTAGCTTGCTGCCCTGCTCCAGTGCCAGCCTTGCTTTCTGCCGTGCTCCAGTGCCAACCTAGGTTGCTGCCCAGCCCCAGTGCCAACCAAGCTTGCTGCTCTGCTCCAGTGCTAACCTAGCTTGCTGCCCTGCCCTATTTCCAACATAGCTTTCTCCTGTGCTCGAGTGAAAACCTAGCTTGGTGCACTGCCCCAGTGCCAACCAAGCATGCTGTCCTGATTCAGTGCAAGCCTAGCTTGCTGCCCTGCTCTAGTACCAGCCTAGCTTGCTGCCCTGTTCCAGTGAGAGCCTTGTTTTCTGCCCTGCTCCAGTGCGAACCTAGCTTGCTGCCCAGCCCGAGTGCCATCCAAGCTTGCTGCTCTGCTGCAGTGCCAACCTAGCTTGCTGCCATGACCCAGTGCCAACCTACCTTGCTGCCTTGCCATATTGCCAGCCTAGCTTTATGCCCTGCTCCAGTGCCAGCCTAGCTTCCTGCCCTGCCCCAGTGCCAACATTGCTTGCTACCCTGCACCAGTGCGAACCTAGCTTGTTGCCCTGCCCCATTGTCAACCAAACTTGCTTCTCTGGTCCAATGAAAACATAGCTTACTGCCCTGCCCCAGTGACAACCTACCTTGCTGCTTTGCACCAGTGCTAACCTAGCTTGCTGCCCTGCCCCAGTGCCAACCTAGCTGGCTGTCCTGCCCCAGTGCCACCCAATCTTCATGACCTGCCGCAGTGCAAGCCAAGCTTACTGCCCTGCTCAACCGCCATCCTTTCTTGCTCCCATGCCACAGTGCCAACCTATGCAGCTGCAGTGCCCCAGTGTCAACCAAGCTTGCTGCCCTGCTCCATTGCCAGTCTAGCTTGCTGCCCTGCCCCAGTGCCAACAAAGCTTGCTGCACTGCTCCAGTGCCAGCCTAGCTTGCTGCACTGCTCCAGTGCCAACCTTGCTTGCTGCCCTGTCCCAGTGCCAACCTAGCTTGCAGCCCTGCTCCAGTCCCAACCTAGCTTGCTGCCCTTCCCCAATGCCAACCCAGTCCAACGAAGCTTGCTGCCCTGCCCCATTGCCTACCTAGCTTGCTGCCCTGCCCCAGTGCCAACCTATCTTGCTGCCCTGCTCAAGTTCCAGCCTAGCTTGCTGCCCTGCTCAAGTGCGAGCCTAGCTTGCTGCCTTGCCCCAGTGCCAGCCTAGCTTGCTGCCTTGATCCTGAGCCAACCTAGCTTGCTGCCTTGCCCCAGTGCCAACCTAGCTTGCTGCCCTGCTGCAGAGCCAATCTACCTTGCTGCTCTGCCCAATTGCCAACCTAGCTTGCTGCCCTCCTGCAGTGCCAACCTAGCTTGCTGCTCTGCCCCAGTGGGAAACTAGCTTGCTGCCTTGCCCCAGTGCCAACCATGCTTGCTGCCCTGCCCCAGTGGCAACCTACCTTGCTGCCATGCTGCAGTGCCAATCTAGCTTGCTGCCCTGCCCAAGTTCCAACCTAGCTTGCTGCCTTGCCCGAGCGCAAACAAAGCACTCTGCCCTGCCCCAGTGCCAGCCTAACTTTCTGCCCTGCTCCAGTGCCAGCCTAGCTTGCTGCACTGCCCAGTCCCAACCTAGCTTGCTGCCTTGCCTCAGTGCGAACCTAGCTTGCTGCCCTGCCCCAATGCCAACCAAGCTTGCTGCTCTGCTCCAGTGCCAACCTAGCTTGCTGCCCTGCCCCAGTGCCAACCTAATTTGCTGCCCTGCCCCAGTTCTAACCAAACTTGCTGCCGTGCCCCATTGCCAACCTAGCTTGCTGTTCAGCTCCAGTGCCAACCTAGCTTGCTGCCTAGTCCCAGTGCAAACCAAGCTTGCTACCCTGCCCCAGTGCGAACCAAGCTTGCTGCCCTGCTCCAGTGAAAACCTAGATTACCGCCAAGCCCCAGTGCCAACCTAGCTTGCTGCCATGCCCCAGTGCCAACAAAGCTTGTGTCCCTGCTCCAGTGCCAGCTTAGCTTTCTACCCTGCTCCAGTGGCAGCCTAGCTTGCTGCCATGCCCCAGTGCCAACCTAGATTGTTGCCCTGCCGCAGAGATAACCTAGCTTGCTGCCCTGCCCCATTATCCGCCTAGCTTGCTGCCCTGCTCCAGTGCCAGCCTAGCTTGCTGCCCCACTCCAGTGCGAGCCTAGCTTGCTGCCCTTCCCCAGTGCCAGCATATCTTGCTGCACTGCGCAGTACCAGCCTAGCTTGCTGCCCTGCTCCAGTGCCAAACTAGCTTTCTGTCTGGCCCCTGTGCCAAGCTAGCTTGCTGCCTTGGCCTCGTGCCAAACAAGGTTGCTTCCCTGCTCCAGTGCCAGTCTAGCTTGCTGCCGTGCTCCAGTGCAAACCTAGCTTGCTGCCCTGCCCCAGTGTAAATCTAGCTTGCTGGCCAACAAAGCTTGCTTCTCTGCTCCAATGTCAACGTAGCTTTCTGCCCTGCTCCATTGCCAGTCTAGCTTGCTGCCCTGCACCAGTGCCAACATAGCTTACTGCACTGCTCCAGTGCCAACCTAGCTTGCTGCTCTGCCCCAGTGCCAACCTAGCTTGCTGCCCTGCCCCAGTGCCATCCAAGCTTGCTTCCCTGCTTCAGTGCCAGCCTAGCTTGCTGCCCTTCTCCATTGCTAGACAATCTTGCTTCCATGCCCCAGTGCCAGTCTAGCTTTCTGCCCTGCTCCAGTGCCAATCTAGCTTGCTGCACTGTCCCAGTGCCAACCTAGCTTGCTGATCTGCCCCAGTGCCAACCTAGCTCTCTGCCCTGCCTAAGTGCCAACCTAGCTTGCTGCACTGCTACAGTGCCACCTAGGCTTGCTGTCCTGCCCTATTGCCAACCTAGCTTGCTGCCCTACTCCAGTAGCACCCAAGCTTGAATCCCTGCCCCAGTACCAACCTAGTTTGCTGCCCTGCCCCAGTGCCAACCTAGCTGGCTGCCCTTCTCCATTGCCAGCCTAGCTTGCTGCCCTGCTCAAGTGCCAACTTAGCTTGCTGCTCTGCCCTGGTGGCAAACTAGCTTGCTGCATTGCTGCAATGCCAATCTAGCTTTCTGCCGTGTCCCAGTGCCAACGAAGCTTGCTGCCCTGCCCCAGTGCCAATCTAGCTTGCTGTCCTATCCCAGTGCCAAAAAGGCTTGCTGCCCTGCCCCAGTGCCAACCTAGCTTGCTGCCCTGCCCCAGTGCGAGTCAAGCTTGCTGCCCTGCCGCAGTGCCAGCCTAGATTGCTGCACTGCTTAACTGCCAACTTAGCTTGCTGCTCTGCCCCTGTGCCAAACTATCTTGCTGCATTGCTGAAATGCCACTCTAGCTTGCTGCCGTGTCCCAGTGCCAACGTAGCTTGCAGCGCTGCTGCATTGCCAACAAAGCTTACTGCCCAGCCCCTGTGCCAACCTAGCTTGATGTCCTATCCCAGTGCCAACCAAGCTTGCCTCCCTGCTCCAGTGCCAACCTAGCGTGCTGCCTTGCTGTAGTGTCAACCTAGCTTGCTGCCCTGCCATACTACCAACCTAGCTTGCTCCCCTGCTCCAGCGCCAACCAAGCTTGCTGCCCTGCCAAAGTTCCAGCCTTCCTTACTGCCGTGGCCTATTTCAAATCTAGCTTGCTGCCCTGCCCCAGTGCCAACCAAGCATGCTGCCCTGCTCGAGTGTCAGCCTAGCTTGCTGCCCTGCTCCAGTACCAACCTAGTTTGCTGCCCTGCCCCAGAGCCAACCTAGCTTCCTGCCCTGCTGCAGTGCCAACCTAGCTTGCTGGCCTGCCCCAGCACCAACCAAGCTTGCTGCCCTGCCCCAGTGCCAGCCTAGCTTGCTGCCCTGCACCAGTCCCAACCTAGCATGGTGCCTTGCCCCAGTGCCAACTAAGCTTCCTACCCTGCTCCAGTGCCAACCTAGCGTGCTGCCTTGCTGTAGTGCCAACCTAACTTGCTGCCCTGCCATACTACCAACCTAGCTTGCTCCCCTGCTCCAGCGCCAACCAAGCTTGCTGCCCTGCCGCAGTTCCAGCCTTCCTTACTGCCGTGGCCTATTTCAAATCTAGCTTGCTGCCCTGCCCCAGTGCCAACCAAGCATGCTGCCCTGCTCGAGTGCCAGGCTAGCTTGCTGCCCTGCTCCAGTACCAACCTAGCTTGCTGCCCTGCCTCAGAGCCAACCTAGCTTGATGCTCTGCTCCAGTGCCAACCTAGCTTGCTCCCCTGCCCCAGCGCCAACCAAGCTTTCTGCCCTGTCCCAGTGCCAACCAAGGTTGCTGCCCTGCCCAAGTGCCAGTCTAGCTTGCTGCCCTGTTCAAGTGCGAGCCTAGTTTGCAGCCATGCCCTTGTGCCAACCTAGCTTGCTGCCCTGCACTGTGCCAAACAAGCTTGCTGCCCTGCTCCAGTACCAGCTTAGCTTTCTGCCCTGCTCCAGTGCAAGCCTAGCTTGCTGCCCTGCCCCAGTGTCAACCTAGCTGGCTGCCCTGCTTCAGTGCCAACCTAGCGTGCTGCCCTGCCCCAGTGCCAACCTAGATTGCTTCATTGCCCCAGTGCCAAACTAGCTTGCTGCCCTGCTCCAGTGCCAACCTAGCTTGCTGCCCTACTCCAGTGCCAGCCTATATTGCTGCCCTGCCCCAGTGCCAACCAAGCTTGCTGCCCTGCTCAAGTGCCATCCTAGCTTGCTGCCCTCTCCCAGTTCCAACCTAGCTTGCTCCTCTGCCCCAGTGGCAACCTAGCTTGCTGCCCTGCCCCATTTCCAACCTAGCTTGCTGCCCTTCCCCATTTCCAACCTAGCTTGCTGCCCTTCCCCAGTGCCAACCTAGCTTGCTGCCCTGCTCCAGTGCGATCCTAGCTTGCTGCCCTGCCCCAGTGCCAGCATATCTTGCTGCCCTGCTCCAGCGCCAACTTAGCTTGTTGCCCTGCCCCGGTGCCAACCTACCTTGCTGCCTTGCTGCAGTGCCAATCTAGCTTGCTGCCCTCTCCCAGTGCCAACCTAGCTTGCTGCTTTGCTGCAGTGCCAACCTAGCTTGCTGCCCAGCTGTAGTGCCAACCTAGCTTGCTGCCCTGCCATACTGCCATCCTGGCTTACTGCCCTGCCCCCAGTGCAATCCTAGCTTGCTGCCCTTCCTCAGTGCCAACAGAGTTTGCTGCCCTGTTCCAGTGCCAGCCTAGCTTGCTTCCCTCCTCCAGTGCCAACCTAGCTTGCTGTCCTGCCCCAGTGCCAACCTAGTTTGTTGCCCTGCGTCAGTTCGAGCCAAGCTTCCTTCCCTGCCCCTGTGCCAACCTAACTTGCTGCCTTGCCTCAGGGTGAAACTTGCTTGCTGCCCTACCGCAGTGCCAGCAAAGCTTTCTGCCCTGCTCCAGGGAAAACGAAGCTTGCTCCCCTTCTCCATTGCCAGCCTAGCTTGCTGCCCTACCCCAGTGCTAACCTAGCTTGCTGCCCTGCACCAGAGCGAACCTAGCTTGCTGCTTTGTCCCAGTGCCAACCAAGCTTGTTGCCTTTCTCCAGTGCCAGCCTAACTTGCTGCCTGACCCAGTGCCATCCTAGCTTGCTGCCTTGCCCCAGTGTGAACCTAGCTTGCTGCCCTGCCCCAGTGCCAGGCAAGCTTGCTGCCCTGCTCCAATGCCATCCAAGCTTCCTGCACTGCTCTAGAGCCAACCTAGCTTGCTGCTCTTCCCCTATGCCAAAATAGCTTGCTGCCCTGCGTCAGTGCGATCCTAGCTTCCTTCATTGCCCCTGTGCCAACTTAGCTTGCTGCCTTGCCCCACGGTGAACCTAGCTTGCTGCCCTGCCTCAGTGCCAGTCAAGCTTGCTGCCCTGCTCTAGTGAAAACCAAGCTTCCTGCCCTGCTCCAGTGCCAGCCTAGCTTGCTGCCCTGCCCCAGTGCCAACCTAGCTTGCTGCCTTCCCCAGTGTGAACCTAGCTTGCTGCCCTGCCTCAGTGCCAGTCAAGCTTGCTGCCCTGCTCTAGTGAAAACCAAGCTTCCTGCCCTGCTCCAGTGCCAGCCTAGCTTGCTGCCCTGCCCCAGTGCCAACCTAGCTTGCTGCCTTCCCCAGTGTGAACCGAGCTTGCTGCCCTGCTCCAGTGCCAACGAAGCTTCCTGCCCTGCTCTAGAGCCAGCCTAGCTTGCTGTCCTTTCCCTATGACAACCTAGCTTGCTGCCCTGCCCCAGTGCCAACCAAGCTTGCTGCCCTGCCCCAGTGCTAACCTAGCTTGCTGCTTGTGAAGGCTTACTCAGCCCTGTAACAACTTCAGACAGTATTACCAAGGCTGGCTCCTCCTCAGGAAAATTAATGTATAGAAAAAGAATAAAAACTGACTAACATAAACACTTTATTATTTAGAAAATATAAAATATAAAACACTTAAATATAAAGTATTAATCCTACATTAAAGAAAATGAAAAATGAAAAATATAAATGATAACTGAATTCAACGCTAATATAAATGTATATAAAACGTGGGTGTCTGGTGTTGGTGACACCGCGTGTTGTTGAAATCGTAGCCGTTGCTGATGATTGGGGGGTCGCAGGTGTTGATGACAACCCACCAGCTCGTTCTTCACAGATTTTCTAGCTTTCAATAATCCTTCCAGATGACAGGAAAGCAGGTTTTCTCCACTGAAATGATGAGGGGTTATATCCTGCTACTTGCATACACAAACAGGTAAGTGGATCAAAATTTGGGACAACTGAGAACGTTAGTCCATCTCCTTCAATTCTACTCGTTGATTGGCAGGTGACCTCTCTCTGTCATCTAAGAGTAGTCCTGGGAGCTGTGAGTCTAGTGATTACTGTTTGGACTGAAGCACCACACATCACCTTTGGGGGGGGGGGGGAAGGAGGGGAAGGGATAGGGGAGCTAGACTGACAATACCTTAACAAGCAGCCGGCAACCAAACTATCACATTTTCGGGGTGGGGGGAAAAAAGGCCGGAATAGCGGGAGCTAGACTTATCTTACCTTAACAAGTAGCCGGCAATGAAACTATTGTTACTATATACTCCATCGCTACTCTTATCTATTGAACTTTTCCCTCACACTGCCCTTCCCCATTGCCAAACTAGCTTGCTGCCCTGTCAATGTGTCAACCAAGCTTGCTCCTCTGACCCAGTGCCAACCTAGCTTGCTGCCCTGTCAATGTGTCAACCAAGCTTGCTCCTCTGACCCAGTGCCAACCTAGCTTGCTGCCCTGTCAAAGTGCCAACCTACTTTGCTGCCCTGCTCCAGTGCCACCCAAGCTTGCTGCCCTGCCCCATTGCTAACCTAGCTTGCTGCCCTGCCCCAGTGCCAACCTAGCTTGCTGCCTTGCTCCAGTGCCAACCTAGCTTGCTACCCTGCTCCAGTGCGATCCTAGCTTGCTGCCCTGCCGGAGTGCCAGCCTATCTTGCTGCCCTGCTCAAGTGCCAACTTAGCTTGCTGCCCTGCCCCGGTGCCTACCTACCTTGCTGCCCTGCTGCAGTGCCAATCTAGCTTGCTGCCCTCTCCCAGTGCCAACCTTGCTTGCTGCCTTGCTGCAGTGCCAACCTAGCTTGCTGCCATGCCCTAGTGCCAGCCAAGCTTGCTGCCCTGCCCCAGTGAAAACGTAGCTTGCTGCCCGGCTGTAGTGCCAAACTAGCTTGCTGCCCTGCCCCAGTGCCATCCTAGCTTGCAGTCCAGCAGTAGTGCCAACCTAGCTTGCTGCCCTGCCCCAATGCCAACCTAGTTTGCTATCCTGTCCTCGGTGCGAACCTAGCTTGGTGCCCTGCCTCAGTGCCAACCAAGCTTGCTGCCCTGCTCGAGTGCCAATTTAGCTTGCTGCCCTCTTCCAGTGCCAACCTATTTTGCTGTCCTGCCACAGTGCCAACCTAGCTTGCTGCCCTGCGTGAGTGCGAACCTAGCTTCCTTCCCTGCCCCTGTGCCAACCTAGCTTGCTGCCTTGCCCCAGAGTGAACCTAACTTGCTGCCCTGCCCCAGTGCCAGCCAGGCTTGCTGCCCTGCTCCATTGCCAACCAAGCTTCCTGCAGTGCTCAAGTGCCAGCATAGCTTTCTGCCGTTCCCTAGTGTTAACCTAGGTTGCTGCCCTGCCCAAGTGCGAACCTAGCTTGCTGCCCTTCAACAGTGCCAACCAAGCTTGCTGCCCTGCTCCAGTGCCAGCCTAGCTTGCTGCCCTGCCCCAGTGCCAACCTAGCTTGCTGCCCTGCCTCAGTGCCAACCTAGCTTGCTGCCCTGCTGCAGAGCCAACCTAGCTTGCTGCCCTGCCACAGTGCCAGCCTAGCTTGCTGCCCTGTTCAAGTGCCATCCTACCTTGCTGCCCTTTCCCAGTGCTATTATAGCTTTCTGCACTGCCCCATTGCCAACCTAGCTTACTGTCCTGCCTCAGTGCCAACCTATCTTGCTGCCCTGCCCCAGTGTCAACCAAGCTTGCTGCCCTGCCCCAGTGCCAACCAAGGTTGCTGCCCTGCCCCAGTGCCAGTCTAGCTTGCTGCCCTGCTCTAGTGCCAACCTAGCTTGCAGCCTTGCCCATGTGCCAAACGAGCTTTCTGCCCTGCCAGTGCCAGACAGGCTTGCTGCCCTGCTCCAGTGCCGGCTTAGCTTTCTACCCTGCTCCAGTGCCAGCCTAGGTTGCTGCCCTACCCCAGTGCCAACCTAGCCGGCTGTCCTACTCCAATGCCAACCTAGCGTGCTGCCCTGCTCCAGTGCCAACCTTGATTGCTGCACTGCCCCAGTGCCACCCTAGCTTGCTGCTTTGCTCCAGTGCCAGCCTAGCTTGCTGACCTGCTCCAGTGCAAGTCTACTATGCTGCCCTGCCCCAGTGCCAACCAAGATTGCTGCCTTGCTCCAGTGCCAACCTAGCTTGCTGCCCTGTCCCAGTGCCAACCTAGCTTGCTCCTCTGCCCCAGTGCCATCCTAGCCTGCTGCCCTGTCCCAGTACCAACCTAGTTTGCTGCCCTGCTCCAGTGCCGCCAAAGCTTACTGAACTGTCCCATTGCAAACCTAGCTTGCTGTCTTGCTGCAGTGCCAACCAAGCTTGCTACCCTGCTAAAGTGCCAACCTAGCTTGCTGCCCTCCTCCAGTGCCAACCTAGCTTCCTGTCCTGCCCATGTGCCAAACTAGCTTGCTGTCCTGCGTCAGTGCGATCCTAGCTTCCTTCCTTCCCCTGTGCCAACCTAGCTTGCTGCCTTGCCCCATGGTGAACCTAGCTTGCTGCTGTGCCGCAGTGCCGGCCAAGCTTGCTGCCCTGCTCCAGTGAAAACGAAGCTTGCTGCCCTGCTCCAGTGTCAGCCTAGCTTGCTGCCCTACCCCAGTGCTAACTTAGCTTGCAGCACTGCCCAAGTGTGAACCTAGCTTGCTGCCCTGTCCCAGTGCCAACAAAGCTTGCTGCCCTGCTCCAGTGCCAGCCTATCTTGCTGCCCTGCCCCAGTGCCAACCTAGCTTGCTGCCTTGCCCCATGGTGAACCTAGCTTGCTGCCCTGCCCAGTGCCAGCCAAGCTTGCTGCCTTGCTCCAGTGCCACCCGAGCTTCCTGCCCTGCTCTAATGCCAGCCTAGCTTGCTGCCCTTCCCCTATGCCAACCTAGCTTGCTGCACTGCCCCTGCGCGAACCTAGCTTACTGCCCTGCCCCAGTGCCAACCAAGCTTGCTGTCCTGCCCCAGTGCCAACCTACCTTGCTGTTCTGCCGCCTTGCCAACCTAGCTTGCTGCCCTGCTCCAGTGCCAACCTAGCTTGCTGTCCTGTTCCAGTGCCAACCTAGCTTACTGCACTACCCCATCACCAACAAAGCTTGCTGCCCTGTCCCAGTGCCAACAAAGCTTGCTGCCCTGCTCCAGTGCCAGCCTTGCTTGCTGCCTTGCCCCATTGCCAACCTAGCTTGAAGCCTTGCTCCAGTGCCAACCTAGCTTGCTGCCCTGTCCCATTGCCAACTTACCTTGCTGCCCTGCCCCAGTGCCAAGCAAGCTTGCTGCCCTGCTCCAGTGCCAGCATAGCTTGCTGCCTTGCTCCAGTTCACCCCTAGCTTGCTGCCCTGTCCCATTGCCAACTTACCTTGCTGCCCTGCCCCAGTGCCAAGCAAGCTTGCTGCCCTGCTCCAGTGCCAGAATAGCTTGCTGCCCTGCTCCAGTGCCATCCTAGCTTGCTGCCGTGCCCCATTGCCAACCTACCTTGCTGCCTCGCTCCAGTGCCAACATAGCTTGCTGCCCTGCCCCACTGCCAATGTAGCTTGCTGCATTGTCCCAATGCTAAAATAGCTTGGTGCCTTGCTTCAGTACCAACCAAGCTTGCTGCCCTGCTCCAGTGCCTGCCTAGCTTGCAGCCTTGCTCCAGTTCACCCCTAGCTTGCTGCCCTGCACCAGTGCCAACCTAGCTTGCCGCCCTGTGTCAGTGCGCACATAGTTTCCTTCCCTGCCCCAGGGGCAACCAAGCTGGCTGCCCTGCCCCAGTGCCAACCAAGCTTGCTGCCCTGCTCCAGTGCCAGCTTAGCTTGCTGTCCTTCCCAAGTGCCAACCTAGCTTGTTGCCATGCCCCAGTGCGAACTTAGCTTGCTGCCCTGCCCTAGTGCCACCCAAGGTTGCTGCTGTGCTCCAGTGCCAACCTAAGTTGCTGCTCTTTGCCAGCGCTAACCTGCCTTACTGCCGTGCCCCAGTGCTAACCTACTTTCCTGCTCTTCCCAATTGCCAACCTAGCTTGCTGTCCTGCCTCAGTGCCAACTAAGCTTGCTGCCCTGCCCCAGTGTCAACCAAGCTTGTTGCCCTGCTGCAGTGCCAACCAAGCTTTCTGCCCTACTCAAGTGCCAGCCTAGCTTGCTGCCCTGCCCCATTGCCAACCTACCTTGCTGCCTTGCTCCAGTGCCAACCTCGCTTGCTGTCCTGCCCCAGTGCCAACCTATCTTGCTGCCCTGCTGCATTGCTGATCTCAATAGCTGCCCTGCTCCAGTGCCTACCTAGCTTGCTGCATTGCTGCAGTGCTAATGTACCTAGCTTGTCTGCCCAACTGCCATCCTAGATTGCTGCCCTGCCCCAGTGCTAACCAAGCTTGCTGCTCTGCCCCAGTGCCAACGTAGCTTGCTGCATTGCTGCAGTGCCAACCTAGCTTGCTGCCATGCCACAGTGCCAACCTAGCTTGCTGCCCCGCTTCAGTGCCAACCTAGCTTGCTGCCCTGCCCCAGTGCCAACCTAGCTTGCTGCCTTGCTGCAGTGCTAATCTACCTAGCTGCCCTGCTCAACTCCCAACCTAGCTTGCTGACTTGCTGCAGTGCCAACCTAGCTTGCTGCCCTGCTCCAGTGCCAACCTAGCTTGCTGCCCTTCCCCAGTGCCAACCTAGCTTGCTGCCCTGCTGCAGTGCTAATCTACCTAACTGCCATTCCCCAGTGCCAACCTAGCTTGATGCCCTGCCCCAGTGCCGACCAAACTTTCTGCTCTGCCCCAATGCCAGATTAGCTTGCTGCCTTGCCCCAGTACCAACCTTGCTCGCTGCCCTGCTCCAGTGCCAGCCTAGCTTGCTCCCGTGCTCCAGTGTCAACCTAGCTTGCTACGGTGCCCGAGTGCCAACCTTGATTGCTGCCCTGCCCCAGGGCGAACCTAGCTTGCTGCCCTGCCCCTGTGCCAACCAAGCTTGCTGCCCTGCTGCAGTGCAAACCAAGTTTGCTGCCCTGCTCCAGTGCCAGCCAAGCTTGATGCGCTGCCCCAATGCCAACCTAGCTTGAAGCCCTGCCCCAGTGTAAACCTAGTTTGCTGCCCTGCACAAGTGCCAACCAAGCTTGCTGCTCTGCTCCAATGCCAACCTAGCTTGTTGCCCTGCCCCATTGCCAACCTAGCTTTCTGTCCTGCTCCAGTTGCAACCTAGCTAGCCGCCCTGTCCAAGTGCCAACTAATCTTGCTGATCTGCCCCAGTGCCAACCAAGCTTGCTGCCCTGCTCCAGTGCCAACCTAGCTTGCTGCCCTGCCCAAGTGCCAACCTAGCTTGCAGCCGTGCCCCAATGCCAACCAATTTTGCTGCCCTGCTCCAGTGCCACTCCAGGTTGGAGCTCTGCTCCAGTGCCAACCTAGCTTGCTGCCCTGCCCTAGTGCCAGCCTAGCTTGCTGCGCTGCTCCAGTGGCAACCTAGGTTGCTGCCATGTCAAAGTGGAAACCTAGCTTGCTGCCGTGCCCCAGTGCCAACCTAGCTTGCTGCGCTGCTCAAGTGCCACCCAAGCTTGCTGCCCTGCCCCAATACCAACCTGGTTTGCTGCCCTGTCCCAGTGCCAAACTAGCTTCCTGCCCTGCTCCAGTGCCAGCCTAGCTTGCTGCCCTGCTCCAGTGCCAGCCTAGGTTGTTGCCCTTCCCCAGTGCCAACCTAGCTTGCTGACCTGCTCCAGTGCCAAACTAGCTTGCTGCTCTGTCCCAGTGCCAACCTAGCTTGCTGCTCAGCCTCAGTGTCAAAATAGCTTTCTGTCCTGCCCCAGTGCCAACCTAGCTTGCTACCCTGCTCAAGTGCCATCGAAGATTGCTGCCCTGCTCCAGTGCCAACCTAGCATGCTGCCCTGCCCCAGTGCCAACCTAGCTTGCTGCCCTTCTCCAGTGCCAGCCTAGCTTGCTGCCCTGCTCCACTGCGAGCCTAGCTTTCTGCCCTGCTCAAGTTCCAGCCTAGCTTGCTGCCATGCTTCAGTGCCAACTTAGCTTGCTGCCCTGCCCCGGTGCCAACCTAGCTTTCTGCCTTGCTGCTGTGGCAATACAGCTTGCTGCCCTGCCCTAGTGCCAGCCTAGCTTGCTGCTCTGCTCCAGTGCCAACCTAGCTTGCTGCCCTGCCCTAGTGCCAGCCTAGCTTGCCGCGCTGCTCCAGTGCCAACCTAGCTTGCTGCACTGTCCAAGTGGAAACCTAGCTTGCTGCTCTGCCCCAGTGTCATCCTAGCTTGCTGCCCTGCCCCAGTGCCAACCTAGCTTGCTGCGCTGCTCAAGTGCCACCCAAGCTTGCTGCCCAGCCCCAATGCCAACCTGGCTTGCTGCCCTGCCCCAGTGCCAAACTAGCTTCTTGCCCTGCTCCAGTGCCAGCCTAGCTTGCTACTCTGCTCCAGTGCGAGCCTAGCTTGCTGCCCTTCCCCAGTGCCAACATAGCTTGCTGACCTGCTTCAGTGCCAAACTAGCTTGCTGCCCTGTCCCAGTGCCAACCTAGCTTGCTGCTCAGCCCCAGTGTCAAAATAACTATCTGTCCTGCCCCAGTGCCAATCTAGCTTGCTACCCTGCTCAAGTGCCCTCGAGGCTTGCTGCTTTTCCCCAGTGCCAACCTAGCTTGCTGCCCTGCCCCAGTGCCATCGTAGCTTGCTGCCCTTCTATAGTGCCAGCCTAGCTTGCTGCCCTGCCCAAGTTCCAGCCTAGCTTGCTGCCATGCTTCAGAGCCAACTTAGCTTGCTGCCCTGCCCAGGTGCCAACCTAGCTTTCTGCCTTGCTGCTGTGCCAATACAGCTTGCTGCCCTGTCCCAGAGCAAACAAAGCTTGCTGCCCTGCTCCAGTGCCAGCCTTGCTTGCTGCCTTGCCCCATTGCCAACCTAGCTTGAAGCTTTGCTCCAGTGCCAACCTAGCTTGCTGCCCTGTCCAAGTGCCAACTAATCTTGCTGATCTGCCCCAGTGCCAACCAAGCTTGCTGCCCTGCTCCAGTGCCAGCCTAGCTTGCAGCCTTGCTCCAGTTCACCCCTAGCTTGCTGCCCTGCCCCAGTGCCAACCTAGCTTGCCGCCCTGTGTCAGTGCGCACATAGTTTCCTTCCCTGCCCCAGGGCCAACCAAGCTGGCTGCCCTGCTCCAGAGCCAACCTAGCTTGCTGCCGTGCGCCAGGGTGAACCTAGGTCGCTGCCCTGCCCCAGTGCCAACCAAGCTTGCTGCCCTGCTCCAGTGCCAACCAAGCTTCCTGCCCTGCTCCAGTGCCAGCTTAGCTTGCTGTCCTTCCCAAGTGCCAACCTAGCTTGTTGCCATGCCCCAGTGCGAACTTAGCTTGCTGCCCTGCCCTAGTGCCACCCAAGCTTGCTTCTGTGCTCCAGTGCCAACCTAACTTGCTGCCCTTCGCCAGCGCTAACCTGCCTTACTGCCGTGCCCCAGTGCTAACCTACTTTCCTGCTCTTCCCAATTGCCAACCTAGCTTGCTGTCATGCCTCAGTGCCAACTAAGCTTGCTGCCCTGCCCCAGTGTCAACCAAGCTTGTTGCCCTGCCGCAGTGCCAACCAAGCTTTCTGCCCTGCTCAAGTGCCAGCCTAGCTTGCTGCCCTGCCCCATTGCCAACCTAGCTTGATGCCTTGCTCCAGTGCCAACCTTGCTTGCTGCCCTGCCCCAGTGCCTTCCTAGCTTGCTGCAGTGCTAATGTACATAGCTTGTCTGCCCAACTGCTATCCTAGATTGCTGCCCTGCCCCAGTGCTAACCAAGCTTGCTGTTCTGCCCCAGTGCCAACGTAGCTTGCTGCATTGCTGCAGTGCCAACCTAGCTTGCTGCCATGCCACTGTGCCAACCTAGCTTGCTGCCCCGCCCCAGTGCCAACCTAGCTTGCTGCCCCGCCCCAGTGCCAACCTAGCTTGCTGCCTTGCTGCAGTGCTAATCTACCTAGCTGCCCTGCTCATCTCCCAACCTAGCTTGCTGACCTGCTGCAGTGCCAACCTAGCTTGCTGCCCTGCTCCAGTGCCAACCTAGCTTGCTGCCCTGCCCCAGTGCCAACCAAGGATGCTGCTATGCCCCAGTGCCAACGTAGCTTGCTGCCCTGCTGAAGTGTTAATCTACCTAGATGCCCTTCCCTTGTGGCAACCTAGCTTTCTGCCCTGCCACAGAACCAACCTATCTTGCTGCCCTGCCCAAGCGCCGACCAAACTTTCTGCTCTGCCCCAGTGCCAGCTTAGCTTGCTGCCTTGCCCCAGTGCCAACCAAGCTCGCTGCCGTGCTCCAGTGCCAGCCTAGCTTGCTGCCGTGCTCCAGTGTCAACCTAGCTTGCTGCGGTGCCCAAGAACCAACCTTGATTGCTGGCCTGCCCCAGGGCGAACCTAGCTTGCTGCCCTGCCCCTGTGCCAACCAAGCTTGCTGCCCTGCTGCAGTGCAAACCAAGTTTGCTGCCCTGCTCCAGAGCCAGCCTAGCTTGATGCGCTGCCCCAATGCCAACCTAGCTTGAAGCCCTGCCCCAGTGTAAACCTAGTTTGCTGCCCTGCACAAGTGCCAACCAAGCTTGCTGCTCTACTCCAGTGCCAACCTAGCTTGTTGTTCTGCCCCATTGCCAACCTAGCTTTCTGTCCTGCTCCAGTTGCAACCTAGCTTGCTGCCCTGTCCAAGTGCCAACTAATCTTGCTGATCTGCCCCAGTGCCAACCAAGCTTGCTGCCCTGCTCCAGTGCCAACCTAGCTTGCTGCCCTGCCCAAGTTCCAACCTAGCTTGCTGCTGTGCCCCAACGCCAACCAAGCTTGCTGCCCAGCTCCAGTGCCACTCCAGGATTGAGCTCTGGTCCAGTGCCAACCTAGCTTGCTGCCCTGCCGTAGTGCCAGCCTAGCTTGCTGCGCTGCTCCAGTGCCAACCTAGGTTGCTGCCATGTCCAAGTGGAAACCTAGCTTGCTGCCGTGCCGCAGTTCCAACCTAGCTTGCTGCGCTGCTCAAGTGCCACCCAAGTTTGCTGCCGTGCCCCAATGCCAACCTGGCTTGCTGCCCTGCCCCAGTGCCAAACTAGCTTCCTGCTCTGCTCCAGTGCCAGCCTAGCTTGCTGCCCTGCTCCAGTGCGAGCCTAGCCCTCTGCCCTTCCCCAGTGCCAACCTAGCTTGCTGAACTGCTCCAGTGCGAGCCTAGCCCTCTGCCCTGCCCCAGTGCCAACCTTGCTTGCTGCCCTGCCCCAGTGCCAACCTAGCTTGCTGCCCTTCTGCAGTGCCAGCCTAGCTTGCTGCCCTGCTCCAGTGCGAGCCTAGCTTGCTGCCCTGCCCAAGTTCCAGCCTAGCGTGCTGCCTTGCTTCAGTGCCAACTTAGCTTGCTGCCCTGCCCCGGTGCCAACTTAGCTTTCTGCCTTGCTGCTGTGGCAATACAGCTTGCTGCCCTGCCCCAGTGCCAACCTAGCTTGCTGCCCTGTCCAAGTGGAAACCTAGCTTGCTGCTCTGCCCCAGTGCCATCCTCGCTTGCTGCCCTGCCCCAGTGCCAACCTAGCTTGCTGCGCTGCTCAAGTGCCACCCAAGCTTGCTGCCCTGCCCCAATGCCAACCTGGCTTGCTGCCCTGCCCCAGTGCCATACAAGCTTTCTGCCCTGCTCCAGTGCCAGCCTAGCATGATGCCCTGCTCCAGTGCGAGCCTAGCTTGCTGTCCTTCCCTAGTGCCAACCTAGCTTGCTGACCTGCTTCAGTGCCAAACTAGCTTGCTGCCCTGTCCCATTGCCAACCTAGCTTGCTGCTCAGCGCCAGTGTCAAAATAACTTTCTGTCCTGCCCCAGTGGCAACCTAGCTTGCTACCCTGCTCAAGTGCCCTCGAAGCTTGCTGCCCTTCCCCAGTGCCAACCTAGCTTCCTGCCCTGCCCCAGTGCCAACCTAGCTTGCTGACCTTCTCCAGTGCCAGCCTAGCTTGCTGCCCTGCTCCAGTGCGAGCCTAGCTTGCTGCCCTGCCCATGTTCCAGCCTAGCTTGCTGCTCTGCTCCAGTGCCAACTTAGCTTGCTGCCCTGCCCCGGTGCCAACCTAGCTTTCTGCCTTGCTGCTGTGCCAACACAGCTTGTTGCCCTGCCCAGTGCCAACCTAGCTTGCTGCTCTGCTGCAGTGCCAACCAAGCTTGCTGTCCTGCCCCAGTGCCAACCTAGCTTGCTGCCTTTCCCTGGTGCAAAACAAGCTTGCTGCCCTTCCCTTGTGCCACCATAGCTTGCTGCCCTGCCCCAGTGCCAGCCTAGGTTGCTGCACTGCCCCTGTGCCAATCAAGCTTGCTGCCCTGCTCTATTGGCAGCCTAGCTTGCTGCCCTGCTCCAGTGCTTGCAAAGATTGCTGCCCTGCCCCAGTGCCAGCCTTGTTTGCTGCCCTGCGCCAGTGCCAACCTAGCTTGCTGCCCTGACTCATTGCTAACCTAGCTTGCTGCCCTGCCCCAGTGCCAGCTTAGCTTGCTGCCCAGCACAAGTGCCAACCTAGGTTGCTGCCCTGCCCCAGTGCCAACCTAGCTTGCTGCCCTGCCCCAGCAGCAACCAAGCTTGCTGCTCTGCCCCAGTGCCAACGTAGCTTGCTGCCTTGCTGCAGTGCCAACCTAGCTCTCTGCCCTGCCCCAGTACCAACCTATCTTGCTGCCCTGCCCCAGTGCTGACCAAGCTTGCTGCTCTGCCCCAGTGCTAGCTTAGCTTGCTGCCATGCCACAGTGCCAACCTAGTTTGCTGCCCTGTCCCAGTGCGAATCAAGCTTTCTGCCCTGCTCCATTGCCAGCCTAGCTTGCTGCCGTGCTCCAGAGCCAACCTAGCTTGCTGCCGTGCCCCAGTGGAAACCTTGCTTGCTGCCCTGCCCCAGGACGAATCTAGCTTGCTGCCCTGCCCCAGTGCCAACCAAGCTTGCTGCCCTCCTCCAGTGCCAGCCTAGCTTGATGCGCTGACCCAATTCCAACCTAGCTTGAAGCAGTGCCCCAGTGCAAACCTAGTTTGCTGCCATGCCCAAGTGCCAACCAAGCTTGCTGCTCTGCTCCAATGCCAACCTAGCTTCTTGCCCTGCCCCATTGCCAACCTAGTTTTCTGTCGTGCTCAAGTTGCAAACTAGCTTGCTGCCCTGCCCAAGTGCCAACCAATCTTGCTGATCTGCCCCAGAGCCAACCAAGCTTGCTGCCATGCTCCAGTGCCAACCTAGCTTGCTGTCCTGCTAAAGTGCCAACCTAGCTTGTTGTCTTGCCCCAATGCCAACGAAGCTTGCTGCCCTACTCCAGTGCCAATCTAGATTGTTGCTCTGCTCCAGTGCCAACCTAGCTTGCTGCCCTGCCCTAGTGCCAACCTAGCTTGCTGCACTGCTCCAGTGCCAGCCTAGCTTGCTGCCCTTTCCCAGTGCAAACCTAGCTTGCTGCTCTGCCGCAGTGCCATCCTAGCTTGTTGCCCTGCCCCAGTGCCAACCTAACTTGCTGCGCTGCTCAAGTGCCACCCAAGCTTGCAGCCATGCCCCAATGCCAACCTGGCTTGCTGCCTTTCCCCAGTACCAACCTAGCTTCCTGACCTGCTCCAGTGCCAGCCTAGCTTGCTGCCCTTCCCCAGTGCCAACCTAGCTTGCTGACCTGCTCCAGTGCCAACCTAGCTTGCTGACCTGCTCCAGTGACAACCTAGCTTGCTGCTTTGCTGCAGTGCCAACCTAGCTTGCTGCCCTGCCCCTTTGTCAGCAAAGCTTGCTGCCCTACCCCAGTGCCAACCTAGCTTGCTGCCCGGCTGTAGTGCCAACCTAGCTTGCTGCCCTGCCCCAGTCCTAACCTAGCTTGCTGCCCTGCCCCCATTGCAAACCTAGCTTGGTGCCCTTCCTCAGTGCCAACTAAACTTGCAGCCCTGCTCCAGTGTGAGCCTAGCTTGCTGCCCTCCTCCAGTGCCAACCTAACTTGCTGTCCTGCCCAAATGCCAACCTACTTTGCTGCCTTGCGTCAGTGCGATCATAGTATCCTTCCATGCCCCTGTTCCAACTTAGCTTGCTGCATTGCCCCAGGGTGAACCTTGCTTGCTGCCCTGCCGCAGTGCCGGCCAAGCTTGCTGCCCTGCTCCAGTGCCTGCGTTGCTTGCTGCCCCGCTCCAGTGCACCCCTAGCTTGCTGCCCTGCCCCAGTGCCAACCTAGCTTGCTGCCCTGGGTCAGTGCAAACCTGGATTATTTCCCTGCCCCAGGGCCAACCAAGCTTGCTGCCCTGCTCCAGTGCCATCCTAGCTTGCTGCCATGCCCCAGGGTGAACCTAGGTTGCTGCCCTGCCCCAGTTCCAACCAAGCTTGCTGCCCTGCTCCAATGCCAAGCAAGCTTCCTGCCATGCTCAAGTGCCAGCCTAGCTTGCTGCCCTTCCCTTGTGCCAACCTAGCTTGCTGCCTTACCCCAGTGCGAACCTAGCTTGCTGCCCTGCCCCAGTGCCACCCAAGCTTTCTGCTATGCTCCAGTGCCAACGTAACTTGCTGCCCCTCCCCAGTGCTAACCTACCTTGCTGCCCTGCCCCACTGCTAACCTAGCTTGCTGCTCTTCCTCATTGCTAACCTAGATTGCTGTATTGCGCAAGTGCAAACCAAGCTTGCTGCCCTGCCCCAGTGTCAACCAAGCTTGCTGCCTTGCCGCAGTGCCAACCAATCTTGCTGCCCTGCTGCAGTGCCAACCTAGCTTGCTGCCCTGCTTCAGTGCAAGCCTAGCCTGCTGCCCTGCCCCATTGCCAACCTAGCTTGCTGCCTTGCTCCAGTGCCAACCAAGCTTGCTGCCGTGCTCCAGCGCCACCCTAGCTTGCTACCCGGCTCCAGTGCCAACCTAGCTTGCTGCCCTGCTCCTGTGCCAACCTAGCATCCTGCCCTGCCCCAATGCCGGCCTCGCTTGCTGCCCTGCTCCAGTGCCAACCTTGTTTGCTGCCCTGCCCCAGTGCCAACCTAGCTTTTTGTCTTGCTGCAGTGCCAACCTAGCTTGCTGCCCTGCTCCAGTGCGATCCTATCTTGCTGCCCTGCCCCAGTGCCAGCCTATCTTGCTGCCCTGCTCCAATGCCAACATAGCTTGCTGCCCTGCCCCTGTGCCATCCTTCCTAGCTGCCCTGCTGCAGTACCAATCTAGCTTGCTGCCCTTTCCCAGTTCCAAGCTAGCTTGCTGCCCTGCCCCAGTGTCGGCCAAGCTTGCTGCCCTGCCCCAGTGCCAACCTAGCTTGCTGCCCGGCTAGAGTACCAACCTAGCTTGCTGCCCTGCCCCACTGCCAACATAGCTTGCTGCCATGCCTCAGTGCCAACCAATCTTGCTGCCCTGCTCCAGTGCCAACCTAGCTTGCTGCCCTCCTACAGTGCCAACTTAGCTTACTGTCCTGCCCAAGTGCCAACCTAGCTTGCTGCCCTGCGTCAGTGCGATCCTTGCTTCCTTCCTTCCCCTGTGCCAACCTAGCTTGCTGCCTTGCCCCTTGGTGAACCTAGCTTGCTGATGTGCCGCAGTGCCAGCCAAGCTTGCTGCCCTGCTCCAGTGAAAACGAAGCTTGCTGCCCTGCTCCAGTGTCCGCCTAGCTTGCTGCCCTTCCCCAGTGCTAACTTAGCTTGCTGCACTGCCCAAGTGCGAACCTAGCTTGCTGCCCTGTCCCAGTGCCAACCAAGCTTGCTGCCCTGCTCCAATGCCAGCCTAGCTTGATGCCCTGCCCCAGTGCCAACCTAGCTTGCTGCCTTGCCCCAGTGCCAACCAAGCTTGCTGCTCTGCTCCATTGCCAAGATAGCTTTCTGCCCTGCCCGAGTGCTAACCTAGGTTGCTGCCCTTCCGCATTACCAACCTAGCTTGCTGTCCTGCCGCAGTGCCAACCTAGCTTGCTGCCCTGCTCCAGTGCCAACCTAGCCTTCCTGTTCCAGTTCCATCCTAGCTTGCTGCACTGCCCCAATACCAACCAAGCTTGCTGCCCTGTCCCAGTGCCAAGAAAGCTTGCTGCCCTGCTCCAGTGCCAGCCTTGCTTGCTGACTTGCCCCATTGCCAACCTAGCTTGAAGCCTTGCTCCTGCCAACCTAGCTTGCTGCCCTTCTGCAGTGCCAATCTACCTAGCTGCTCTGCCCAACTGCCAACCTAGCTTGCTGCCGTGCTGTAGTGCCAACCTTGCTTGCTGCCCTTCCACAGTGCCAACCTAGCTTGCTGCCTTGCCCCAGTGCCATCCAAGCTTGCTGCTCTGCTCCAGTGCCAATGTTGCTTGCTGCCCTGCTGCAGTGCCAACCTAGCTTTCTACCCTGCCCCAGTACCAACCTAGCTTCCTGCCATGCCCCAGCGCCGACGAAGCCTGCTGCTCTGCCCCTGTGCCAGCTTAGCTTGCTGCCCTGCCACAGTGCGAACCTACCTTGCTGCCTTGCCTCAGTGCCAAACAAGCTTGCTGCCCTGTTCAAGTGCCAGCCTAGCTTGCTGCGCTGCCCCAATGCCAACCTAGCTTGAAGCTCTGCCCCAGTGCAAACCTAGTTTGCTGCGATGCCCCAGTGCCATCCAAGCTTGCTGCTCTGCTCCAGTACCAACCTAGCTTGCTGCCCTGCCCAGTTGCCAAACTAGCTTGCTGTTCTGCACCAGTGGCAACCTAGCTTGCTGCCCTGTCCCAGTGCCAACCAAGCTTGCTGATCTGCACCAGTGCCAACCAAGGTTGCTGCCCTGCACCAGTGCCAACCTAGCTTTCTGCCTGCCCCAGTGTCAACGAAGCGTGCTGCCCTGCTCCAGTGCCAACCTAGCTTGCTGTCCTGTCCCAGTGTCAACCAAGCTTGCTCCTATGCCCCAGTGCCAACCTAACTTGCTGCCCTGTCAAAGTGCCAACCTTGTTTGCTCTCCTGCTCCAGTGCCACCCAAGCTTGCTGCCCTGCCCCATTGCTAACCTAGCTTGCTGCCCTGCCCCAGTGCCAATCTAGCTTGCTGCCTTGCTTCAGTGCCAACCTAGCTTGCTGCCCTGCTCCAGTGCGATCCTAGCTTCCTGCCCTGCCGGAGTGCCAGCCTATCTTGCTGCCCTGCTCAAGTGCCAACTTAGCTTGCTGCTCTGCCCCGGTGCCAACCTACCTTGCTGTCCTGCTGCAGTGCCAATCTAGCTTGCTGCCCTCTCCCAGTGTCAAACTTGCTTGCTGCCTTGCTGCAGTGCCAACCTAGCTTGCTGCCATGCCCCAGTGCCAGCCAAGCTTGCTGCCCTGCCGCAGTGAAAACGTAGCTTGCTGCCCGGCTGTAGTGCCAAACTAGCTTGCTGCCCTTCCCCAGTGCCAGCCAAGCTTGCTGCCCTGCCCCAGTGCCATCCTAGCTTGCAGTCCAGCAGTACTGCCAACCTAGATTGCTGCCCTGCCCCAATGCCAACCTAGTTTGCTATCCTGTCCTCAGTGCGAACCTAGGTTGGTGCCCTGCCTCAGTGCCAACCAAGCTTGCTGCTCTGCTCGAGTGCCAGTTTAGCTTGCTGCCCTCTTCCAGTGCCAAACTATTTTGCTGTCCTGCCACAGTGCCAACCTAGCTTGCTGCCCTGCGTGAGCGCGAACCTAGCTTCCTTCCCTGCCCCTGTGCCAACCTAGCTTTCTGCCTTGCCCCAGAGTGAACCTAACTTGCTGACCTGCCCCAGTGCCAGCCAGGCTTGCTGCCCTGCTCCATTGCCAACCAAGCTTCCTGCACTGCTCAAGTGCTAGCATAGCTTTCTGCCATTCCCCAGTGCTAACGTGTGGAGTGTTGACGTGTACTTGGCTCTGTGAAGACCTGTTTGCGCGCTCTCTAGAATTGAAGCAAGATGCCCTCCATCGAACAACTTTACCAACAGCTTAAGGAAGAATTGAGGTTGGCGAATATGGAAATTCGGCGACTGACCGAGGAAAACAAAAAGATTCGGAGTAGTCCTCCTGTTTTGAGTCCTCAGATCAAGAAGGGAAACTGGTCAGTGGCTGGACAGCAGGGAAAGAAGTTGACGATGAAGAAGACGAATGGAAAGGTAGAAACGATGAAGACGAAAGAGACTGCCGTGGAAACTGTTGTGGAAACATCTAATACATTCTCAGTGCTACCCGACGAATGTGAGTCGAATACTGGGAACGTCACGACGAAAGACATTAAGGAAGGTACGAATATTGTTGTTGTTGGGGATAGCCAAGTTAGGTATATGGATAGGGCGTTCTGCTTGAAGGACAGGAGTAGGAGACAGTGAGTTTGCTTTCCTGGGGCTGGGATGGAGGATATTGTTAGCCATCTGGATGACATCATGAGAGGTAATGGGAGCAATCCTATTATCTGTCTCAGTGCTAGAGGCAACGATGTTGGCAGACGTAGGAGTGAGGACCTGATTAGCAGGTATAGGTCAGCAATAGAAATAATTAGAAGTAAGGGTGGGAACCCTCTCATATGTGGTATTTTGCCAAGGAGAGGAGTTGGAAATGAATGGTTGTTCAGGGCAATTGGTGTCAATTGCTGGCTGGACAAATACTGTAAGGAAAATGCGGTAACATTCATTGACAACTGGGACCTCTTCTATGGCAGAAATGACATGTATGCTAGGGATGGGGTTCACTTATCTAGGTGTGGGGTGGAAGCACTGGCAACTGCAGTGGAGGGAGCAGTTAGGACTTTAAACTAGGAATAGTTAGTGGTATGGGTTTTGGCAGGAAAACAGTGAAGTCCCAGTGTAGTAATATTACGAGTTCTAGGGGAACTAGTAATAATAAGAACGAGATAGATATTGAAAAGCCAGGGACCTTGGGTGATAAAGACAGTAATAGGTTTAGTAGAAAAATAGAAATGAGCAGGAAGGGTAAAGAGAAAGGAGAGTCTTTCTATGTTTATTATGCTAATTGCCGTAGTGCTAGGAATAAGATGGACGAGTTGAGATTAGTTGCTAGTGTACGTAACATTGATGTATTTGCCTTAACTGAGACGTGGTTTAATTCAAAAAGTCGGGACATGCCTGCGGAATGTCATATTCAGGGTTTTAAATTGTTCCAAGAAGATAGAAGTATTGGGGGAGGGGGGGGGTGGGGTGGCATTGTATGTCCGAGATCGCTTGAACTGTTGCATAAAAACGGGTATTAAGTCTGAAGTAACACATACAGAGTCTGTTTGGATAGAATTTTCAGAGGGGCATGAAAAACTGATTTTAGGAGTGATATACCGTCCCCCAAACTTAGCTAGGGACCAGGGGAGACTACTATGGGAGGAAACTGTTAAGGCCACAAGGCACGATAATGTAGTAATTCTAGGAGACTTTAACTTTAGTCATGTTGATTGGAATTTCTTGACTGGGAATTTAGAATCACACGACTTATTATAAGTATTTCAGGATTGTTTTTTGAAGCAGTTTGTGACAGAACCTACAAGGGGAAATAACCTACTTGACTTAGTTATGGCAAACAATGAATCCCTTGTTAATAATTTAGAAATTTCAGAGGAACTGGGTGCTAGCGACCACAAATCAATTACATTTAGCATTGAATGGAAGTACGATAGTAGCGATAACTCAGTAACAGTCCCAGATTTTCGCTTAGCAGATTACGATGGGCTTAGAGAACACTTATCATCTGTTGACTGGGGTAACGAAGAGAGCTATCAATATGACAGTTTTCTGAACACTATACATGCTGCTCAAAGAGCGTTTATCCCATATAAAGAAATTAGATCAAATAGAAATGACCCAAAATGGATGAATAATAGGCTCAAATATCTACTAGGGCATAAGAAAGGAATTTATAGGCGTATCAAAAGAGGCGAGGGTCATCTTATGAATCAGTATATTGACATTAAGAGGGACATTAAAAAGGGGATAAGAAAAGCTAAAAGGGACTATGAAATTAAAGTTGCTAGGGATTCTAAAACTAACCCAAAAAGTTTTTTCCAGGTCTATAGAACAAAAGTTAGAGATAAGATAGGTCCCCTTAAAAATAACTATGGGCACCTTACTGACAAAGAGAATGAAATGTGCTTGATTTTAAATAATTATTTTCTCTCAGTTTTTACACAGGAAGACACTAACAATATTCCAGTAATTAATTTTTACAGTGGGCTAGAAGAAGATAAATTATGTAACATCACAGTCACTAGTGAGATGGTTGTGAAGCAGATAGACAGACTGAAGCAAAATAAGTCGCCGGGTCCTGATGAGGTTTTTTCAAGGGTTCTTAAGGAATGCAAAATGGAACTCTGTGAACCATTAACTAATATTTTTAATTTATCTCTTCAAACAGGTGTAGTGTCTGATATGTGGAAGATGGCTAATGTAACTCCTATTTTTAAAACAGGGGACAAGTCGTTACCGTCAAATTACCGCCCAATAAGCCTGAACTCAATTGTAGGCAATTTACTAGAGTCAATTATAGCTGAGATTATAAGAAGCCATCTCGATAAGCATAGCTTGATTAATGATACTCAGCATGGATTCACAAGAGGCCGGTCTTGTCTAACTAATTTATTAACTTTCCTCAGTAAAGCTTTTGAGGCTGTTGACCACAATAAAGAATTTGATATTATTTACTTAGATTTTAGTAAGGCTTTTGATAGAGTTCCGCACCATAGACTGTTAAAGAAAGTGGCAGCTCATGGCATTGGGGGAAAAGTGCTCTCGAGGATCGAGTCATGGCTCACTGACAGGAAGCAGAGAGTGTCCATAAATGGGGTTAAATCCGAGTGGGGATCTGTAACAAGTGCCGTTCCACAGGGATCAGTCTTGGGCCCGTTGTTGTTTATAATATATATCAATGATCTTGATGAGGGAATTACTAGTGATATGAGCAAATTCGCCGATGACACAAAGATAGGTAGGATAATTGATTCAAACGTAGATGTTATGGAACTTCAGGAGGATTTAAACAAACTCTATTCTTGGTCAGAAAAGTGGCAGATGCAGTTCAATGTAGATAAATGCAAGGTTCTGAAGCTTGGGAGTGCCCATAACCCTAGTACTTATAAGTTAAATGATGCAGAACTTAGCCATACAGATTGCGAAAAGGACTTGGGGGTTATGGTGAGCAGCAACCTTAAACCAAGACAGCAGTGCCTAAGCGTACGTAATAAGGCAAATAGATTACTGGGATTTATATCAAGAAGTGTAAGCAACAGAAGTCCAGAGGTCATATTGCAGCTTTATACATCATTAGTAAGGCCTCACCTAGATTATGCAGCTCAGTTCTGGTCTCCGTATTACAAAATGGACATAAATTCGTTAGAAAACATTCAGCGTAGGATGACTAAATTAATACATAGCATTAGAAATCTTCCTTATGAAGAAAGATTGAAGACTCTTAAGTTACATTCACTTGTTAGACGAAGAATGAGGGGAGACCTGATCGAAGTGTATAAGTGGAAGATAGGTATTAATAAAGGGGATATTAATAAGGTCTTGAGGATGTCTCTCCAAGAGAGAACCCGCAGTAATGGATTTAAATTAGATAAGTTTAGATTTAGAAAGGACATAGAAAGTATTGGTTTGGAAATAGGGTAGTTGATGAGTGGAACAGTCTACCTAGTTGGGTTATTGAGGCTGGGACTTTGGGTAGTTTCAAATCTAGGTTGGATAAGTACATGAGTGGGAGGGGTTGGATTTGAGTGGGAATTTCACATCAGAACATCAGAACTTATTTCTTGGGTGGCATTGAAAATTGGGTTGGGCAAATGTTTTGTTAGTGGGATGAATTGTTAAGGACCTGCCTAGTATGGGCCAGCAGGCCTCCTGCAGTGTTCCTCCTTTCTTATGTTCTTATGTAACCTAGCTTGCTGCCCTGCCCAAGTGCGAACCTAGCTTGCTGCCCTTCCACAGTGCCAACCAAGCTTGCTGCCCTGCTCCAGAGCCAGCCTAGCTTGCTGCCCTGCCCCAGTGCCAACCTAGCTTTCTGCCCTGCCCCAGTGACAACCTAGCTTGCTGCCCTGCTGCAGAGGCAACCTAGCTTGCTGCCCTGCCACAGTGCCAGGCTAGCTTGCTGCCCTGTTCCAGTGCCATCCAACCTTGCTGCCCTTTCCCAGTGCTATTATAGCTTTCTGCACTGCCCCATTGCCAAACTAGCTTACTGTCCTGCCTCAGTGCCAACCTATCTTGCTGCCCTGCCCCAGTGCCAACCAAGTTTGCTGCCCTGCCCCAGTGCCAACCAAGGTTGCTGCCCTGCCCCAGTGCCAGTCTAGCTTGCTGCCCTGCTCTAGTGCCAAACTAGCTTGCAGCCTTGCCCCTGTGCCATCCTAGTTTTCTGCCCTGCCAGTGCCAGACAGGCTTGCTGCCCTGCTCCAGTGCCCGCTTAGCTTTCTGCCCTGCTCCAGTGCCAGCCTAGCTTGCTGCCCTACCCCATTGCCAACCTAGCCGGCTGCCCTACTCCAATGCCAACCTAGCGTGCTGCCCTGCTCCCCTGCCAACCTTGATTGCTGCCCTGCCCCAGTGCCACTCTAGCTTGCTGCTTTGCTCCAGTGCCAACCTAGCTTGCTGCCCTGCTCCAGTGCCAACCTAGCTTGCTCCTCTGCCCCAGTGTCATCCTAGCCTGCTGCACTGTCCCAGTGCCAACCTAGTTTGTGGCCCTGCTCCAGTGCCGCCAAAGCTTACTGAACTGTCCCATTGCCAACCTACCTTGCTGTCTTGCTGCAGTGCCAACCAAGCTTGCTGCCCTGCTCCAGTGCCAACCTAGCTTGCTGCCCTCCTCCAGTGCCAACCTAGCTTCCTGTCCTGCCCATGTGCCAACCTAGCTTGCCGTCCTGCGTCAGTGCGATTCTAGCTTCCTTCCTTCCCCTGTGCCAACCTAGCTTGCTGCCTTGCCCCATGGTGAACCTAGCTTGCTGCTGTGCCGCAGTGCCGGCCAAGCTCGCTGCCCTGCTCCAGTGAAAACGAAGCTTGCTGCCCTGCTCCAGTGTCAGCCTAGCTTGCTACCCTACCCCAGTGCTAACTTAGCTTGCTGCACTGCCCAAGTGTGAACCTAGCTTGCTGCTTTGTCCCATTGCGAACAAAGCTTGCTGCCCTGCTCCAGTGCCAGCCTATCTTGCTGCCCTGCCCCAGTGCCAACCTAGCTTGCTGCCTTGCCACATGGTGACCCTAACTTGCTGCCCTGCCCCAGTGCCAGCCAAGCTTGCTGCCTTGCTCCAGTGCCACCCAAGCTTCCTGCTCTGCTCTAATGCCAGCCTAGCTTGCTGCCCTTCCCCTATTCCAATTTAGATTGCTGCACTGCCCCTGCGCGAACCTAGCTTACTGCCCTGCCCCAGTGCCAACCAAGCTTGCTGCTCTGCTCCAGTGCCAAGCTAGCTTTCTGCCCTGCCCCAGTGCTAACCTAGGTTGCTGCCCTTCCGCATTGCCAACCTAGCTTGCTGTCCTGCCCCAGTTCCAACCTACCTTGCTGCCCTTCCGCAATGCCAACCTAGCTTGCTGCCCTGCTCCAGTGCCAACCTAGCTTGCTGCGCTGCTCCAGTGCCAACCTAGCTTGCTGTCCTGTTCCAGTGCCAACCTAGCTTACTGCACTACCCCATTACCAACAAAGCTTGCTGTCCTGTCCCAGTGCCAACAAAGCTTGCTGCCCTGCTCCAGTGCCAGCCTTGCTTGCTGCCTTGCCCCATTGCCAACCTTGCTTGAAGCCTTGCTCCAGTGCCAACCTAGCTTGCTGCCCTGTCCCATTGCCAACTTAGCTTGCTGCCCTGCCCCAGTGCCAAGAAAGCTTGCTGCCCTGCTCCAGCGCCAGCATAGCTTGCTGCCCTGCTCCAGCGCCAGCCTAGCTTGCTGCCGTGCCCCATTGCCAACCTAGCTTGCTGCCTCGCTCCAGTGCCAGCATAGCTTGGTGCCCTGCCCCACTGCCAACGTAGTTTCCTGCGTTGCCCCAATGCTAAAATAGCTTTGTGCCTTGCTTCAGTACCAACCAAGCTTGCTGCCCTGCTCCAGTGCCAGCCTAGCTTGCAGCCTTGCTCCAGTTCACCCCTAGCTTGCTGCCCTGCCCCAGTGCCAACCTAGCTTGCCGCCCTGTGTCAGTGCGCACATAGTTTCCTTCCCTGCCCCAGGGCCAACCAAGCTTGTTGCCATACCCCAGTGCGAACTTAGCTTGCTGCCCTGCCCTAGTGCCACCCAAGATTGCTGCTGTGCTCCAGTGCCAACCTAACTTGCTGCCCTTCGCCAGCACTAACCTGCCTTACTGCCCTGCCCCAGTGCTAACCTACTTTCCTGCTCTTCCAAATTGCCAACCTAGCTTGCTGTCCTGCCTCAGTGCCAGCTAAGCTTGCAGCTCTGCCCCAGTGCCAACCAAGCTTTCTGCCTTGCTCAAGTGCCAGCCTAGCTTTCTGCCCTGCCCCATTGCCAACCTAGCTTGCTGCCTTGCTCCAGTGCCAACCTAGGATGCTGCCCTGTCCCTGTGCCAACCTATCTTGCTGCCCTGCTGCATTGCTGATCTCCCTAGCTGCCCTGCCCCAGTGCCTACCCAGCTTCCTGCATTGTTGCAGTGCTAATGTACCTAGCTTGTCTGCCCAACTGCCATCCTAGATTGCTGCCATGCCCCAGTGCTAACCAAGCTTGCTGCTCTGCCCCAGTGCCAACGTAGCTTGCTGCATTGCTGCAGTGCCAACCTAGCTTGCTGCCATGCCACAGTGCCAACCTAGCTTGCTGCCCCTCCCCAGTGCCAACCTAGCTTTCTGTCCTGCTCCAGTTGCACCCTAGCTTGCTGCCCTGTCCAAGTGCCAACTAATCTTGCTGATCTGCCCCAGTGCCAACCAAGCTTGCTGTCCTGCTCCTGTGCCAACCTAGCTTGCTGCTCTGCCATAATACCAACCAAGCTTGCTGCCCTGCTCCAGTGCCACTCCAGGTTGGTGCTCTGCTCCAGTGCCAACCTAGCTTGCTGCCCTGCCCTAGTGCCATCCTAGCTTGCTGCACTGCACCAGTGCCAACCTAGGTTGCTGCCATGTCCAAGTGGAAACCTAGCTTGCGGCCCTGCCCCAGTGCCAGCCTAGCTTGCTGCCCTGCTCAAGTGCCACCCAAGCTTGCTGCCCTGCCCCAATGCCAACCTGGCTTGCTGCCCTGCCCCAGTGCCAAACTAGCTTCCTGCCCTGCTCCAGTGCCAGCCTAGCTTGCTGCCCTGCTCCAGTGCGAGCCTAGCTTGCTGCCCTTCCCCAGTGCCAACCTAGCTTGCTGACCTGCTCCAGTGCAAAATTAGCTTGCTGCCCTGTCCCAGTGCCAACCTAGCTTGCTGCTCAGCCTCAGTGTCAAAATAGCTTTCTGTCCTGCCCCAGTGCCAACCTAGCTTGCTACCCTGCTCAAGTGCCATCGAAGCTTGCTGCCCGGCTGTAGTGCCAACCTAGCTTGCTGCCCTGCCCGAGTGCCAACCTAGCTTGCTGCCCTTCTCCAGTGCCAGCCTAGCTTGCTGCCCTGCTCCAGTGCGAGCCTAGCTTGCTGCCCTGCCCAAGTTCCAGCCTAGCTTGCTGCCATGCTTCAGTGCCAACTTAGCTTGCTGCCCTGCCCCGGTGCCAACCTAGCTTTCTGCCTTGCTGCTGTGGCAATACAGTCTGCTGCCCTGCCCCAGAGCCAACCTAGCTTGCTGCTCGGCTCCAGTGCCAACCTAGCTTGCTGCCCTGCCCTAGTGCCAGCCTAGCTTGCTGCGCTGCTCCAGTGCCAACCTAGCTTTCTGCCCTGCCCCAAAGCCAACCTGGCTTGCTGCCCTGCCCCAGTGCCAAACTAGCTTCCTGCCCTGCTCCAGTGCCGGCCTAGCTTGCTGCCCTGCTCCAGTGCGAACCTAGCTTGCTGCCCTTCCCCAATGTAAACCTAGCTTGCTGACCTGCTCCAGTGCCAAACTAGCTTGCTGCACTGTCCAAGTGCAAACCTAGCTTGCTGCTCAGCCCCAGTGTCAAAATAGCTTTCTGTCCTACCCCAGTGCCAACAAAGCTTGCTACCCTGCTCCAGTGCCAACCTAGCTTGCTGACCTGCTCCAGTGCCAAACTAACTTGCTGCCCTGTCCCAGTGCCAACCTAGCTTGCTGCTCAGCCCCAGTGTCAAAATAGCTCTCTGTCCTGCCCCAGTGCCAACCTAGCTCGCTGCCCTGCCCCAGTGCCAACCTAGCTCGCTGCCCTTCTCCAATGCCAGCCTAGCTTGCTGCCCTGCTCCAGTGCGAGCCTAGCTTGCTGCCCTGCCCAAGTTCCAGCCTAGCTTGCTGCCACGCTTCAGTGCCAACTTAGCTTGCTGCCCTGCACCGGTGCCAACCTAGCTTTCTGCCTTGCTGCTGTGCCAATACAGCCTGCTGCGCTGCCCGAGTGCCAACCTAGTTTGCTGCTCTGCTGCAGTGCCAACCAAGCTTGCTGTCCTGCCCCAGTGCCAACCTAGCTTGCTGCCTTTCCCTGGTGCAAAACAAGCTTGCTGCCCTTCCCCAGTGCCACCCTAGCTTGCTGCTCTGCCCCAGTGCCAGCCTAGCTAGCTGCACTGCCCCGGTGCCAATCAAGCTTGCTGCCCTGCTCTACTGGCTGCCTAGCTTGCTGCCCTGCTCCAGTGCCTGCAAAGATTGCTGCCCTGCCCCAGTGCCAACCTAGCTTGCTGCCTTTCCCTGCTGCAAAACAAGCTTGCTGCCCTTCCCCAGTGCCAGCCTAGCTAGCTGAACTGCCCCGGTGCCAATCAAGCTTGCTGCTCTGCTCAATTGGCTGCCTAGCTTGCTGCCCTGCTCCAGTGCCTGCAAAGATTGCTGCCCTGCCCCAGTGCCAGCCTAGCTTGCTGCCCTGCGCCAGTGCTAACCTAGCTTGCTGCCCTGACTCATTGCCAACCTAGCTTGCTGCCCTGCCCCAGTGCCAGCTTAGCTTGCTGCCCAGCACAAGTGCCGACGTAGACTGCTGCCCTGCCCCAGTGCCAACCAAGTTACTGCCCTGCCCCATCAGCAACCAAGCTTGCTGCTCTGCCCCAGTGCCAACGTAGCTTGCTGGCTTGCTGCAGTTCCAACCTAGCTTTCTGCCCTGCCCCAGTATCAACCTATCTTGCTGCCCTGCCTCAGTGCTGATCAAGCTTGCTGCTCTGCCACAGTTCCAGCTTAGCTTGCTGCCATGCCACAGTGCCAACCTAGCTTGCTGCCCTGTCCCAATGCCAATCAAGCTTGCTGCCCTGCTCCAGTGCCAGCCTAGCTTGCTGCCGTGCTCCAGTGCCAACCTAGCTTGCTGCCGTGCCCCAGTGCAAACCTTGCTTGCTGCTCTGCCCCAGGGCGAACCTAGCTTGCTTCCCTGCCCTAGTGCCAACCAAGCTTGCTGCCCTCCTCCAGTGCCAGCCTAGCTTGATGCGCTTACCCAATTCCAACCTAGCTTGAAGCAGTGCCCCAGTGCAAACCTAGTTTGCTGCCATGCCCAAGTGCCAACCAAGCTTGCTGCTCTGCTCCAATGCCAACCTAGGTTCTTGCCCTGCCCCATTGCCAACCTAGCTTTCTGTCCTGCTCAAGTTGCAAACTAGCTTGCTGCCCTGCCCAAGTGCCAACCAATCTTGCTGATCTGCCAAAGTGCAAACCAAGCTTGCTGCCATGCTCCAGTGCCAACCTAGCTTGCTGTCCTGCTAAAGTGCCAACCTAGCTTGTTGTCTTGCCCCAATGCCAACGAAGCTTGCTGCCCTGCTCCAGTGCCAATCTAGATTGTTGCTCTGCTTCAGTGCCAACCTAGCTTGCTGCCCTGCCCTAGTGCCAACCTAGCTTGCCGCACTGCTCCAGTGCCAGCCTAGCTTGCTGCCCTTTCCCAGTGCAAACCTAGCTTTCTGCTCTGCCGCAGTGCCATCCTAGCTTGCTGCTCTTCCCCAGTGCCAACCTAACTTGCTGCGCTGCTCAAGTGCCACCCAAGCTTGCAGCCCTGCCCCAATGGCAACCTGGCTTGCTACCCTGCCCCAGTGCCATCCTAGCTTCCTGACCTGCTCCAGTGCCAGCCTAGCTTGCTGCCCTTCCCCAGTGCCAACCTAGCTTGCTGACCTGCTCCAGTGCCAACCTAGCTTGCTGCCCTGCCCCAGTGCCAGCAAAGCTTGCTGCCCTGTCCCAGTGCCAACCTAGCTTGCTGCCCGGCTGTAGTGCCAACCTAGCTTGCTGCCCTGCCCCAGTCCTAACCTAGCTTGCTGCCCTGCTCAAATTGCAAACCTAGCTTGGTGCCCTGCCTTAGTGCCAACCAAGCTTGCTGCCTTCCTCCACTGCCAACCTAACTTGCTGTCCTGCCCAAGTCCCAACCTAGTTTGCTGCCCTGCGTCAGTGCGATCATAGCATCCTTCCATGCCCCTGTGCCAACATAGGTTGCTGCCTTGCCCCAGGGTGAACCTAGCTTTCTGGCCTGCCGCAGTGCCGGCCAAGCTTGCTGCCCTGCTCCAGTTCCGGCGTAGCTTGCTTCCCTGCTCCAGTGCACCCTTAGCTTGCTGCCCTGCCCCAGTGCCAACCTAGCTTGCTGCCCTGGGTCAGTGCAAACCTAGATTATTTCCCTGCCCCAGGGCTAACCAAGCTTGCTGCCCTGCTCCAGTGCCATCCTAGCTTGCTGCCCTGCTCCAATGCCAACCAAGCTTCCTGCCAATCTCAAGTGCCAACCTAGCTTGCTGCCCCGCCCCAGTGCCAACCAGGCTTGCTGCCCTGCTCCAGTGCCAGCCTAGCTTGCTGCCGTGCTCCAGTGCCAACCTAGCTTGCTGCCATGCCCCAGAGCCAACCTTGCTTGCTGCCCTGCCCCAGGGCGACCCTAGCTTGCTGCCCTGCCCCAGTGCCAACCTAGCTTTTTGTCTTGCTGCAGTGCCAACCTAGCTTGCTGCCCTGCTGTAGTGTGATCCTATCTTGCTGCCCTGCCCCAGTGCCAGCCTATCTTGCTGCCCTGCTCCAATGCCAACTTAGCTTGCTGCCCTGCCCCTGTGCCATCCTTCCTAGCTGCCCTGCTGCAGTACCAATCTAGCTTGCTGCCCTTTCCCAGTGCCAAGCTAGCTTGCGGCCCTGCCCCAGTGTCGGCAAAGCTTGCTGCCCTGCCCCAGTGCCAACCTAGCTTGCTGCCCGGCTAGAGAACCAACCTAGCTTGCTGCCCTGCCCCATTGCCAACATAGCTTGCTGCCATGCCTCAGTGCCAACCAATCTTGTTGCCCTGCTCCAGTGCCAACCTAGCTTGATGCCCTCCTACAGTGTCAACTTAGCTTACTGTCATGCCCAAGTGCCAACCTAGCTTGCTGCCCTGCGTCAGTGCGATCCTAGCTTCCTTCCTTCCCCTGTGCCAACCTAGCTTGCTGCCTTGCCCCTTGGTGAACCTAGCTTGCTGATGTGCCGCAGTGCCAGCCAAGCTTGCTGCCCTGCTCCAGTGAAAACGAAGCTTGCTGCCCTGCTCCAGTGTCCGCCTAGCTTGCTGCCCTACCCCAGTGCTAAATTAGCTTGCTGCACTGCCCAAGTGCGAATCTAGCTTGCTGCCCTTTCCCAGTGCCAACCAAGCTTGCTGCCCTGCTCCAGTGCCAGCCTAGCTTGATGCCCTGCCCCAGTGCCAACCTAGCTTGCTGCCTTGCCCCAGGGTGAAATTTGCTTGCTGCCCTGCATCAGTGCCAGCCAAGCTTGCTGCCTTGCTCCAGTGCCACCCAAGATTCCTGCCCTGCACTAATGCCAGCCTAGCTTGCTGCCCTTCTCCTATGCCAACCTAGCTTGCTGCACTGCCCCTGCGCGAACCTAGCTTACTGCCATGCCCCATTGCCAACCAAGCTTGCTGCTCTGCTCCAGTGCCAAGCTAGATTTCTGCCCTGCCCCAGTGCTAACCTAGGTTGCTGCCCTTCCGCATTGCCAACCTAGCATGCTTTCCTGCCGCAGTGCCAACCAAGCTTGTTGCCCTGCTCCAGTGCCAACCTAGCCTGATGTCCTGTTCCAGTTCCAACCTAGCATACTGCACTGCCCCAATACCAACCAAGCTTGCTGCCCTGTCCCAGTGCCAAGAAAGCTTGCTGCCCTGCTCCAGTGCCAGCCTTGCTTGCTGACTTGCCCCATTTCTAACCAAGCTTGAAGCCTTGCTCCTGCCAACCTAGTTTGCTTAGCTGTCCCATTGCCAACTTAGCTTGCTGCCCTGCCCCAGTGCCAAGCAAGCTTGCTGCCCTGCTCCAGACCAGCCTAGCTTCCTGCCCTGCTCCAGTGCTAGCCTAGCTTGCTGCCCTGCCCCATTGCCAACCTAGCTTGCTGCCTCGCTCCAGTGCCAACATAGCTTGCTGCCCTGCCTGACTGCCAATGTAGCTTGCTGCGTTGCCCCAATGCTAAAGTGGCTTGGTGCCTTGCTTCAGTGCCAACCAAGCTTGCTGCCCAGCTCCAGTGCCAGCCTAGCTTGCTGCCTTGCTCCTGTTCACCCCTAGCTTGCTGCCCTGCCCCAGTGCCAACCTAGCTTGCCGCCCTGTGTTAGTGCGCACATAGTTTCCTTCCCCGCCCCAGGGCCAACAAAGCTTGCTGCGCTGCTCCAGTGCCAACCTAGCTTGCTGCCGTGCCCCAGGGTGAACCAAGGTCGTTGCCCTGCCCCAATGCCAACCAAGCTTGCTGCCCTGCTCCAGTGCCAAAAAAGCTTCCTGCCCTGCTCCAGTGCCAGCTTTGCTTGCTTACCTGCTGCAGTGCCAACCTAGCTTGTTGCCCTGCCCCAGTGCGAAATTAGCTTGTTGCCCTGCCCCAGTGCCACCCAAGCTTGCTACTATGCTCCAGTGCCAACCTAACTTGCTGCCCTTCACCATTGCCAACCTAGCTTGCTGTCCTGCCCCAGTGCCAACTAAGCTTGGTGCCCTGCCTCAGTGTCAACCAAGCTTGCTGCCCTGCTCCAGTGTCAACCAAGCTTGCTGCCCTGCTCCAGTGCCAACCTAGGTTGCTGCCCTGTCCCAGCGCCAATCTAGCATGCTGCCCTGCCCCAGTGCCAACCAAGCTTGCTGCCCTGCTCCAGCGCCACCCCAGATTTCTGCCCTGCTCCAGTGCCGGCCTGGCTTGCTGCCCTGTCCCAGTGCGAAGCAAGCTTGCTGCCCTGCTCCTGAGCCATCTTAGCTTCCTGCCCTGCCCCAGTTCCAGCCTCGCTTGCTGCCCTGCTCCAGTGCCAACCTAGCTACCTGCCCAGCCCCAGTGCCAACTTAGCTTGCTGCCCTGCCCCTGTGCCAACCTATCTTGCTGCCCTGTTGCAGTGCTAATCTCCTTAGCTGCCCTGCCCAATTGCCAAGCTAGCTTGCTGCCCTGCTGCAGTGCCAACCTAGCTTGCTGCTCTGCTCCAGTGCCAACCTAGCTTTCTGCCCTGCCCCAGTGCCAACCTAGCTTTCTGCATTGCTGCAGTGCTAATGTACCTAGCTTGTCTGTCCAACTGCCAACCTAGCTTGCTGCCCTGCCCCAGTGCTAACCAAGCTTGCTGCTCTGCCCCAGTGCCAACGTAGCTTGCTGCCTTGCTGCAGTGCCAACCTAGCTTGCTGCCCTGCCCAAGTGCCAATCTAGCTTGCTGCCCTGCTGCAGTGCTAATCTACATAGCTGCCCTTCCCCATTGTCAACATAGATTGATGCCCTGCCCCAGTGCCAACCAAGCTTGCTGCTCTGCCCCAGTGCCAACGTAGCTTGCTGCCTTGCTGCAGTGCCAACCTAGCTTTCTGCCCGGCCCCAGTGCCAACCAAGCTTGCTGCTCTGCCCCAGTGCCAACGTAGCTTGCTTACCTGCTGCAGTGCCAACCTAGCTTGCTGCCTTGCTCCAGTGCCAACCAAACTTGCTGCCCTGCCCCAGTGCCAACCTAGCTTGCTGCCCTGCTGCAGTGCTAATCTACATAGCTGCCCTTCCCCATTGCCAACCTAGATTGATGCCCTGCCCCAGTGCCAACCAAGCTTCCTGCTCGGCCCCAGTGCCAACGTAGCTTGCTGCCTTGCTGCAGTGCCAACCTAGCTTTCTGCCCTGCCCCAGTACCAACCTATCTTGCTGCCCTGCCCCAGTGCCGACTAAGCTATTTGCTCTGAACCAGTGCCGGCTTAGCTTGCTGCCTTGCCCCAGTGCCAAACTAGCTTGCTGCCCTGCTCCAGTGCCAGCCTAGCTTGCCGCCGTCCTCCAGTGCCAACCTAGCTTGCTGCCCTGCTACATTGCCAAACTTGCATGCTGCCCTGCTGCAGTGCAAACCTAGTTTGCTTCCCTGCCCAAGTGCCAACCAAGCTTGCTGCTCTGCTCCAATGCCAACCTAGCTTGTTGCGATTCCCCATTGCCAACCTAGCTTTCTGTCCTGCTTAAATTGCAACCTAGCTTGCTGCCCTGCCCAAGTGCCAACTAATCTTGCTGATCTGCCCCAGTGCCAACCAAGCTTGCTGCCCTGCTCCAGTGCCAACCTAGCTTGCTGCCCTGCCTCATTCCCAACCTAGCTTGCTGCCCTGCCCCATTGCCAACCTAGCTTGCTGCCTCGCTCCAGTGCCAACATAGCTTGCTGCCCTGCCCCACTGCCAATGTAGCTTGCTGCTCTGCCCCAATGCTAAAATAGCTTGGTGCCTTGCCTCAATGCCAACCAAGCTTGCTGCCCAGCTCCAGTGCCAGCCTCGCTTGCTGCCTTGCTCCAGTTCACCCCTATCTTGCTGCATTGCCCCAGTGCCAACCTAGCTTGCCGCCCTGTGTCAGTGCGCACATAGTTTTCTTCCCTGCCCCAGGGCCAACCAAGCTTGCTGCGCTGCTCCAGTGCCAACCTAGGTTGCTGCCGTGCCCCAGGGTGAACCAATGTCGCTGCCCTGCCCCAATGCTAACCAAGCTTGCTGCCCTGCTCCAGTGCCAACCAAGCTTCCTGCCCTGCTCCAGTGCCAGCTTTGCTTGCTGTCCTTCCCAAGTGCCAAACTACCTTGTTGCCCGGCCCCAGTGTGAACTTAGCTTGTTGCCCTGCCCCAGTGCCGACTAAGCTATTTGCTCTGAACCAGTGCCGGCTTAGCTTGCTGCCTTGCCCCAGTGCCAAACTAGCTTGCTGCCCTGCTCCAGTGCCAGCCTAGCTTGCCGCCGTCCTCCAGTGCCAACCTAGCTTGCTGCCCTGCTACAGTGCCAAACTTGCATGCTGCCCTGCTGCAGTGCAAACCTAGTTTGCTTCCCTGCCCAAGTGCCAACCAAGCTTGCTGCTCTGCTCCAATGCCAACCTAGCTTGTTGCGATTCCCCATTGCCAACCTAGCTTTCTGTCCTGCTTAAATTGCAACCTAGCTTGCTGCCCTGCCCAAGTGCCAACTAATCTTGCTGATCTGCCCCAGTTCCAACCAAGCTCGCTGCCCTGCTCCAGAGCCAACCTAGCTTGCTGCGCGGCTCCAGTGCCATCCTATCTTGCTGCCCTGCCCCAGTGCCAACCTACCTTGCTGCGCTGCTCCAGTGCCATTCTAGCTTGCTGCCCTGTCCCAGTGGAAACCTAGCTTGCTGCTCTGCATCAGTGCCATCCTAGCTTGCTGCCCTGCCCCAGTGCCAACCTAGCTTGCTGCGCTGTTCAAGTGCCACCCAAGCTTGCTTCCCTGCCCCAATGCCAACCTGGCTTGCTGCCCTGCCCCAGTGCCAAACTAGCTTCCTGCCCTGCTCCAATGCCAGCTTAGCTTGCTGCCCTGCTCCAGTGCGAGCCTAGCTTGCTGCCCTTCCCCAGTGCCAACCTAGCTTGCTGCCCTTCCCCAGTGCCAAACTAGCTTGCTGCCCTGTCCCAGTGCCAACCTAGCTTGCTGCTGAGCCCCAGTGCAAAAATAGCTTTCTGTCCTGCCCCAGTGCCAACCTAGCTTGCTACCCTGCTCAAGTGCCATCAAAGCTAGCTGCCCTGCCCCAGTGCCAACCAAGCTTGCTGCGCTGCCCCAGAGCCAACCTAGCTTGCTGCTCTGCTCCAGTGCTAACCTAGCTTGTTGCCCTGCCCTATTGCTAACCTAGCTTACTGTCATGCACCAGTTGCAACCTAGCTTGCTGCCCTGCCCAAGTGCCAACCAATCTTGCTGATCTGCTCCAGTGCTAACCTAGCTTGCTGCCCTGCCCCAATGCCAACCAAGCTTGCTGCCCTGCTGCAGTGCCACTCTAGCTAGGTGCTTTGCTCCATTGCCAACCTAGCTTCCTGCCCTGCCCTAGTGCCAACATAGCTTTCTGCCCTGCCCCAGTGCCAACCTAGCTTGCTGCCCTGTTCCAGTGCCAACATAGCTTGCTGCCCTGCTTCAGTGTCATCCTAGCTTGCTGCCGTGCTACAGTGCCAACCTTGCTTGCTGCCCTGCTCCAGAGAGAACCTAGCTTGCTGCCCTGCCCCTGTGCCAACCAAGCTTGCTGCCCTGCTGCAGAGCAAACCAAGCTTGCTGCCCTGCTCCAATGCCAACCTAGCTTGAAGCTCTGCCCCATTGCATACCTAGTTTGCTTCCCTGCCAAGTGCCAACCAAGCTTGCTCCTCTGCTCCAATGCCAACCTAGCTTGTTGCGCTGCCCCATTGCCAACCTATCTTTCTCTCCTGCTCCAGTTTCAACCTAGCTTGCTGCCCTGCCCAAGTGCCAACTAATCTTGCTGATCTGCCCCAGTGCCAACCAAGCTTGCTGCCCTGCTCCAGTGCCAACCTAGCTTGCTGCCCTGCCTCATTCCCAACCTAGCTTGCTGCCCTGCCCCATTGCCAACCTAGCTTGCTGCCTCGCTCCAGTGCCAACATAGCTTGCTGCCCTGCCCCACTGCCAATGTAGCTTGCTGCTCTGCCCCAATGCTAAAATAGCTTGGTGCCTTGCCTCAATGCCAACCAAGCTTGCTGCCCAGCTCCAGTGCCAGCCTCGCTTGCTGCCTTGCTCCAGTTCACCCCTATCTTGCTGCATTGCCCCAGTGCCAACCTAGCTTGCCGCCCTGTGTCAGTGCGCACATAGTTTTCTTCCCTGCCCCAGGGCCAACCAAGCTTGCTGCGCTGCTCCAGTGCCAACCTAGGTTGCTGCCGTGCCCCAGGGTGAACCAATGTCGCTGCCCTGCCCCAATGCTAACCAAGCTTGCTGCCCTGCTCCAGTGCCAACCAAGCTTCCTGCCCTGCTCCAGTGCCAGCTTTGCTTGCTGTCCTTCCCAAGTGCCAAACTAGCTTGTTGCCCGGCCCCAGTGTGAACTTAGCTTGTTGCCCTGCCCCAGTGCCACCCAAGCTTGCTACTATGCTCCAGTGCCAACCTAACTTGCTGCCCTTCCCCATTGCCAACCTAGTTTGCTGTCCTGCCCCAGTGCCAACTAAGCTTGCTGCCCTGCCTCAGTGTCAACCAAGCTTGCTGCCCTGCTCCAGTGCCAGCCTAGCTTGCTGCCCTGCCCCATTGCCAACCTAGCTTGCTGCCTTGCTCCAGTGCCAACCTAGGTTGCTGCCCTGTCCCAGCGCCAATCTAGCTTGCTGCCCTGCCCCAGTGCTAACCAAGCTTGCTGCCCTGCTCCAGCGCCACCCCAGATTTCTGCCCTGCTCCAGTGCCGGCCTGGCTTGCTGCCCGGTCCCAGTGCGAAGCAAGCTTGCTGCCCTGCTCCAGTGCCAACCTAGCTACCTGCCCTGCCCCAGTGCCAACTTAGCATGCTGCCCTGCCCCAGTGCCAACCTATCTTGCTGCCCTGCCGCAGTGCTAATCTCTTTAGCTGCCCTGCCCAACTGCCAAGCTAGCTTGCTGCCCTGCTGCAGTGCCAACCTAGCTTGCTGCTCTGCTCCAGTGCCAACCTAGCTTGCTGCCCTGCCCCAGTGCCAACTTAGCTTTCTGCATTGCTGCAGTGCTAATGTACCTAGCTTGTCTGTCCAACTGCCAACCTAGCTTGCTGCCCTGCCCCAGTGCTAACCAAGCTTGCTGCTCTGCCCCAGTGCCAACGTAGCTTGCTGCCTTGCTGCAGTGCCAACCTAGCTTGCTGCCCTGCCCAAGTGCCAATGTAGCTTGCTGCCCTGCTGCAGTGCTAATCTACATAGCTGCCCTTCCCCATTGCCAACATAGATTGATGCCCTGCCCCAGTGCCAACCAAGCTTGCTGCTCTGCCCCAGTGCCAACGTAGCTTGCTGCCTTGCTGCAGTGCCAACGTAGCTTGCTGCCTTGCTGCAGTGCCAACCTAGCTTGCTGCCCTGCTACAGTGCCAAACTTGCATGCTGCCCTGCTGCAGTGCAAACCAAGCTTGCTGCCCTCCTCCAGTGCCAGCCTAGCTTGATGCGCTGCCCCAATGCCAACCTTGCTTGAAGCCCTGCCCCAGTGCAAACCTAGTTTGCTTCCCTGCCCATGTGCCAACCAAGCTTGCTGCTCTGCTCCAATGCCAACCTAGCTTGTTGCGATTCCCCATTGCCAACCTAGCTTTCTGTCCTGCTTAAATTGCAACCTAGCTTGCTGCCCTGCCCAAGTGCCAACTAATCTTGCTGATCTGCCCCAGTTCCAACCAAGCTCGCTGCCCTGCTCCAGAGCCAACCTAGCTTGCTGCGCTGCTCCAGTGCCATCCTAGCTTGCTGCCCTGCCCCAGTGCCAACCTAGCTTGCTGCGCTGCTCCAGTGCCATCCTAGCTTGCTTCCCTGTCCCAGTGGAAACCTAGCTTGCTGCTCTGCATCAGTGCCAACCTAGCTTGCTGCCCTGCCCCAGTGCCAACCTAGCTTGCTGCGCTGTTCAAGTGCCACCCAAGCTTGCTTCCCTGTCCCAATGCCAACCTGGCTTGCTGCCCTGCCCCAGTGCCAAACTAGCTTCCTGCCCTGCTTCAGTGCCAGCTTAGCTTGCTGCCCTGCTCCAGTGCGAGCCTTGCTTGCTGCCCTTCCCCAGTGCCAACCTAGCTTGCTGCCCTTCCCCAGTGCCAAACTAGCTTGCTGCCCTGTCCCAGTGCCAACCTAGCTTACTGCTCAGCCCCAGTGCAAAAATAGCTTTCTGTCCTGCCCCAGTGCCAACCTAGCTTGCTACCCTGCTCAAGTGCAATCAAAGCTTGCTACCCTACCCCAGTGCCATCCTAGCTTGCTGCCTTGCCCCAGAGCCAACCTAGCTTGCTGCTCTGCTCCAGTGCTAACCTAGCTTGTTGCCCTGCCCTATTGCTAACCTAGCTTACTTTCATGCACCAGTTGCAACCTAGCTTGCTGCCCTGCCCAAGTGCCAACCAATCTTGCTGCCCTGCCCCAATGCCAACCAAGCTTGCTGCCCTGCTACAGTGCCACTCTAGCGAGGTGCTTTGCTCCATTGCCAACCTAGCTTCCTGCCCTGCCCTAGTGCCAACATAGCTTTCTGCCCTGCTCCAGTGCTAACCTAGCTTGCTGCCCTGTTCCAGTGCCAACCTAGCTTGCTTCCCTGCTTCAGTGCCATCCTAGCTTGCTGCCGTGCTACAGTGCCAACCTTGCTTGCTGCCCTGCCCCAGAGCGAACCTAGCTTGCTGCCCTGCCCCTGTGCCAACCAAGCTTGCTGCCCTGCTGCAGTGCAAACCAAGCTTGCTGCCCTGCTCCAATGCCAACCTAGCTTGAAGCCCTGCCCCATTGCATACATAGTTTGCTTCCCTGCCCAAGTGCCGACCAAGCTTGCTGCTCTGCTCCAATGCCAACCTAGCTTGTTGCGCTGCCCCATTGCCAACCTATCTTTCTCTCCTGCTCCAGTTTCAACCTAGCTTGCTGCCCTTCCAAAGTACCAACTAATCTTGCTGATCTGTCCCAGTGCCAACCAAGCTTGCTGCCCTGCTCCAGTGCCAACCTAGCTTGCTGCCCTGCCTCATTGCCAACCTAGCTTGCTGCCCTTCCCTAGTGCCAGTTTTGCTTGCTGCCCAGCCCCAGTGCGAACGTAGCTTCCTGCCCTGCCCCAGTGCCAACCAAGCTTGCTGCCCTGCTCCAGTGTCAGCCTAGCTTGCTGCCGTGCTCCAGTGCCATCCTAGCTTGCTGCAGTGCCTAAGAGCCAACCTTGTTTGCTGCCCTGGCCCAGGGCGACCCTAGCTTGCTGGCCTGCCCCAGTGCCAGCCAAGCTTTTTGCCCTGTTCCAGTGAAAACCAAGCTTGCTGCCCTCCTCCAGTGCCAGCCTAACTTGCTGCGCTGCCACAATGCCAACCTAGCTTGAGGCCCTGCCAAAGTGCAAACCTAGTTTGCTGCCCTGCCCAAGTGCCACCCAAACTTGCTGCTCTGCTCCAATACCAACCTAGCTTGTTGCGCTGCCCCATTGCTAACCTAGCTTTCTGTCCTGCTCAAGTGCCAACCTATCTTGCTGGTGTACCCAAGTGCCAACCTAGCTTGCTGCCGTGCCCCAATGTCAACCAAGCTTGCTGCACTGCTCCAGTGCCACTCTAGCTTGGTGCTTTGCTCCATTGCCAACCTAGCTTCCTGCCCTGCCCTAGTGCAAACCTAGCTTTCTGCCCTGCTCCACTGCCAACCTAGCTTGCTGCCCTGTCCCAGTGCAAACAAAGCTTGCTTCCCTGCTCTAGTTCCGGCCTAGCTTGATGCGCTGCCCCAATGCCTACCTGGCTTGAAGCCCTGCCCCAGTGCAAACCTTGTTTGCTGCCCTGCAAAAGTGCCATCCAAGCTCGCTGCTCTGCTCCAATGCCACCTAGCTTGTTGCGATGCCCCATTGCCAACCTGGCTTTCTGTCCTGCTCCAGTTGCAACCTAGCTTGCTGCCCTGCCCAAGTGCCAACTAATCTTGCTGATCTGCCACAGTGCCAACCAAGCTTGCTGCCCTGCTCCAGTGCCAACCTAGCTTGCTGCGCTGCTCCAGTGCCAACCTAGCTTGCTGCCCTGTACCAGTGGAAACCTAGCTTGCTGCTCTGCCCCAGTGCCATCCTAGCTTGATGCCCTGCCCCAGTGCCAACCTAGCTTGCTGCGCTATTCAAGTGCCACCCAAGCTTGCTGCCCTGCCCCAATGCCAACCTGGGTTGCTGCGCTGCCCCAGTGCCAAACTAGCTTCCTGCCCTGCTCTAATGCAAGCCTAGGTTGCTGCCCCGCTCCAGTACGAGCCTAGCTTGCTGCCCTTCCCCTGTGCCCACCTAGCTTGCTGACCTGCTCCAGTGCCAAACTAGCTTGCTGCCCTGTCCCAGTGCGAACCTAGCTTGCTGCTCAGCCTCTGTGCCAAAATAGCTTTCTCCTGCCCCAGTGCGAACATAGCTTGCTACCCTGCTCAAGTGCCATCGAATCTTGCTGCCCTGCCCCAGTGCCAACCTAGCTTGCTGCCCTGCCGCAGTGCCAACCTAGCTTGCTGCTCTTCTCCAGTGTCAGCCTAGCTTGCTGCCCTGCTCCTGTGCGAGCCTAGCTTGCTGCCCTGCCCAAGTTCCAGCCTAGCATGCTGCCCTTCTTCAGTGCCAACTTAGCTCGCTGCCCTGCCCCGGTGCCAACCTAGCTTTCTGCTTTTCTGCTGTGGCAATACAGCTTGCAGCTTTGACCCAGTGCCAACCTAGCTTGCAGCTCTGCTGCAGTGCCAACCTAGCTTGCTGTCCTTCCCCAGTGCCAACCTAGCTTGCTGCCTTTCCCTGGTGCAAAAGAAGCTTGCTGCCCTGCCCCAGTGCCACACTAGCTTGCTGCCATGCCCCTATGCCAGCCTAGCTTGCTGCACTGCCCCAGAGCCAATCAAGCTTGCTGCCCTGGTCTATTGGCAGCCTAGCTTGCTGCCCTGCTCCAGTGCCTGCAAAGCTTGCTGCCCTGCGCCAGAGCCAACCTAGCTTGCTGCCCTGCCTCATTGCCATCCTAGCTTACTGCCCTGCCTCAGTGCCAACCTAGCTTGCTGCCCTGCCCCAGTGCCAATCAAGCTTGCTGTCCTGCTCCAGTGCCAGACTAGCTTGCTGCCGTGCTCCAGTGCCAACCTAGCTTGCTGCAGTGCCCAAGAGCCAACCTTGCTTGCTGCCCTGACCCAGGGCGACCCTAGCTTGCTGGCCTGCACCATTGCCAGCCAAACTTTCTGCCCTGCTAAAGTGCAAACCTAGTTTGCTGCCCTTCCCAAGTGCCAACCAAACTTTCTGCTCTGCACCATTGCCAACCTAACTTGTTGCGCTGCCCCATTGCCAACCTAGCTTTCTGTCCTGCTCCAGTTCCAACCTAGCTTGCTGCCCTGCCCAAGTGCCAACTAATCTTGCTGAGCTGCCCCAGTGCCAACCAAGCTTGCTGCCCTGCTCCAGTGCCAACCGAGCTCGCTGCCCTGCCCAAGTGCCAACCTAGCTTGCTGCCGTGCCCCAATGCCAACCAAGCTTGCTGCCCTGCTCCATTGCCACTCTAGCTTGGTGCTTTGCTCCATTGCCAACCTAGCTTCCTGTCCTGCCTTAGTACCAACCTAGCTTTCTGCCCTGCTCCAGTGCCAACCTAGCTTGCTATCCTGTCCCAGTGCAAACCTAGCTTGCTGCCCTGCTCCAGTGCCATCCTAGCTTGCTGCTGTGCTCCAGTGCCAACCTAGCTTGCTGCCCTGCTACAGTGCCAACCTTGCTTGCTGCCCTGTCCCAGTGCCAACCAAGCTTGCTCCCCCTGCTGCAGAGCAAACCAAGCTTGCTGCCATGCTCCTGTGCCAGCCTAGCTTGATGCACTGCCCCAATGCCAACCTAGCTTGAAACCCTGCCCCAGTGCAAACCTAGTTTGCTACCTAGCCCAAGTGCCAATCAAGCTTGCTGCTCTGCTCCAATGCCAACCTAGCTTGTTGCGCAGCCCCATTGCCAACCTAGCTTTCTGTCCTGCTCCAGTTGCAACATAGCTTGCTGCCGTACCCAAGTGCCAACTAATCTTGCTGATCTGCCCCAGTGCCAACCAAGCTTGCTGCCCTGCTCCAGTGCCAACCTAGCTTGCTGCACTGTCCCAGTGGAAACCTAGCTTGCTGCTCTGCCCCAGTGCCATCCTAGCTTGCTGCCCAGCCGCAGTGCCATCCTAGCTTGCTGCGCTGTTCAAGTGCCACCCAAGCTTGCTGCCCTGCCCCAATGCCAACCTGGGTTGCTGCCCTGCCCCAGTGCCAGCCTAGCTTGCTGACCTGCTCCAGTGCCAAACTAGCTTGCTGCCCTGTCCCAGTGCCATCCTAGCTTGTGGCTAAGCCCCAGTGGCAAAATAGCTTTCTCCTGCCTCAGTGCCAACCTAGCTTGCTATCCTGCTCAAGTGCCATCGAAGCTTGCCGGCCTGCCCCAGTGCCAACCTAGCTTGCTGCCCTGTCCCAGTGCCAACACAGCTTGCTGCCCTTCTCCAGTGCCAACCTAGCTTGCTGCCCTGCTCCATTGCGAGCCTAGCTTGCTGCCCTGCCCAAGTTCCAGCCTAGCTTGCTGCCCTTCTTCAGTGCCAACTTAGCTTGCTGCCCTGCCCCGGTGCCAACCTAGCTTTCTGCGTTGCTGATGTGGCAATACAGCTTGCTGCCCTGCCCCAGTGCCAACCTAGCTTACTGCTCTGCTGAAGTGCCAACCTAGCTTGCAGTCCTGCCCAAGTGCCAACCTAGCTTGCTGCCTTTCCCTGGTGCAAAACAAGCTTGCTGCCCTGCCCCAGTGCCACCCTAGCTTGCTGCCATGCCCCAATGCCAGCCTAGGTTGCTGCACTGCCCCAGTGCCAATGAATCTTGCTGCCCTACTCTATTGGCACCTTAGCTTGCTGCCCTGGTCCAGTGCTTGCAAAGCTTGCTGCCCTGCCCCAGTGCCAGCCTAGCTTGCTGCTTTGCGCCAGTGCCTACCTAGCTTGCTGCCCTGCCACATTGCCAACCTAGCTTGCTGCCCTGCCCCAGTGCCAGCTTAGCTTGCTGCCCAGCCCCAGTGCCATCCTAGCTTGCTGCCCTGCCCCAGTGCCAACCAAGCTTGCTGCCCTGCTCCCGTGCCAGCCTAGCTTGCTGCAGTGCCCAAGAGCCAACCTTGCTTTCTGCCCTGCCCCAGGGCGACCCTAGCATGCTGGCCTGCCCAAGTGCCAACCAAGCTTTCTGTCCTGCTACAGTGAAAACCAAGCTTGCTGCCCTCCTCCAGTGCCAGCCTAACTTGCTGCGCTGCCACAATGCCAACCTAGCTTGAGGCCCTGCCGAAGTGCAATCCTAGTTTGCTGCCCTGCCCAAGTGCCAACCAAACTTGCTGCTCTCCTCCAATGCCAACCTAGCTTGTTGCGCTGCCCCATTGCCAACCTAGCATTCTGTCCTGCTCCAGATGCAACATAGCTTGCTGCCCTGCCCAAGTGCCAACCAATCTTGCTGCCCTGCCCCAATGCCAACCAAGCTTGCTGCCCTGCTACAGTGCCACTCTAGCGAGGTGCTTTGCTCCATTGCCAACCTAGCTTCCTGCCCTGCCCTAGTGCCAACATAGCTTTCTGCCCTGCTCCAGTGCTAACCTAGCTTGCTGCCCTGTTCCAGTGCCAACCTAGCTTGCTTCCCTGCTTCAGTGCCATCCTAGCTTGCTGCCGTGCTACAGTGCCAACCTTGCTTGCTGCCCTGCCCCAGAGCGAACCTAGCTTGCTGCCCTGCCCCTGTGCCAACCAAGCTTGCTGCCCTGCTGCAGTGCAAACCAAGCTTGCTGCCCTGCTCCAATGCCAACCTAGCTTGAAGCCCTGCCCCATTGCATACATAGTTTGCTTCCCTGCCCAAGTGCCGACCAAGCTTGCTGCTCTGCTCCAATGCCAACCTAGCTTGTTGCGCTGCCCCATTGCCAACCTATCTTTCTCTCCTGCTCCAGTTTCAACCTAGCTTGCTGCCCTTCCAAAGTACCAACTAATCTTGCTGATCTGTCCCAGTGCCAACCAAGCTTGCTGCCCTGCTCCAGTGCCAACCTAGCTTGCTGCCCTGCCTCATTGCCAACCTAGCTTGCTGCCCTGCCCTAGTGCCAGTTTTGCTTGCTGCCCAGCCCCAGTGCGAACGTAGCTTCCTGCCCTGCCCCAGTGCCAACCAAGCTTGCTGCCCTGCTCCAGTGTCAGCCTAGCTTGCTGCCGTGCTCCAGTGCCATCCTAGCTTGCTGCAGTGCCTAAGAGCCAACCTTGTTTGCTGCCCTGGCCCAGGGCGACCCTAGCTTGCTGGCCTGCCCCAGTGCCAGCCAAGCTTTTTGCCCTGTTCCAGTGAAAACCAAGCTTGCTGCCCTCCTCCAGTGCCAGCCTAACTTGCTGCGCTGCCACAATGCCAACCTAGCTTGAGGCCCTGCCAAAGTGCAAACCTAGTTTGCTGCCCTGCCCAAGTGCCACCCAAACTTGCTGCTCTGCTCCAATACCAACCTAGCTTGTTGCGCTGCCCCATTGCTAACCTAGCTTTCTGTCCTGCTCAAGTGCCAACCTATCTTGCTGGTGTACCCAAGTGCCAACCTAGCTTGCTGCCGTGCCCCAATGTCAACCAAGCTTGCTGCACTGCTCCAGTGCCACTCTAGCTTGGTGCTTTGCTCCATTGCCAACCTAGCTTCCTGCCCTGCCCTAGTGCAAACCTAGCTTTCTGCCCTGCTCCACTGCCAACCTAGCTTGCTGCCCTGTCCCAGTGCAAACAAAGCTTGCTTCCCTGCTCTAGTTCCGGCCTAGCTTGATGCGCTGCCCCAATGCCTACCTGGCTTGAAGCCCTGCCCCAGTGCAAACCTTGTTTGCTGCCCTGCAAAAGTGCCATCCAAGCTCGCTGCTCTGCTCCAATGCCACCTAGCTTGTTGCGATGCCCCATTGCCAACCTGGCTTTCTGTCCTGCTCCAGTTGCAACCTAGCTTGCTGCCCTGCCCAAGTGCCAACTAATCTTGCTGATCTGCCACAGTGCCAACCAAGCTTGCTGCCCTGCTCCAGTGCCAACCTAGCTTGCTGCGCTGCTCCAGTGCCAACCTAGCTTGCTGCCCTGTACCAGTGGAAACCTAGCTTGCTGCTCTGCCCCAGTGCCATCCTAGCTTGATGCCCTGCCCCAGTGCCAACCTAGCTTGCTGCGCTATTCAAGTGCCACCCAAGCTTGCTGCCCTGCCCCAATGCCAACCTGGGTTGCTGCGCTGCCCCAGTGCCAAACTAGCTTCCTGCCCTGCTCTAATGCAAGCCTAGGTTGCTGCCCCGCTCCAGTACGAGCCTAGCTTGCTGCCCTTCCCCTGTGCCCACCTAGCTTGCTGACCTGCTCCAGTGCCAAACTAGCTTGCTGCCCTGTCCCAGTGCGAACCTAGCTTGCTGCTCAGCCTCTGTGCCAAAATAGCTTTCTCCTGCCCCAGTGCGAACATAGCTTGCTACCCTGCTCAAGTGCCATCGAATCTTGCTGCCCTGCCCCAGTGCCAACCTAGCTTGCTGCCCTGCCGCAGTGCCAACCTAGCTTGCTGCTCTTCTCCAGTGTCAGCCTAGCTTGCTGCCCTGCTCCTGTGCGAGCCTAGCTTGCTGCCCTGCCCAAGTTCCAGCCTAGCATGCTGCCCTTCTTCAGTGCCAACTTAGCTCGCTGCCCTGCCCCGGTGCCAACCTAGCTTTCTGCTTTTCTGCTGTGGCAATACAGCTTGCAGCTTTGACCCAGTGCCAACCTAGCTTGCAGCTCTGCTGCAGTGCCAACCTAGCTTGCTGTCCTTCCCCAGTGCCAACCTAGCTTGCTGCCTTTCCCTGGTGCAAAAGAAGCTTGCTGCCCTGCCCCAGTGCCACACTAGCTTGCTGCCATGCCCCTATGCCAGCCTAGCTTGCTGCACTGCCCCAGAGCCAATCAAGCTTGCTGCCCTGGTCTATTGGCAGCCTAGCTTGCTGCCCTGCTCCAGTGCCTGCAAAGCTTGCTGCCCTGCGCCAGAGCCAACCTAGCTTGCTGCCCTGCCTCATTGCCATCCTAGCTTACTGCCCTGCCTCAGTGCCAACCTAGCTTGCTGCCCTGCCCCAGTGCCAATCAAGCTTGCTGTCCTGCTCCAGTGCCAGACTAGCTTGCTGCCGTGCTCCAGTGCCAACCTAGCTTGCTGCAGTGCCCAAGAGCCAACCTTGCTTGCTGCCCTGACCCAGGGCGACCCTAGCTTGCTGGCCTGCACCATTGCCAGCCAAACTTTCTGCCCTGCTAAAGTGCAAACCTAGTTTGCTGCCCTTCCCAAGTGCCAACCAAACTTTCTGCTCTGCACCATTGCCAACCTAACTTGTTGCGCTGCCCCATTGCCAACCTAGCTTTCTGTCCTGCTCCAGTTCCAACCTAGCTTGCTGCCCTGCCCAAGTGCCAACTAATCTTGCTGAGCTGCCCCAGTGCCAACCAAGCTTGCTGCCCTGCTCCAGTGCCAACCGAGCTCGCTGCCCTGCCCAAGTGCCAACCTAGCTTGCTGCCGTGCCCCAATGCCAACCAAGCTTGCTGCCCTGCTCCATTGCCACTCTAGCTTGGTGCTTTGCTCCATTGCCAACCTAGCTTCCTGTCCTGCCTTAGTACCAACCTAGCTTTCTGCCCTGCTCCAGTGCCAACCTAGCTTGCTATCCTGTCCCAGTGCAAACCTAGCTTGCTGCCCTGCTCCAGTGCCATCCTAGCTTGCTGCTGTGCTCCAGTGCCAACCTAGCTTGCTGCCCTGCTACAGTGCCAACCTTGCTTGCTGCCCTGTCCCAGTGCCAACCAAGCTTGCTCCCCTGCTGCAGAGCAAACCAAGCTTGCTGCCATGCTCCTGTGCCAGCCTAGCTTGATGCACTGCCCCAATGCCAACCTAGCTTGAAACCCTGCCCCAGTGCAAACCTAGTTTGCTACCTAGCCCAAGTGCCAATCAAGCTTGCTGCTCTGCTCCAATGCCAACCTAGCTTGTTGCGCAGCCCCATTGCCAACCTAGCTTTCTGTCCTGCTCCAGTTGCAACATAGCTTGCTGCCGTACCCAAGTGCCAACTAATCTTGCTGATCTGCCCCAGTGCCAACCAAGCTTGCTGCCCTGCTCCAGTGCCAACCTAGCTTGCTGCACTGTCCCAGTGGAAACCTAGCTTGCTGCTCTGCCCCAGTGCCATCCTAGCTTGCTGCCCAGCCGCAGTGCCATCCTAGCTTGCTGCGCTGTTCAAGTGCCACCCAAGCTTGCTGCCCTGCCCCAATGCCAACCTGGGTTGCTGCCCTGCCCCAGTGCCAGCCTAGCTTGCTGACCTGCTCCAGTGCCAAACTAGCTTGCTGCCCTGTCCCAGTGCCATCCTAGCTTGTGGCTAAGCCCCAGTGGCAAAATAGCTTTCTCCTGCCTCAGTGCCAACCTAGCTTGCTATCCTGCTCAAGTGCCATCGAAGCTTGCCGGCCTGCCCCAGTGCCAACCTAGCTTGCTGCCCTGTCCCAGTGCCAACACAGCTTGCTGCCCTTCTCCAGTGCCAACCTAGCTTGCTGCCCTGCTCCATTGCGAGCCTAGCTTGCTGCCCTGCCCAAGTTCCAGCCTAGCTTGCTGCCCTTCTTCAGTGCCAACTTAGCTTGCTGCCCTGCCCCGGTGCCAACCTAGCTTTCTGCGTTGCTGATGTGGCAATACAGCTTGCTGCCCTGCCCCAGTGCCAACCTAGCTTACTGCTCTGCTGAAGTGCCAACCTAGCTTGCAGTCCTGCCCAAGTGCCAACCTAGCTTGCTGCCTTTCCCTGGTGCAAAACAAGCTTGCTGCCCTGCCCCAGTGCCACCCTAGCTTGCTGCCATGCCCCAATGCCAGCCTAGGTTGCTGCACTGCCCCAGTGCCAATGAATCTTGCTGCCCTACTCTATTGGCACCTTAGCTTGCTGCCCTGGTCCAGTGCTTGCAAAGCTTGCTGCCCTGCCCCAGTGCCAGCCTAGCTTGCTGCTTTGCGCCAGTGCCTACCTAGCTTGCTGCCCTGCCACATTGCCAACCTAGCTTGCTGCCCTGCCCCAGTGCCAGCTTAGCTTGCTGCCCAGCCCCAGTGCCATCCTAGCTTGCTCCCCTGCCCCAGTGCCAACCAAGCTTGCTGCCCTGCTCCCGTGCCAGCCTAGCTTGCTGCAGTGCCCAAGAGCCAACCTTGCTTTCTGCCCTGCCCCAGGGCGACCCTAGCATGCTGGCCTGCCCAAGTGCCAACCAAGCTTTCTGTCCTGCTACAGTGAAAACCAAGCTTGCTGCCCTCCTCCAGTGCCAGCCTAACTTGCTGCGCTGCCACAATGCCAACCTAGCTTGAGGCCCTGCCGAAGTGCAATCCTAGTTTGCTGCCCTGCCCAAGTGCCAACCAAACTTGCTGCTCTCCTCCAATGCCAACCTAGCTTGTTGCGCTGCCCCATTGCCAACCTAGCATTCTGTCCTGCTCCAGATGCAACATAGCTTGCTGCCCTGCCCAAGTGCCAACTAATCTTGCTGATCTGCCCCAGTGCTAACCAAACTTGCTGCCCTGCTCCAGTGCCAACCTAGGTTGCTGCGCTGCTCAAGTGCCAACCTAGCTTGCTGAACTGTCCCAGTGGAAACCTAGCTTGCTGCTCTGCCCCAGTGCCATCTTAGCTTGCTGCCCTGCCCCATTGCCAACCTAGCTTGCTGCTCAGCCCCAGTGCCATCCTAGCTTGCTGCACTGCCGCAGTGCCAACCTAGCTTGCAGCGCTGTTCAATTGCCATCCAAGCTTGCTGCCCTGCCCCAATGCCACGCAAGCTTGCTGCGCTGCCCCAATGCCAACCTGGGTTGCTGCCCTGCCCCAGTGCCAAACTAGCTTCCTGCTCTGCTCTAGTGCCAGCCTAGCTTGCTGCCCTGCTACAGTGCGAGCCTAGCTCGCTGCCCTTCCCCTGTGCCAATCTAGCTTGTTGACCTGCTCCAGTGCCAAACTAGCTTGCTGCCCTGTCCCAGTGCCAACCTAGCTTGCGGCTCAGCCCGAGTGGCAAAATAGTTTTCTCCTGCCCCAGTGCCAACCTAGCTTGCTACCCTGCTCAAGTGCCATCGAAGCTTTCCGCCCTGCCCCAGTGCCAACCTTGCTTGCTACCCTGCCCCAATGGCAACCCAGCTTGCTGCTCTTCTCCAGTGCCAACCTAGCTTGCTGCCCTGCTCCAGTGCGAGCCTAGCTTGCTGCCCTGCCCAAGTTCCAGCCTAGCTTGCTGCCCTACTTCAGTGCCAACTTAGCTTGCTGCCCTGCCCCGGTGCCAACCTAGCTTTCTGCGATGCTGATGTGGCAATACAGCTTGCTGCCCTGCCCCAGTGCCAACCTAGCTTACTGCTCTGCTGAAGTGCCAACCCAGCTTGCTCTCCTGCCCAAGTGCCAACCTAGCTTGCTGCCTTTCCCTGGTGCAAAACAAGCTTGCTGCCCTGCCCCAGTGCCACCCTAGCTTGCTGCCATGCCCCAGTGCCAGCCTAGCTTGCTGCACTGCCCCAGTGCCAATCAAGCTTGCTGCCCTGCTGTATTGGCAGCTTAGCTTGCTGCCCTGCTCCAGTGCTTGCAAAACTTGCTGCCCTGCCCCAGTGCCAGCCTAGCTTGCTGCCCTGCGCCAGTGCCAGCCTAGCTTGCTGCCCTGCCTCATTGCCAACCTAGCTTGCTGCCCTGCCCCAGTGCCAGCTTAGCTTGCTGCCCATCCCCAGTGCCAACCTAGCTTGCTGCCCTGCCCCAGTGCCAACCAAGCTTGCTGCCCTGCTCCAGAGCCAGCCTAGCTTGCTGCAGTGCCCAAGAGCCAACCTTGCTTTCTGCTTTGCCCCAGGGCGACCCTAGCTTGCTGGCCTGCCCAAGTGCCAACCAAGCTTTCTGCCCTGCTCCAGTGAAAACCAAGCTTGCTGCCCTCCTCCAGTGCCAGCCTAACTTGCTGCGCTGCCACAATGCCTACCTAGCTTGAGGCCCTGCCGAAGTGCAATCCTAGTTTGCTGCCCTGCCCAAGTGCCAACCAAACTTGCTGCTCTCCTCCAATGCCAACCTAGCTTGTTGCGCTGCCCCATTGCCAACCTAGCTTTCTGTCCTGCTCCAGTTGCAACCTTGCTTGCTGCCCTGTCCCTGTGCCAACCTAGCTTGCCGCTCAGCCCCAGTGCCAAAATAGCTTTCTGTCCTGCCCCAGTGCCATCCAAGCTTGCTACCCTGCTCAAGTTCCATCGAAGCTTGCTGCCCTGCCCCAGTGCCAACCTAGCTTGCTGCCCTGCCCCTGTGCCAACCTAGCTTGCTGCCCTTCTCCAGTGACAGCCTAGCTTGCTGCCCTGCTCCAGTGCGAGCCTAGCTTGCTGCCCTGCCCAAGTTCCATCCTAGCTTGCTGCCCTTCTTCAGTGCCAACTTAGCATGCTGCCCTGCCCCGGTGCCAACCTAGCTTTCTGCCTTGCTGCTGTGGCAATACTGCTTGCTGCCCTGTCCCAGTGCCAACCTAGCTTGCTGTCCTGCCCCAGTGCCAACCTAGCTTGCTGCCTTTCCCTGGTGCAAAACAAGCATGATGCCCTGCCCCAGTGCCACCCTATCTTGCTGCCCTGCCCCAGTGCCAGCCTAGCTTGCTGCACTGCCCCAGTGCCAATCAAGTTTGCTCCCCTGCTCTATTTTCGTCCTAGCTTGCTGCCCTGCTCCAGTGCCTGCAAAGCTTGCTGCCCTGCCTCATTGCCAACCTAGCTTGCTGCCTTGCCCCAGTGCCAGCTTAGCCTGCTGCCCAGCCCCAGTGCCAACCTAGGTTGCTGCTCTGCCCCAGTGGCAACCAAGCTTGCTGCCCTGCTCCAGTGCCAGCCTAGCTTGCTGCCGTGCTCCAGTGCCAACCTAGCTTGCTGCCGTGCCCAAGAGCCAAACTTGCTTGCTGCTTTGCTCCAGGGCGACCCTAGCTTGCTGGCGTGCCCCAGAGCCAGCCAAGCTTTCTGCCCTGCTCCAGTGAAAACCAAGCTTGCTGCCCTCCTCCACTGCCAGCCTAACTTGCTGCGCTGCCACAATGCCAACCTAGCTTGAGGCCTTGCCAAAGTGCAAACCTAGTTTGCTGCCCTGCCAAAGTGCCAACCAAGCTTGCTGCTCAGCTCCAGTGCCAACCTAGCTGTTGCCCTGCCCTATTGCTAACCTAGCTTACTGTCATGCAGCAGTTGCAACTTAGCTTGCTGCCCTGCCCAAGTGCCAACCAATCTTCCTGATCCGCCCCAGTGCCAACCAAGCTTGCTGCAATGCTCAAATGCCAAACTAGGTTGCTGCCTTGCCCAAGTGCCAACATAGCTTTCTGCCGTGCCCCAACGCCATCCAAGCTTGCTGCCCTGCTCCAGTGCCACTCTAGCTTGGACCTTTGCTTCAGTGCCAACCTAGCTTCCTGCCCTGCTATAGTGTTTACCTAGCTTTCTGCCCTGCTCCAGTACCAACCTAGCTTGGTGCCCTGTCCCAGTGCAAACCTAGCTTGCTGCCCTGCTCCATTGCCATCCTAGCTTGCTGCCCTGCCCCAATGCCAACCTAGCTTTCTGCGCTGCTCCAGTGCCCCCCAAGCTTCCTGCCCTGCCCCAATGCCAAACTGGCTTGCTGCCATGCCCCAGTGCAAACCTAGCTTCCTGCCCTGCTCCAGTGCCAGCCTAGCTTGCTGCCCTGCTCCAGTGCAAGCCTTGCTTGCTGCCCTTCCCCAGTGCCAACCTAGCTTGTTGCCCTACCCCAGTGCCAAACTAGCTTGCTGCCCTGCCCCAGTGCCAACCTAGCTTGCTGCCCTGCCCCTGTACCAACCTAGCTTGCTGCCCTTCTCCAGTGCCAAAAAAACTTGCTGCAGTGCCCCAGTGCCAACCTTGCTTGCTGCTCTGCCCCAGTGCCAACCTAGTTTTCTGCCCTGCCCCAGTGCCAACCTAGCTTGCTGCCCTGCCCCTGTACCAACCTAGCTTGCTGCCCTTCTCCAGTGCCAGGCTAGCTTGCTGCCCGGCTCCAGTGCGAGCCTAGGTTGCTGCCCTGCCCCAGTTCCAGCCTAGCTTGCTGCCCTGCTCCAGTGCCAACTTAGCTTGCTGCCCTTCCCCAGCGCCAACCTGGCTTGCTAACCTGCCCCAGTGCCAAACTAGCTTGCTGCTCTGCCCCTGTGAAAACCTAGCTTGCTGCCCTGCCACAGTGCCAACCTAGCTTGCTACCCTGCTTCAGTGCCATCGAAGCTTGCTGCCCTGCCCCAATGCCAACCTAGCTTGCTGCACTTCCCAGGTGCCCACCTAGCTTGCTGCCCTCCTCCAGTGCCAGCCTAGCTTGCTGTCCTGCTCCAGTGCCAGCCTAGCTTGCTGCCCTGCCCCATTGCCAACCTAGCTTGCTGCCTTGCCACAATGCGAACCTAGCTTGGTGCCTTGCCTCAGTGCCAAACAAGCTTGCTGCCCTGCTACAGTGACAGCCTAGCTTGCTTTCCTGCTCCAGTGCACCCCTAGCTTGCTGCCCTGCCCCTGTGCCAACCTAGCTTGCCGCCCTGTGTCAGTGCGAACCTAGTTTCCTTCCCTGCCCCATGGCCAACCAAGCTTGCTGCCCTGCTCCAGTGCCAGCCTAGATTGCTGCCGTGCCCCAGGGTGAACCTAGGTCGCTGCCCTGCTCCAGTGCCAGCCAAGCTTCCTGCCCTGCTCCGGAGCCAGCTTAGCTTGCTGCCATTCCCCAGTGCCAACCTAGCTTGTTGCCCTGCCCCAGTGCGAACGTAGCTTGCTGCCCTGCCCCAGTGCCACCCAAGCTTGCTGCTATGCTCCCGTGCCAACCTAACTTGCTGCTCTTCCCCAGCGCTAACCTGCCTTGCTTCCCTGCCGCAGTGCTAACCTAGCTTGCTGTCCTGCCCCAGTGCCAACTAAGCCTGCTGCCCTGCCCCAGTGTCAACGAAGCTTGCTGCCCTGCTTCAGTGCCATCCTAGCTTGCTGCCGTGCTACAGTGCCAACCTTGCTTGCTGCCCTGGCCCAGAGCGAACCTAGCTTGCTGCCCTGCCCCTGTGCCAACCAAGTTTGCTGCCCTGCTGCAGTGGAAACCCAGCTTGCTGCCCTGCTCCAATGCCAACCTAGCTTGAAGCCCTGCCCCATTGCATACCTAGATTGCTTCCCTGCCCAAGTGCCAACCAAGCTTGCTGCTCTGCTCCAATGCCAACCTAGCTTGTTGCGCTGGCCCATTGCCAACCTATCATTCTCTCCTGCTCCAGTTTCAACCTAGCTTGCTGCCCTGCCCAAGTGCGAACAAATCTTGCTGATCTGCCCCAGTGCCAACCAAGCTTGCTGCCCTGCTCCAGTGCCAACCTAGCTTGCTGCCCTGCCTCATTGCCAACCTAGCTTGCTGCCCTGCCCTAGTGCCAGCTTTGCTTGCTGCCCAGCCCCAGTGCGAACGTAGCTTCCTGCCCTGCCCCAGTGCCAACCAAGCTTGCTGCCCTGCTCCAGTGTCAGCCTAGCTTCCTGCCGTGCTCCAGTGCCATCTTAGCTTGCTGCAGTGCCTAAGAGCCAACCTTGTTTGCTGCCCTGGCCCAGGGCGACCCTAGCTTGCTGGCCTGCCCCAGTGCCAGCCAAGCTTTGTGCCCTGCTCCAGTGAAAACCAAGCATGCTGTCCTCCTCCAGTGCCAGCCTAACTTGCTGCGCTGCCACAATGCCAACCTAGCTTGAGGCCCTGCCAAAGTGCAAACCTAGTTTGCTGCCCTGCCCAAGTGCCAACCAAACTTGCTGCTCTGCTCCAATGCCAACCAAGCTTGTTGCGCTGCTCCATTGCTAACCTAGCTTTCTGTCCTGCTCCAGTGCCAACCTAGCTTGCTGGTGTGCCCAAGTGCCAACCTAGCTTGCTGCCGTGCCCCAATGTCAACCAAGGTTGCTGCCCTGCTCCAGTGCCAATCTAGCTTGGTGCTTTGCTCCATTGCCAACCTAGCTTCCTGCCCTGCCCTAGTGCAAACCTAGCTTTCTGCCCTGCTCCACTGCCAACCTAGCTTGCTGCCCTGTCCCAGTGCAAACAAAGCTTGCTTCCCTGCTCTAGTGCCGGCCTAGCTTGATGCGCTGCCCCAATGCCAACCTGGCTTGAAGCCCTGCCCCAGTGCAAACTTTGTTTGCTGCCCTGCAAAAGTGCCAACCAAGCTCGCTGCTCTGCTCCAATGCCAACCAACTTGTTGCGATGCCCCATTGCCAACCTAGCTTTCTGTCCTGCTCCAGTTGCAACCTAGCTTGCTGCCCTGGCCAAGTGCCAACTAATCTTGCTGATCTGCCACAGTACCAACCAAGCATGCTGCCCTGCTCCAGTGCCAACCTAGCTTGCTGCACTGTCCCAGTGGAAACCTAGCTAGCTGCTCTGCCCCAGTGGCATCCTAGCTTGCTGCCCAGCCGCAGTGCCATCCTAGCTTGCTGCGCTATTCAAGTGCCACCCAAGCTTGCTTCCCTGCCCCAATGCCAACCTGGGTTGCTGCGCTGTCCCTGTGCCCACCTAGCTTGCTGACCTGCTCCAGTGCCAAACTAGCTTGCTGCCCTGTCCCAGTGCGAACCTAGCTTGCTGCTCAGCCTCTGTGCCAAAATAGCTTTCTCCTGCCCCAGTGCGAACCTAGCTTGCTACCCTGCTCAAGTGCCATCGAATCTTGCTGCCCTGCCCCAGTGCCAACCTAGCTTGCTGCCCTGCTGCAGTGCCAACCTAGCTTGCTGCTCTTCTCCAGTGCCAGCCTAGCTTGCTGCCCTGCTCCTGTGCGAGCCTAGCTTGCTGCCCTGCGCAAGTTCCAGCCTAGCATGCTGCCCTTCTTCAGTGCCAACTTAGCTTGCTGCCCTGCCCCGGTGCTAACCTAGCTTTCTGCCTTTCTGCTGTGGCAATACAGCTTGCTGCTTTGACCAAGTGCCAACCTAGCTTGCAGCTCTGCTGCAGTGCCAACCTAGCTTGCTGTCCTTCCCCAGTGCCAACCTAGCTTGCTGCCTTTCCCTGGTGCAAAACAAGCTTGCTGCCCTGCACCAGTGCCACACTAGCTTGCTGCCATGCCCCTGTGCCAGCCTACCTTGCTGCACTGCCCCAGTGCCAATCAAGCTTGCTGCCCTGCTCTATTGGCAGCCTAGCTTGCTGCCCTGCCCCAGTGGCAGCTTAGCTTGCTGCCCAGCCCCAGTGCCATCCTAGCTTGCTGCCCTGCCCCAGTGCCAACCAAGCTTTCTGCCCTGCTCCAGTGCCAGCCTAGCTTGCTGCAGTGCCCAAGAGCCAACTTTGCTTTCTGCCCTGCCCCTGGGCGACCCTAGCTTGCTGGCCTGCCCAAGTGCCAACCAAGCTTTCTGCCCTGCTCCAGTGAAAACCAAGCTTGCTGCCCTCCTCCAGTGCCAGCCTAACTTGCTGCGCTGACACAATGCCAACCTAGCTTGAGGCAGTGCCGAAGTGCAATCCTAGTTTGCTGCCCTGCCCAAGTGCCAACCAAACTTTCTGCTCTCCTCCAATGCCAGCCTAGCTTGTTGCGCTGCCCCATTGCCAACCTAGCTTTCTGTCCTGCTCCAGTTGCAACCTTGCTTGCTGCCCTGCCCAAGTGCCAACTAATCTTGCTGATCTGCCCCAGTGCTAACCAAGCTTGCTGCCCTGCTCCAGTGCCAACCTAGCTTGCTGCGCTGCTCAAGTGCCAACATAGCTTGCTCAACTTTCCCAGTGTAAACCTAGCTTGCTGCTCTGCCCCAGTGCCATCCTCGATTGCTGCCCTGCCCCAGTGCCAACCTAGCTTGCTGCGCTGTTCAAGTGCCATCCAAGCTTGCTGCCCTGCCCCAATGCCAACCTGGCTTGCTGCCCTGCCCCAGTGCCAAACTAGCTTCCTGCCCTTCTCTAGTGCCAGCCTAGCTTGCTGCCCTGCTCCAGTTCGAGCCTAGCTTGCTGCCCTTCCCCAGAGCCAACCTAGCTTGCTGCTCAGCCCCAGTGTCAAAATAGCTTTCTGTCCTGCCCCAGTGCCATCCTAGCTTGCTACCCTGCTCAAGTTCCATCGAAGCTTGCTGCCCTGCCCCAGTGCCAACCTAGCTTGCTGCCCTGCCCCTGTGCCAACCTAGCTTGCTGCCCTTCTCCAGTGACAGCCTAGCTTGTTGCCCTGCTCCAGTTCGAGCCTAGCTTGCTGCCCTGCCCAAGTTCCATCCTAGCTTGCTGCCCTTCTTCAGTGCCAACTTAGCATGCTGCCCTGCCCCGGTGCCAACCTAGCTTTGTGTTTTGCTGCTGTGGCAATACTGCTTGCTGCCCTGCCCCAGTGCCAACCTAGCTTGCTGTGCTGCCCCAGTGCCAACCTAGCTTGCTGCCTTTCCCTGGTGCAAAAAAAGCATGCTGCCCTGCCCCAGTGCCACCCTATCTTGCTGCCCTCCCCCAGTGCCAGCCTAGCTTGGTGCACTGCCCCAGTGCCAATCAAGCTTGCTCCCCTGCTCTATTTTCGTCCTAGCTTGCTGCCCTGCTCCAGTGCCTGCAAAGCTTGCTGCCCTGCCTCATTGCCAACCTAGCTTGCTGCCTTGCCCCAGTGCCAGCTTAGCCTGCTGCCCAGCCCCAGTGCCAACCTAGGTTGCTGCCCTGCCCAGTGCCAATCAAGCTTGCTGCCCTGCTCCAGTGCCAGCCTAGCTGGCTGCCGTGCTCCAGTGCCAACCTAGCTTGCTTCTGTGCCCCAGTGCCAACCTTGCTTGCTGCCCTGCCCCAGGGCGAACCTAGCTTGCTGCCCTGCCCCAGTGCCAACCAAGCTTGCTGCCCTGCTCCTGTGCCAGCCTAGCTTGATGCGCTGCCCCAACTCCAACCTAGCTTGAAGCAGTGCCCAAGTGCAAACCTAGTTTGCTGCCTTGCCCAAGTGCCAACCAAGCTTGCTGCTCTGCTCCAATGACAACCTAGCTTGTTGCCCTGCCCCATTGCCAACCTAGCTTTCTGTCCGGCTCAAGTTGCAAACTAGCTTGCTTCCCTGCCCAAGTGCCAACCAATATTGCTGATCTGCCCCAATGCCAACCAAGCTTGCTGCCCTGCTCCATTGACAACCTAGCTTGCTGTCCTGCCATAGTGCCAACCTAGCTTGCTGTCTTGCCCCAATGCCAACGAAGCTTGCTGCCCTGCTCCTGCGCCACTCTAGATTGGTGCTCTGCTCCAGTGCCAACCTAGCTTGCTACACTGCTCTAGTGCCAGCCTAGCTTGCTTCCATTTCCCAGTGCAAACCTAGCTTGCTGCTCTGCCCCAGTGCCATCCTAGCTTGCTGCCCTTCCCCAGTGCCAACCTAGTTTGCTGCGCTGCTCAAATGCCACCCAACCTTGCAGCCCTGTCCTAATGCCAACCTGGCATGCTGCCATGCCCCAGTGCCAACTTAGCTTCCTGACCTGCTCCAGTGCCAGCCTAGCTTGCTGCCCTGCTCCAGTGCGAGCCTAGCTTGCTGACCTTCCCCAGTGCCAACCTAGCTTGATGACCTGCTCCAGTGCCAACCTAGCTTGCTGACCTGCTCCAGTGCCAACCTAGTTTGCTGCCTTGCTTCAGTGCCAACCTAGCTTGCTCCCCTGCCCAGTGCCAGCAAAGCTTGCTGCCCTGCCCCCGTGCCAACCTAGCTTGCTGCCCTGCCCCAGTGCCAACCTAGCTTGCTGCCCGGCTGTAGTGCCAACCTAGCTTGCTGCCCTGCCCCAGTCCAAAACCTAACTTGCTGCCCTGCCCCCATTGCAAACCTAGCTTGGTGCTCTCCCTCAGTGCCAACCAAGCTTGCTCCCTTGCTCCAGTGCGACCCTAGCTTGCTGCCCTCCTCCAGTGCCAACCTAGCTTGCTGTCTTGCCCAAGTGCCAACCTAGCTTGCTGCCCTGCATCAGTTCGATCATCGCATCCTTCCCTCCCCCTTTGTCCCAACTTAGCTTGCTGCCTTGCCCCAGGGTGAACCTAGCTTGCTGCCCTGCCGCAGTCCCAGCAAAGCTTGCTGCCTGCTCCAGTGCCGGCCTAACTTGCTGCCATGGGTCAATGTAAACCCTAGCTTCTTTCCCTGCCATGGGCAAACCAAGCTTGCTGCCCTGCTCCAGTGCTCCCTTAGCTTGCTCCCCTGCCCAGTCCCAACCTAGCTTGCTGCCCTGGGTCAATGCGAACCTAGCTTCCTTCCCTGCCCATGGGCAAACAAAACTTGCTGCCCTGCTCCAGTGCCAATCTAGCTTGCTGCCATGCCCCAGGGTTAACCTAGGTTGCTGCCCTGTCCCTGTTCCAACAAAGCTTGCTGCCCTGCTCCAATGCTAACCAAGCTTCCTGCCATGCTCCAGTGCCAGCCTAGCTTGCTGCCCTTCCCTTGTGCCAACCTAGCTTGCTGCCTTGCCACAATGCGAACCTAGCTTGGTGCCTTGCCTCAGTGCCAACTAAGCTTGCTGCCCTTTTCCAGTGACAGCCTAGCTTGCTTTCCTGCTCCATTGCACCCCTAGCTTGCTGCCCTGCCAATGTGCCAACCTAGCTTGCCGCCCTGTGTCAGTGCGAACCTAGTTTCCTTCCCTGCCCCATGGCCAACCAAGCTTGCTGCCCTGCTCCAGTGCCAGCGTAGATTGCTGCCGTGCCCCAGGGTGAACCTAGGTCGCTGCCCTGCCCCAGTGCCAACCAAGCTTGCTGCCCTGCTCCAGTGCCAGCCAAGCTTCCTGCCCTGCTCCGGAGCCAGCTTAGCTTGCTGCCATTCCCCAGTGCCAACCTAGCTTGTTGCCCTGCCCCTTTGCGAACGTAGCTTGCTGCCCTGCCCCAGTGCCACCCAAGCTTGCTGCTATGCTCCAGTGCCAACCTAACTTGCTGCTCTTCCCCAGCGCTAACCTGCCTTGCTGCCCTGCCGCAGTGCTAACCTAGCTTGCTGTCCTGCCCCAGTGCCAACTAAGCCTGCTGCCCTGCCCCAGTGTCAACCAAGCTTGCTGCCCTGCCGCAGTGCCAGCCAAGCTTGCTGCCAGGCTCCAGTGCCGGCCTAGCTTGCTGCCCTGCCCCATTGCCAACCTAGCTTGCTGCCTTGCTCCAGTGCCAATCTAGATTGCTGCCCTGTCCCAGATCCAACCTAGCTTGCTGCCCTGCCCCAGTGCCAACCAAACTTGCTGCTCTGCTCCAGCGTCACTTTAGCTTCCTGCCCTGCTCCAGTGCCAGCCTGGCATGCTGCCCTATTCCAGTGCGAACCTAGCTTGCTGCCCTGCTCCTGTGCCATCCTAGCTTCCTGCCCTGCCCCAGTGCCAGCTTCGCTTGCTGCCCTGCTCCATTGCCAACCAAGCTTGCTGCTCTACCCCAGTGTCAACCTAGCTTGCTGCCCTGCCCCAGTGCCAACCTATCTTGCTGCCCTGCTGCAGTGCTAATCTCCATAGCTTCCCTGCCCAACTGCCAAAATAGCTTGCTGCCCTGCTGCATTGCCTACCTAGCTTGCTACCGTGCTCCAATGCCAACCTAGCTTGTTGTCTTGCTGCAGTGCTAATCTACCTAGCTGCCATGCCCAACTGCCAACCTAGCTTGCTCCCCTGCCCGAGTGCCAACCAAGCTTGCTGATCTGCCCCAGTGCCAACGTAACTTGCTGCCCTGCCACAGTGCCAACCTAGCTTTCTGCCATGCCCCAGTGCCAACCTAGCTTCCTGCCCTGCTGCAGTGATAATCTACCTAGCTGCCCTGCTCAACTGCCAACCTAGCTTGCTGATCTGCTGCAGTGCCAACCTAGCTTGCTGCCCTGCTCCAGTGCCAACCTAGAATGCTGCCCTGCCCCAGTGCTACCCTAGCTTGATGCCTTGCTGCAGTGCTAATCTACCTAGCTGCCCTTCCCCAGTGCCAACCTAGCTTGCTGCCCTGCCCCAGTGCCAACCAAGCTTGCTGCTCTGCCGCAGTGCCAACGTAGCTTGCTGCCCTGCTGCAGTACCAACCTAGGTTTGCCGTCCCCCCCAGTCCCAACCAACCTTGTGCCCTGCCCCGTCCCGCCCAAAGCTTGTGCTCTCCCCCCAGTAAACCCCTGGCTTGCTCCCCTTTCCCCCAGAGCGAACCAGTTTGCTCCCCTGTCCTGTGCCAACCTAGCACCCTCCCCTCCCCCAGGCCAGCCTCGCTTGCTGCCTGCTCAGTGCCAAACCAGTTGCTGCCCGCCCCCAGTCCCAATAAGTTGCTCCCCTTTTTGCGTGTAAACTACCGCTGCCCTGCCCAACTGGCAGTATCTTATCCCCCTGCTGCAGGCCAACCTACTTGTGCCTTCTGAGTTCATCTCCATAGTGCCCTGCACAATTCCCAAACCCTAGTTGCTCCCCTGCTGCTTTGCCTCCCTAGCTTGCTGCCGTGCTCGTCCCAACCCTAGCTTGTGCCTGCCCCAGTGCCAACCTGTTGTCCCTTTGCTGCAGTGCTAATCTCCCTAGTGCCCTCCCCAATGCCAACCTAGCTTGCTCCCCTGCCCGAGTGCCAACCAAGCTTGCTGCTCTGCCCCAGTGCCAAAGTAGCTTGCTGCTCTGCCACAGTGCCAACCTAGCTTGCTGCCCTGCCCCAGTGCCAACCTAGCTTGCTGCCCTGCTGCAGTGCTAATCTACCTAGCTGCCCTGCTCAACTGCCAACCTAGCTTGCTGACCTGCTGCAGTGCCAACCTAGCTTGCTGCCCTGCTCCAGTGCCAAAGTAGCTTGATTTCTTGCTGCAGTGCTAATCTACCTAGCTGCCCTTCCCCAGTGCCAACCTAGCTTGCTGCCCTGCCCCAGTGCCAACCAAGCTTGCTGCTCTGCCCCAGTGGCAACGTAGATTGCTGCCATGCTGCAGTGCGAACCTAGCTTTCTGCCGTGCCCCAGTACCAACCAATGTTGCTGCCCTTCCCCAGTGCCGACCAAGTTTGCTGCTCTGCCCCAGTTCCAACTTAGCTTGCTGCCATGACGCAGTGCCAACCTAGCTTGCTGCCCTGTCCCAGTGCCAATCAAGCTTGCTGCCCTGCTCCAGTGCCAGCCTAGCTGGCTGCCGTGCTCCAGTGCTAACCTAGCTTGCTTCTGTGCCCCAGTGCCAACCTTGCTTGCTGCCCTGCCCCAGGGCGAACCTAGCTTGCTGCCCTGCCCCAGTGCCAACCAAGCTTGCTGCCCTGCTCCTGTGCCAGCCTAGCTTGATGCGCTGCCCCAACTCCAACCTAGCTTGAAGCAGTGCCCAAGTGCAAACCTAGTTTGCTGCCTTGCCCAAGTGCCAACCAAGCTTGCTGCTCTGCTCCAATGACAACCTAGCTTGTTGCCCTGCCCCATTGCCAACCTAGCTTTCTGTCCGGCTCAAGTTGCAAACTAGCTTTGCTTCCCTGCCCAAGTGCCAACCAATATTGCTGATCTGCCCCAATGCCAACCAAGCTTGCTCCCCTGCTCCATTGACAACCTAGCTTGCTGTCCTGCCATAGTGCCAACCTAGCTTGCTGTCTTGCCCCAATGCCAACGAAGCTTGCTGCCTGCTCCTGCGCCACTCAAAGATTGGTGCTCTGCTCCAGTGCCAACCTAGCTTGCTACACTGCTCTAGTGCCAGCCTAGCTTGCTTCCATTTCCCAGTGCAAACCTAGCTTGCTGCTCTGCCCCAGTGCCATCCTAGCTTGCTGCCCTTCCCCAGTGCCAACCTAGTTTGCTGCGCTGCTCAAATGCCACCCAACCTTGCAGCCCTGTCCTAATGCCAACCTGGCATGCTGCCATGCCCCAGTGCCAACTTAGCTTCCTGACCTGCTCCAGTGCCAGCCTAGCTTGCTGCCCTGCTCCAGTGCGAGCCTAGCTTGCTGACCTTCCCCAGTGCCAACCTAGCTTGATGACCTGCTCCAGTGCCAACCTAGCTTGCTGACCTGCTCCAGTGCCAACCTAGTTTGCTGCCTTGCTTCAGTGCCAACCTAGCTTGCTGCCCTGCCCCAGTGCCAGCAAAGCTTGCTGCCCTGCCCCCGTGCCAACCTAGCTTGCTGCCCTGCCCCAGTGCCAACCTAGCTTGCTGCCCGGCTGTAGTGCCAACCTAGCTTGCTGCCCTGCCCCAGTCCTAACCTAACTTGCTGCCCTGCCCCCATTGCAAACCTAGCTTGGTGCTCTGCCTCAGTGCCAACCAAGCTTGCTGCCTTGCTCCAGTGCGAGCCTAGCTTGCTGCCCTCCTCCAGTGCCAACCTAGCTTGCTGTCTTGCCCAAGTGCCAACCTAGCTTGCTGCCCTGCATCAGTTCGATCATCGCATCCTTCCCTGCCCCTGTGCCAACTTAGCTTGCTGCCTTGCCCCAGGGTGAACCTAGCTTGCTGCCCTGCCGCAGTCCCAGCAAAGCTTGCTGCCCTGCTCCAGTGCCGGCCTAACTTGCTGCCATGGGTCAATGTGAACCTAGCTTCTTTCCCTGCCCATGGGCAAACCAAGCTTGCTGCCCTGCTCCAGTGCTCCCTTAGCTTGCTGCCCTGCCCCAGTGCCAACCTAGCTTGCTGCCCTGGGTCAATGCGAACCTAGCTTCCTTCCCTGCCCATGGGCAAACAAAACTTGCTGCCCTGCTCCAGTGCCAATCTAGCTTGCTGCCATGCCCCAGGGTTAACCTAGGTTGCTGCCCTGTCCCTGTTCCAACAAAGCTTGCTGCCCTGCTCCAATGCTAACCAAGCTTCCTGCCATGCTCCAGTGCCAGCCTAGCTTGCTGCCCTTCCCTTGTGCCAACCTAGCTTGCTGCCATGCCCAAGTGCGAACCTAGCTTGCTGCCCTGCCCCAGTGCCACCCAAGCTTGCTGCTATGCTCCAGTGCCAACTTAACTTGCTGCCCTGCCCCAGTGCTAACGTACCTTGCTGCCCTGCCCCGGTGCCATCCTATCTTGCTGCCCTGCCCCAGTGCCATCCTAGCTTGCTGCTTTGCCTCAGTGCCAACCTAGTTTGCTGCCTTGCTTCAGTGTCAACCATGCTTGCTGCCCTGCCTCAGTGCCAACCAAGCTTGCTGCCCTGCTCCAGTGCCAACCTACCTTGCTGCCCTGCTCCAGTGCAAGCCTAGCCTGCTGCCCTGCCCCATTGCCAACCTAGCTTGCTGCCTTTCTCCAGTGCCAACCTAGGTTGCGGCCTTTCCCAGTGCCAACCTAGCTTGTTGCTCTGCCCCAGTGCCAATCAAGCTTGCTACCCTGCTCCAGTGCCATCCTGGCTTGCTGCCCTCTGCCAGTGCGAACCTAGCTTGCTGCCCTGCTCCTGTGCCAACTTTGCATCCTGCACTGCCCCAGTACCAGCCTCGCTTGCTGCCCTGCTTCAGTGCCAACCTAATTTGCTGCCCTGCCCCAGTGCCAACCTAGCTTGCTGCCCTTCTGCAGTCCTAAACTACCTAGCTGCCATTCCCAACTGCCAGCCTGTTACTGCCCTGCTGCAGTGCCAACCTAGCTTTCTGCTCTGCCCCAGTACCAACCTATGTTGCTGTCCTACCCAAGTGCCAGCTTAGCTTGCTGCCCAGCCCCAGTGCAACCTAGCTTGCTGCCCTGCCCCAGTGCCAACCAAGCTTGCTGCCCTGCTCCAGTGCCAGCCTAACTTGCTGCTCTGCTCCAGTGCCAACCTAGCTTGCTGCCGTGCCCCAGAGCCAACCTTGCTTGCTGCCCTGCCCCAGGGCGACCCTAGCTTGCTGGCCTGCCTCAGTGCCAACCAAGCTTCCTGCCCTGCTCCAGTGCCAACAAAGCTTTCTGCCTTGCTCCAGTGCCAGCCTAACTTGCTGCGCTGCCCCAATGTCAACCTAGCTTGAGGCCCTGCCAAAGTGCAAACCTAGTTTGCTGCCCAGCCTAAGTGCCAACCAAGCTTGCTGCTCTGCTCCAGTGATAACCTAGCTTGTTGCCCTGCACCATTGCTATCCTAGCTTACTGTCCTGCACCAGTTGCAACCTACCTTGCTGCCCTGCCCAACTGCCAACCAATCTTGCTGATCTGTCTCAGTGCCAACCAAGCTTGCTGCCCTGCTCCAGTGCCAACCTAGCTTGCTGCCCTGCCCAAGTGCCAACCTACCTTGCTGCAGTGCCCCAGTGCCAAGCAAGCTTGCTGCCCTGCTCCAGTGCCACTCTAGCTTGGTGGTTTGCTCCAGTGCCAACCTTGCTTGCTGCCCTGCCCTAGTGTCAACCTAGCGTTCTGCCCTGCTCTATTGCCAACCTAGGTTGCTGCCCTGTCCCAGAGAAAACCTAGCTTGCTGCCGTGCTCCAGTGTCATCCTAGCTTGCTGCCCTGCCCCAGTGCTAAACTAGCTTGCTGCGCTGCTCCTGTGCTACCCAAGCTTCTTGCTCTGCCCCAGTGCCAACCTGGCTCGCTGCTCTGCCCCAGTGATAACCTAGCTTCCTGCCCTGCTCCAGTGTCAGCATAGCTTGCTGCACTGCTCCAGTGTGAGCCTAGCTTGCTGCCCTTCCCCAGTGCCAACCTAGCTTGCTGTCCTGGTCCAGTGCCAAACTAGCTTGCTGCCCTGTCCCAGTGCCAACCTAGCTTGCTGCTCTGCCCGAGTGCCAACCTAGCTTGCTACACTGCTTCAGTGCCAACTTAGCTTGCAGCCCTTCCCCAGTGCCAACCTAGCTTGCTGACCTGCTCCAGTGCCACTCTAGCTTGCTGCAATGTCCCAGTGCCAACCTAGCTTGCTGCTCTGTCCCAGTGAAAACCTAGCTTGCTGCCCTGCCCCAGTGCCAACCTAGTTTGCTACCCTGCTCCAGTGCTATCGAAGCTTGCTGCCCTGCCCCAGTGCCAACCTAGCTTGCTGCCCTGCCTCAGTGCCAACTTAGCTTGCTGCCCTGCTCCAGTGCACCCCTAGCTTGCTGCCCCGCCCCTGTGCCAACATAGCTTTCCGCCCTGTGTCAGTGCGAACCTAGTTTCCTTCCATGCCCCAGGGCCAACCAAGCTTGCTGCCCTGCTCCAGTGCCAACCTAGATTGCTGCCGTGCTCCAGAGCCAGCTTAGCTAGCTGCCTTTCCCAAGAGCCAACCTAGCTTGTTGCCCTGCCCTAGTGCGAACGTAGCTTGCTGCCTTGCCCCAGTGCCACCCAAGCTTGCTGCTATGCTCCAGTGCCAACCTAACTTGCTGCTCTTCCCCAGTGCTAACCTACCTTGCTGCCCTGCCCCAGTGCCAGCCTAGCTTGCTGCTCTTCAACAGTGCTAGCCTTGTTTGCTGCCCTGCCTCAGTGCAACTTAGCTTACTGCCCAGCCCCAGTGCCAACCTAGCTTGCTGCCCTGCTCCAGTTCCAGCCTAGCTTGCTGCCCTGCCCCAGTGCCAGCCTAGCTTGCTGCCCTGCTCCAGAGCCAACCTAGCTTGCTGCCCTGCCCCAGTGCCGACCTAGCTTGTTGCCCTGCTGCAGTGCCAACCTAGCTTGCTGCTTTGCGATAGTGCCAACCTAGCTTGCTGCACTTCACCAGTGCCAACCTAACTTCCTGCCCTATCCCAGAGCCAACCAACCATTCTGCACTGCCCCAGTGCAAACCTAGCTTCCTGCCCTGCCCCACCAACAACCAAGCTTGCTGCTCTGCTCCAGTGCCAACCTAGCTTCCTGCCCTGCCCCAGTGCCAAGCTAGCTTCCTTCCCTGCCCCACTACCAACCAGGCTGGCTGCTCTGCTCCAGTGCCAACCTAGCTTGCTGACCTGCCCCAGTGCCAACCTACCTTGCTGCCCTGCCCCAGTGCCAGTCTAGCTTGCTGCAATGCTCCAGTGCCAAACTACCTTGCAGCCTTGCCCCAGTGCCAACCTAGCTTGCTGCCCTGCCCTGAGCCAAACAAGCTTGCTGCCCTGCTCCAGTGCCTGCTTAGCTTTCTGCCCTGCTCCAGTGCCAGCCTAACTTGCTGCCCTGCTCCAGTGCCAAACTAGCTTGCTGCCCTGCTCCAGTGCTGGCTTAGCTTGCTACCCTGCTCCAGTGCCAACCTATCTTGGTGCCCTGCCCCAGTGCCAACCAAGCTTGCTGCCCTGCTCTAGTGCCAACCAAGCTTGCTACTTTGCCCCAGTACCGGCCTAGCTTGCTACCATTCTCCAGTCTCAACCTAGCTTGGTGCCCTGGAAAAGTTCCAGCCTAGCTTGCTACCCTGCCCCAATGCCAGCATAGATTGCAGCCCTGGTCCAGTGCCAACCTAGATTCTGCCCTGCTCCTTTGCCGGCCTAGCTTGTTGCCCTGCTCCAGTGCGAGCCTAGCTTGCTGCCCTTCTCCAGTGCCAACCTATCTTGCTGACCTGCTCCGGTGCCAAACTAGCTTGCTGCCCCGTCCCAGTGCCAACCTAGCTTGTTGCTCTGCCCCAGTGCCAACCTAGCTTGCTGCCCTGCCCCAGTGCCAATCTAGCTTGCTACTCTGCTCCAGTGAATTCGAAGCTTGCTGCCCTGCCCCAGTGCCAACCTAGCTTGATGCCCTGCCCCAGTGAAAACCTAGCTTGCTGCCCTTCTCCAGTGAGAGCCTACCTGGCCGACCTGCTCCAGTGCGAGCCTAGCTTGCGGCCCTGCCCCAGTTCCAGCCTCGCTTGCTGCCCTGCTCCAGTGCCAACTTAGCTTGCTGCCCTGCCCCGGTGCCAACCTAGCTTTCTGCCATGTTGCTGTGCCAATGTAGTTGCTGCCATGCCCCAGTGCCAACCTAGCTTGCTGCTCTGCTGCACTGCCAACCTAGCTTTCTGTCCTGCCACAGTGCCAACCTAGCTTGCTGCCTTTCCCTGGTGCCAACCAAGCTTGCTGCTCTGCACAAGTGCCACCCTAGCTTGCTGCCCTGCCCCAGTGCCAGCCTAGCTTGCTGCACTGCCCCAGCGCAAATCAAGCTTGCTTCCCTGATCTATTGGCAGCGTAGCTTGCTGCCCTGCTCCAGTGCCTGCAAAGTTTGCTGCCCTGCCCCAGTGCCAGCCTAGCTTGCTGCCCTGCTCCAGTGCCTACCTAGCTTGCTGCCATGCCTCATTGCCAACCTAGATTGCTGCCCTGCGCCAGTGCCAACCAAGCTTGCTGCCCTGCTCCAGTGCCAACATACCTTGCTGCTCTGCTCCAGTGCCAGCCTAACTTGCTGCCCTAACCCAGTGCTAACCTAGCTTGCTGCTCTGCCCGAGTGCCAACCTAGCTTGATGCTCTGCCGAGTGCCAACCTTGCTTGCTTCCCTGCTCCAGTGCAAACCTAGCTTGATACTTTGCCCCAGTGCCAGCATAGCTTGCTAACATTCTCCAGTACCAACTTAGCTTGCTACCCTGCTCCAGTTCCAGCCTAGCTTGCTGCCTTGCCCCAGTGCCAACATTGCTTGCTGCCCTGCTCCAGTGCCAACCTAGCTTGTTGCTCTTCAACAGTGCCAGCCTTCCTTGCTGCCCTGCCCCAGTGCAACTTAGCTTACTGCCCTGCCCCAGTGCCAACCTAGCTTACTGCCCTGCTCCAGTTCCAGCCTAGCTTGCTGCCCTGCCCCAGTGCCAACCTAGCTTGCTGCCCTGCTCCAGAGCCATCCTAGCTTGCTGCCCTGCCCCAGTGCCTACCTAGCTTGTTGCCCTGCTGCAGTGCCAACCTAGCTTGCTGCTTTGCGAGAGTGCCAACCTAGCTTGCTGCGCTTCACCAGTGCCAACCTATCTTCCTGCCCTATCCCAGTGCCAACCAACCTTGCTGCCCTGCCCCAGTGCAAACCTAGCTTCCTGCCCTGCCCCACTAACAACCAAGCTTGCTGCTCTGCTCCAGTGCCAAACTAGCTTCCTGCCATGCCCCAGTGCCAACCCAGCTTCCTTCCCTGCCCCACTACCAACCAGGCTGGCTGCTCTGCTCCAGTGCCAACTTAGCTTGTTGACCTGCCCCAGTGCCAACCTACCTTGCTGCCCTGCCCCAGTGCCAGTCTAGTTTGCTGCAATGCTCCGGTGCCAACCTACCTTGCAGCCTTGCCCCAGAGCCAACCTAGCTTGTTGCCCTGCCCTGAGCCAGACAAGCTTGCTGCCCTGCTCCAGTGCCTGCTTAGCTTTCTGCCCTGCTCAAGTGCCAGCCTAACTTGCTGCCCTGCTCCAGTGACAACCTAGCTTGCTGCCCTGCTCCAGTGCCGGCCTAGCTTGCTGCCCTGCTCCAGTGCCAACCTATCTTGGTGCCCTGCCCCAGTGCCAACCAAGCTTGCTGCCCTGCTCTAGTGCCAACCTAGCTTGCTACTTTGCCCCAGTACCGGCCTAGCTTGCTACCATTCTCCAGTCTCAACCTAGCTTGGTGCCCTGGAAAAATTCCAGCCTAGCTTGCTACCCTGCCCCAGTGCCAGCATAGATTGCTGCCCTGGTCCAGTGCCAACCTAGCCTGCTGCTCTTCACCAGTGCCAGCCTTGCTTGTTACCCTACCCCAGTACCACTTAGCTTACTGCCCTGCCCCAGTGCCAACCTAGCTTGCTGCCCTGCTACAGTTACAGCAAAGCTTGCTGCTCGGCTTCAGTGCCAGCCTAGCTTGCTGCCCTGCCCCAGTGCCAGCCTAGCTTGCTGCCCTGCTCCAGAGCCAACCTAACTTGCTGGCCTGCCCAAGTGCCAACCTAGCTTGCTGCAGTGCCAACCTAGCTTGCTGCCCTGCCCCAGTGCCACCCTTGCTTGCTGCTTTGCTGCAGTGCCAACCTAGCTTGCTGTCCTTCCCCAGTGCCAACCTGACATGCTGCCCTATCCCAGTGCCAACCAACCTTGCTGCCCTGTCCCAGCGCAAACCTAGCTTCCTGCCCTACCCCACTACCAACCAAGCTTGCTGCTCTGCTCCAGTGCCATCCTAGCTTGCTGCCCTGCCCCAGTGCCAACCTAGCTTCCTGCCCTGCCCCACTACCAACCAAGCTTGCTGCCCTGCCCCAGTTTCAGCCTAGCTTGCTGCCCTGCTCCAGTGCCAACTTAGCTTGCTGCTATGCCCTCGTGCCGAAATAGCTTTCTGCCTTGCTGCTGTGCCAATCTAGCTTGCACCTAGGTTGGCTCCATTGCCAACCTAGGTTGCTGCCCTGCTCGAGTTCCAGCCTCTCTTGTTGCCCTGCCCCAGTGCAACTTAGCTTACTGCCCTGCCCAACCTAGATTGCTATCCTGCTACAGTGCCAGCATAGCTTGCTGCTCGGCTGCGGTGCCAGCCTAACTTGCTGCCCTGCCCCAGTGCCTGCCTAGCGTGCTGCCCTGCACCAGTGCCAATCTAGCTTACTGCCCTTCCCCAGTGCCAACCTAGCTTGCTGCCTTGCTTCAGTGCCAACTTAGCTTGCTTCCCTGCTCCAGTGCCAACCTAGTTTGCTGCCCTGCTCCAGTGCCAACCTATCTTTCTTCCCTGCCCCAGTTCCAACCAAGCCTGCTGCCCTGCTCCAGTGCCAACCTAGCTTGCTGCTTTGCCCAAGTGCCAAACAAGCTTTCTGCCCTTCCCCAGTACCAACCTAGCTTGCTGCCCTCCTCCAGTGCCGGCCTAGCTTACTGCTCTGCTCCAGTGCGAGCCTAGCTTGCTGCTTTGCCCCAGTTTCAGCCTAGCTTGCTGCCCTGCTCCAGTGCCAACTTAGCTTGCTGCCATGCCCTGGTGCCAAATTAGCTTTCTGCCTTGCTGCTTTGCCAATCTAGCTTGCTGCCCTGCCCCAGTGCCAACCTCGCTTGCTGCTCTGGTGCAGTGCCAACCTAGCTTGCTGCACTGCCCCAATGTCAACTTAGCTTGCTGCCTTTCCTTGGTGCCAACCAAGCTTGCTGCCCTGCCCCAGTGGCATCCTAGCTTGCTGCTTTGCTGCAGTGCCAACCTAGGTTGCTGCCCTGCCCCAGTGCCAACCTTGCTTGCTGCCCTGCCCCATTGCCAACCTAGCTTGCTACTTTGCCCCAGTGCCAGTTTTGCTTGCTACCATTCTCCAGTGCCATCCTAGCTTGCTGCAATGCTCCAGTTCCAGCCTCTCTTGCTGCCCTGCCCTAGTGCCAGCATACCTTGCTGCTCTGCTCCAGTGCCAACCTATATTGCTGCTCTTCACCAGTGCCAGGCTAGCTTGCTGACCAGCACCAATGCAACTTAGCTTACTGCCCTGCCCCAGTGCCAACCTCGATTGATTCCCTGCTACAGTGTCAGCATAGATTGCTGCTCGACTGCGGTGCCAGCATAGCTTGCTGCTCTGCCCCAGTGCCAGCCTAGCGTGCTGCTCTGCTCCAGTTCCAATCTACCTTGCTGCCCTGCCCCAGTTCCAACCTAGCTTGCTGCCTTGCTGCAGTGCCAACTTAGATTGCTGCCCTTCCCCAGTGCCAACCTATCATTGCTGCCCTGCCCCATTGCCAACCAACCTTGCTGCCCTGCCCCAGTGCAAACCTAGCTTCCTGCCGTGCCCCAGTACCAACCAAGGTTGCTGCTCTGCTCCAGTGCCAACCTAGCTTGCTGCTGTGCCCCAGTGGCAACCTACCTTGCTGCCTTTTCCCAGTGCTAACCTAGCTTTCTGCCCTGCAACATTGCCAACCTAGCTTGCTGTCCTGCCCCATTGTCTACCTAGCTTGCTGCACTGCCCCAGTACCAGTCAAGGTTGCTGCCCTGCCCCAGTGCCAGTCTAGCCTGCTTCCATGCTCCAGTGCAAACCTACCTTGCAGCCTTCCACCTGTGCCAACCTAGCTTGCTGCCCTGCCCAGAGCCAGACAAGCTTGTTGCCCTGCTCCAGTGCCAGCTTAGCTTTCTGCCTTGCTCCACAGCCAGCCTAGCTTGCTGCCCTGCTCCAGTGCCAACCTACCTTGCAGCCTTGCTCCTGTGCCAACCTAGCTTGCTGCCCTGTCTCATAGCCAACCAAGCTTGCTGCCATGCTCCAGTGCCTGCCTAGCTTGCTGCCCTCTTCCTGTGCCAACCTAGCTTGCTGTCCTGCCCCAGTGCCAACCTAGCTTGCTGCACTGCGTCAGTGAGAACCTAGCTTCCTTCGCTGCCGCTGTGCCAACCTAGCTTGCTGCCTTGCCCCAGCCTGAACCTAGCTTGCTGTCCTGCCCCAAAGCCAACCAAGCTTGCTGCTCTGCTCAAGTGCCAACCAAGCTTCCTGCACTGCTCCAGTGCCAGCCTAGCTTGCTTCCATTCCCCAGTGCTAACCTAGCTTGCTGCTCTGCTGCAGTGCCAACCTAGCTTGCTGCCCTGCCCCAGTGCCAACGTAGCTTGCTGCTTTGCTGCAATGCGAACCTAGCTTGCTGCCCTTCCCCAGTGCCAACCTAACTTGCTGCACTATCCCAGTGCCAACCAAACTTGCTGCCCTGCCCCAGTGCAATCCTAGCTTCCTGCCCTACCCCACTACCAACCAAGCTTGCTGCTCTGCTCCATTGCCAACCTAGCTTCCTGCTCTGCCCCACTACCAACCAAGCTTGCTGCAATGCCCCAGTGCCAGTCTAGGTTGCTGCCCTGCTCCAGTGCCAAACTACCTTGCAGCCTTGCCCCTTTGCCAACCTAGCTTGCTGCCTACCCTTTTCCAGAGAAGCTTGCTGCCCTCCTCCAGAACCAGCTTAGCTTTCTGCCCTGCTTCAGTGCAAGCCTTTCTCCAGTGCCAACCTAGCTTGCTGCCTTGCTCCAGTGCCAGCCTAGCTTGCTGCCTTGCTCCAGTGCCAACCTATCTTTCTGCCCTGCCCCAGTGCTAACCAAGCTTGCTGCCCTGCTCCAGTGCCAACCTAGCTTGCTGTTCTGCCCAAGTGCCAAACTAGCTTGCTGTCCTCCTCCAGTGCCAGCCAAGATTACTGCTCTGCTCCAGTGCGAGCCTAGCTTGCTGCTCTGCCCCAGTTTCAGACTAGCTTGCTGACCTGCTCCAATGCCAACTTAGCTTGCTGCCATGCCCTAGTGCCAAACTAGCTTGCTGACCAGCTCCAATGCCAACTTAGCTTGCTGCCATGCCCTGGTGCCAAACTAGCTTTCTGCCTTGCTGCTGTGCCAATCTAGCTTGCTGCCCTGCCCCAATGCCTACCTCGCTTGCTGCTCTGCTGCAGTGCCAACCTAGCTTGCTGCACTGCCCCATAGTCAACCTAGCTTGCTGCCTTTCCCTGGTGCCAACCAAGCTTGCTGCCCTGCCCCAGTGCCAACCTAGCATGCTGCCCTGCCCCAGTGCCAGCCTAGCTTGCTGCACTGCCCCAGTGCCAATCAAGCTTACAGCCCTGCTTTTTTGCAAGCCTAGCTTGCTGCCTTGCTCCAGTGCCTGCAAAGCTTGCTGCCTTGCCCCAGTGCCAGCCTAGCTTGCTGCTCTGCTCCGGTGCCAACCTAGTTTGCTGCCCTGCCCCATTGCCAACGTAGCTTGCTCCACTGGCCCAGTGCCAACGAAGCTTGCTGCCCTGCTCCAGTGCCAGACTAGCTTGCTGCTATGCTCCAGTGCCAGCCTAACTTGCTGCTTTGCCCCAGTGCCAACCTAGCTTGCTACCTTGCTCCAGTGCCAACCTAGCTTGCTGCTCTGCCCCAGTGCTAAACCTAACTTGATGCTCTGCCGAGTGCCAACCTTGCTTACTGCGCTGCCCCACTGCCATCCTAGCTTGCAACTTTGCCCCAGTGCCAGCCTAGCTTGCTACCATTCTCCAGTGCCAACCTAGCTTGCTGCCCTGCTACAGTTCCAGCCTTCTCTTGCTGCCCTGCCCCAGTGCCAGCATACCTTGCTGCCCTGCTCCAGTGCCAACCTAGCTTGCTGCTCTTCACCAGTGCCAACCTAGCTTTCTGCCTTTCCCCAGTGCCAACTTAACATTGGTGCCCTGCCCCATTGCCAACGTAGCTTGCTCCCCTGCCTTAGTGCCAACGAAGCTTGCTGCCCTGCTCCAGTGCCAGCCTAGCTTGCTGCCCTGCTCCAGTGCAGCCTAACTTGCTGCCCTGCTCCAGTGCAGCCTAACTTGCTGCCCTGCCCCTGTGCCAACCTAGCTTGCGACCTTGCTCCAGTACCAACCTAGCTTGCTGCCCTGCCCCAGTGCTAAACCTAGCTTGAAGCTATGCCGAGTGCCAACCTTGCTTGCTGCCCTGCCCCAGTGCCAACCTAGCTTGCTACTTTGCCCCAGTGCAAGCCTAGCTTGCTACCATTCTCCATTGCCAACCAAGCTTGCTGCCCTGCTCCAGTTCCAGCCTCTTTTGCTGCCCTGCCCCAGTGCCACCATTCCTTGCTCCCCTGCTCCAGTGCCAACCTAGCTTGCTGCTCTTTACCAGTGCCAGCCTAGCTTACTCCCCTGCACCAGTGCAACTTAGCTTACTGCCCTGCCCCAGTGCCAACCTAGATTGCTGCCCTGCTACAGTGCCAGCATAGCTTTGCTGCTCGGCTGCTGTGCCAGCCTAGCTTGCTGCCCTGCCCCAGTGCCAGCCTAGCGTGCTGACTGATCTACTCCAGTGCCAATCTAGCTTTCTGCCCTGCACCAGTGCCAACCTAGCTTCTTGCCTTGCTGTAGTGTCAACTTAGCTTGATGCCCTGATCCAGTGCCAACCTAGCTTACTGCTTTGTTGCAGTGCCAACCTAGCTTACTGCTTTGTTGCAGTGCCAACCTAGCTTTCTGCCCTTCCCAAGTGCCAACCTAACATTGCTGCCCTGCCTCAGTGCCAACCTAGCTTCCTGCCCTGCCCCATTACCAGCCATGCTTGCTGCTCTGTTCGAGTGCCAACCTAGCTTGCTGCTATGCCCCAGTGCGAACCTACCTTGCTGCCCATTCCCAGTGCTAAACTAGCTTTCGGCCCTGCCACATTGCCAACCTAGCTTGCTGTCTTGCCCCATTGCCAACCTAGCTTGCTGCCCTGCCTCAGTGCCAACCAAGCTTGCTTCCCTGCCCCAGTGCCAGCCAAGGTTGCTGCCCTGCCCCAGTGCCAGTCTAGCTTCCTCTCTTGCTCCAGTGCCAACCTACCTTGCAGCCTTGCCCCTGTGCCAACCTACCTTGCTGCCCTGCCCAGAGCCAGACAACTTGCTGCCCTGCTCCAGTGCCAGCTTAGCGTTCTGCCTTTCTCCAGAGCCAGCCTAGCTTGCTGCCCTACTCCAGTGCCAGCCTAGCTTGCTGCCCTGCTCCAGTGCCAACCTATCTTGCTGCCCTGCCCCAGTGCCAACCAAGCTTGCTGCCCTGCTCCAGTGCTAACCTAGCTTGTTGCCCTGTCCCATTGCCAACCAACTTGCTGCTGAGCCCAAGTGCCTACCTAGCTTGCTGCTCTGCCCCAGTGCCAACCTAGCTTGCTGCCCTGCTCCAGTGCCACTCAAGCATTGTGACCTGCCCCATTGTCGGCCTAAATTGCTTCCCTGCCCCATTGCCAACCTAGCTTGCTGCCCTGCTCAAGTGCCAACTTAGCTTACTGTCCTGCCCGGTGCCAACCTAACTTGCTGCTCTGCTGCAGTGGCAATCTAGCTTGCTGCCCTCTCCCAGTGCCATCCTAGCTTGCTGCTTTGCCCCAGTGCCAGCCAAGCTTGCTGCGCTGCCCAAGTGCCAACCTAGCTTGCTGCCCGGCTATAGTGCCAACCTAGCTTGCTGCCCTGCCTCACTGCCAACCTAGCTTGCTGCCCTCTCCTCAGTGCGAACGTAGCTTGCTGTCCTGCCCCAGTGCCAACCTAGCTTGCTGCCCTGCATCGGTGTGAACCTAGCTTACTTCCCTGCTGCTGTGCCAACCTAGCTTGCTGCCTTGCCCCAGAGTGAACCTAGCTTGCTGTCCTTCCCCATTGCCAACCACGCTTGCTGCTACGCTCCAGTGCCAACCAAGCTTCCTGCACTGCTCCAGTGCCAGCCTAGCTTGCTGCCCTTCCCCAGTGCTAGCTTAGCTTGCTGCCCTGCTGCAGTGCCAACCTAGCTTGCTGCCCTGCCCCAGTGCCAACCTAGCTTGCTGCTTTGCTGCAGTGCGAACCTAGCTTGCTGCCCTTCCCCAGTGCCAACGTAACTTGCTGCCCTATCCCAGTGGCAACCAACCTTGCTGCCCTGCCCCAGTGCAAACCTAGCTTCCTGCCCTTCCCCACTACCAACCAAGCTTGCTTCTCTGCTCCAGTGCTAACCTAGCTTGCTGCCCTGCCAAAGTGCCAACCTAGCTTCCTGCCCTGCCCCACTACCAACCAAGCTTGCTGCCCTGTCCCAGTGCCAACCTACCTTGCTGCCCTTTCTCAGTGCTAAAATATCTTTCTGCCGTGTCCCATTGCCAATCTAGCTTGCTGCCCTGCCCCAGTGCCAGTCTAGGTTGCTGCCCTGCTCAAGTGCCAACCTACCATGCAGCCTTGCCCCTGTGCCAACGCAGCTTGCTGTCTACCCTGATCCAGAAAAGCTTGCTGCCCTGCTCCAGTGCCAGCTTGACTTTCTGCCCTGCTCCAGTCCCAGCCTAGCTTGCTCCCCTACTCCAGTGCCAACCTAGCTTGCTGCCTTGCTCCAGTGCCGGCCTAGCTTGCTGCCTTGCTCCAGTGCCAACCTAGCTTGCGGCTCTGCCCAAGTGCCAACCTAGCTTGCTGCCCTCCTCCAGTGCCAGCCTAGCTTGCTGCCCTGTCGCAGTGCCAACCTAGCTTGCTACTGTGCCCAACTGCCAAAATAGCTTGCTGCCCTGCCCTAGTGCCAACCTAGCTTGCTGCCCTACTCCAGTGCCACCCAAGTTTTCTGACCTGAACCATTGCCAACCTAGCTTGCTGCCCTGCTCCAGTGCCACTCAAGCTTTCTGACCTACCCCACTGCAAACTTAACTTGCTGCCCTGCCCCGGTGCCAACCTAACTTACTGCTCTGCTGGAGTGCCAATCTAGCTTGCTGCCCTCTCCCAATCCCAACCTAGCTTGCTGCCCTGCCCCAGTGCCAGCCAAGCTTGCTGATCTGCCCCAGTGCCAACCTAGCCTACTACCCGTCTATAGTGCCAACCTAGCTTGTTGCCCTGTCCCACTGCCAACCTAGCTTGCTGCCCTCTCCTCAGTGCGAACCTAGCTTGGTGCCCTGTCTAAGTGCCAACCAAGCTTGCTGCCATGCTCCAGTGCCAGCCAAGCTTGCTGCCCTCTTCCAGTGCCAACCTAGCTTGCTGACCTGCCCCAGTGCCAACCTAGCTTGCTGCCCTGCGTAAATGTGAACCTAGCTTCCATCCCTGCCGCTGTGCCAACCTAGCTTGCTGCCTTGCCCCAGAGTGAATCTAGCTTTCTGTCCTGCCCCAATGCCAACCAAGCTTGCTGCTCTGCTCCAGTGCCAACCAAGCTTCCTGCACTGCTCCAGTGCCAGCCTAGCTTGCTGCCCTTCCCAAGTGCTAACCTAGCTTGTTGTACTGCCCCAGTGCGAACCTAGCTTACTGCCCTGTCCCAGTGCCAACAGAGCTTGCTGCCCTGCTCCAGTGCCAGCCTAGCTTGTTGCACTGCCCCAGTGCCAACCTAGCTTGCTGCCCTGCCCCAGGGCCAACCTAGCTTGCTGCCCTGCCCCAGTGCCAACCTAGCTTGCTGCCCTGTTCCAGTAAGAACCAAGCTTCCTGCCCTGCCACAGTGCCGTCCTAGCTTGCTGCCCTGCCCCAGTGTCAAAATAGCTTGGTGACCTGCTGCAGTGCCAACCTAGCTGGCTGCCCTGCCCCAGAGCCAACCTTGCTGCTTTGCTGCAGTGCCAACCTAGCTTGCTGCCCTTCCCCAGTGCCAACCTAACTTGCTGCACTGCCCAAGTGCCAACCAACCTTCTTCCCCTGCCCCAGTGCCAACCTACCTAGCTGCCCTTTCCCAGTGCTAACCTAGCTTTCTGCCCTGCCCCATTGCCAACCTAGCTTGCTGTCCTGCCACATTGCCAACCTAGCTTACTGCCCTGAACAGTGCCAACCAAGCTTGCTGCCCTGCCCCAGTGCCAACCATAGTTGCTGCCCAGCCCCAGTGCCAGTCAAGCTTGCTGCCCTGCTCCAGTGCCAACCTACCTTGCAGCCTTGCCAATAAGCCAACCTAGCGTGTTTCCCTGCCCTGTGCCAGACAAGCTTCCTGCCCTGCTCCAGTGCCAGCTTAGCTCTCTGCCCTGCTCCAGTGCCAACCTAGCTTGCTGCCCTTCTTCAGTGCCACACTAGCGTGCTGCCCAGCCCCAGTTCCAACCTAGACTGCTGCCCTTCCCCAGTGCCAACCTAGCTTCCTGCCCTGCTCCAGTGACAGCCTAGCTTTCTGCCCTGCTACAGTGCCAGCCTATCTTGCTGCCCTGCCCCAGTGCCAAACAAGCTTGCTGCCCTGCTCCAGTGCCAACCTAGCTTGCTGCCCTGTCCGAGTGCCAACCTAGCTTCCTACTCTGCCCCAGTGCCAACCTAGCTTCCTGCCCTGCCCCAGTGCCATCCTAGTTTGCTGCCCTGCCCCAGTGCCACCTAAGCTTTCTGCCCTGCCCCATTGCCAACATAGCTTGCTGCCCTGCTCCAGTGCCAACTTAGTTTGCTGCCTTGCTCCAGTGCCAACCTAGCTTGCTGCCCTGCTCCAGTGCTATCCTAGTTTGCTGCCCTTCCCCAGTGCCAGCCTATCTTGCTGCCATGCTCCATTGCCAACTTAGATTGCTACCCTGCCCATGTGCCAACTTACCTTGCTGCCCTGCTGCAGAGCCACTCTAGCTTGCTGCCCTCTCCCAGTGCCAACCTAGCTTGCTGCCCCGCCCCAGTGCCATCCAAGCTTGCTGCCCTGCCCCACTGCCAACCTAGCTTGCTGCCCTGCCCTCAGTGCGAACCTAGGTTCGTGCCCTGCCTCAGTGCCAACAAAGCTTCCTGCCCTGCTCCAGTTCCAGCCAAGCTTGCTGCCCTCTTCAAGTGCCAACCAAACTTGCTGTCCTGCCCAATACTTCTTGCCTTGCGTGTGTCAACTTAGCTTGCCCTATCCATCCAACCAGCTTACTGTTTTGTTGCGTCCCAACCTAGCTTACTGCTTTGTTGCATCCAAACCCAGTTTTCTGCCCTCCCAAGTGCCAACCTAACTTTGCTCCCCTGCCTCAGGCCAACCAGCTTCCGCCCCCCCTTTAACCAGCCATGCTTGCTGCTCTGTTCAGTGCCAAACCTAGCTTGCTGCTATCCCCTCGAACCACCTTGCCCCTTCCCATGCTAAACTGCTTTCGGCCCTCCCACATTGCCAACCAGCTGCGTTTTCCCCCCCAAATTGCCAACCTAGCTTCTGACCTCCTCAGTGCCAACCAAAGTTTGCTTCCCTGCCCCCAGTGCCACCCAAAGGTTGCGCCCTGCCCCAGTCCCCACTAGTTTCCTCTCTGCTCCTGCCAACCTACCTTCACCCTTTGCCCCGTCCAACCTCCCTTTTGCTGCCCTGCCCAACCAGAAACTTGCTGCCCGCTCCAGTGCCAGCTTAGCGTTCCCCCTTTTCTCCAGAGCCACCTATTTGCTGCCCTACTCCAGTGCCAGCCAGTTTCTGCCCTGCTCCAGTGCCAACCTATCTTGCTGCCCCTCCCCCAGGCCAACCAAGCTTGCTGCCCTGCCCAGTGCAAACCCTAGTTTGTTGCCCTGTCCCATTCCCAAACCAACTTGCTGCTGAGCCCAAGTGCCTACCTACTGCTGCTCTGCCCCATGCCAAACCAACTTGCTCCCCGCCCATGCCACCAAGCATTGTGCCCTGCCCCATTGGGTGGGCCCAAAAATTTGCTTCCCTGCCCCATGCCAACCAAGCTTGCTCCCTGCCAAGTGCCAACTTAGCTTACGTCCTGCCCGTCCCAAACCTAACTTGCTGCTCGCTGCAGTGGCAATCATTGCTGCCCTCTCCCAGGCCATCCTAGCTTGCTGTTTTGCCCCAGGCCAGCCAAGCTTGCTGCGCTGCCCAAGTCCCAAACCACTTGCTCCCCGGGGCTATATGCCAACCTAGCTTGCGCCCTGCCTCACTGCCAACCAGCTTCTGCCCTCCCTCAGTGCGAACTAGCTTGCTGCCTCCCCCCGGGCCAAACCCAGCTTGCTGCCCTGCATCGGTGTGAACCTACTTACTTCCCTGCTGCTGTCCCAAAACCTGCTTGCTGCCTTGCCCCAGAGTGCCCAGCTTGCTGTCCTTCCCCACCCAACCACGCTTCTGCTACGCTCCGTCCCAAACCAAGCTCCTGCACTGCCCCCCAGTGCCAGCCTAGCTTGCTGCCCTTCCCAGTGCACTAGCTTGTGCCCCTGCATGCCAACCTAGCTTGCTGCCCTCCCAGTGCCAACCTAGCTTGCTGTTTTGCTGCAGTGCAACCTAGTTTGCCCCCTTTCCCCCCAGTGCCAACGAAACTTCGCCCTACCCCCAGTGGAAACCAACCTTGTCCCTGCCCCAGTAAAAACCAGCTTCCCTCCCCTTTCCCCACAACCAAACCAAGCTTGTTCTCTGCCCATTTCTAACCTAGCTTGCTCCCCTCCAAAGGCCAACCAGCTTCCTGCCCGCCCCACTACCAACCAAGTTTGCTGCCCGCCCCATGCCAACCTACCTTGCTGCCCTTTCTCGGAAAAATATCTTTCTGCGTGTCCCTTTCCCAATCTAGCTTGCTGCCCTCCCCCCCCATGCCAGTCTAGGTTGCCCCCTGCTCAAGTCCCCAACCTACCAGCAGCCTTGCCCCGTGCCAACGCAGCTGCGTCTACCCGATCCGAAAAGCTTGCTGCCCTTTTCCCGTGCCAGCTTGACTTTCTGCCCTGCTCCAGTCCCAGCCTAGCTTGCTCCCCTACTCCAGTGCCAACCTAGCTTGCTGCCTTGCTCCAGTGCCGGCCAGCTGCTGCCTTGCCCCATGCCAACCTGCTTGCGGCCTGCCCAAGGCCAACCTAGCTTGCTGCCCTCCTCCAGTGCCAGCCTAGCTTGCTGCCCTGTCGCAGTGCCAACCTAGCTTGCTACTGTGCCCAACTGCCAAAATAGCTTGCTGCCCTGCCCTAGTCCCCCCCTACTTGCTGCCCTACTCCAGTGCCACCCAAGTTTTCTGACCTGAACCATTGCCAACCTAGCTTGCCGCCCTGCTCCAGTGCCACTCAAGCTTTCTGACCTACCCCACTGCAAACTTAACTTGCTGCCCTCCCCGGGCCAACCAAACTTACTGCTCTGCTGGGGCCAACTAGCTTGCTGCCCCTCCCCCAAACCCCCCTAGCTTGCTGCCCTGCCCCATGCCCCCAAAGCTTCCCCTGATCTCCCCCAGGGGGGGGGGGGCCAAACCTAGCCTACTACCCGTCATAGTGCCAACCTACTTTTGCCCTGTCCCACTCCCAAACCCTAGCTTGCGCCCTCTCCTCAGTGCGAACCAGCTTGGTGCCCTGTCTAAGTCCCAAACCCAAAGCTTGCTGCCACTCCAGTGCCAGCCAATTTGCTGCCCTCTTCCATCCAACCCAGCTTCGACCTGCCCCATGCCAACCTAGCTTGCTGCCCTGCGTAAATTGAACCTAGTTTCCCCATCCCTGCCGCGTGCCAACCTAGTTTGCTCCTTGCCCCAGAGGGAACTACTTTCGTCCTGCCCAATCCCAACCCAAAGTTGCTGCTCTCTCCAGTGCCAACCAAGTTTCCTGCACTGCTCCAGTGCCACCTAGCTTGCCCCCTTTCCCCCAAGTGCAACCTAGCTTGTTTTACGCCCCAGGCAACCTGCTTACGCCCGCCCCTCCCCCAACAGAGCTTGCTGCCCCTCCAGTCCCAGCCTCTTGTTGCACCCCCCCGTGCCAACCTAGCTTGCGCCCTGCCCCGGGGCCCAACCTAGTTTGCTGCCCGCCCCAGTGCCAACCTACTTGCTCCCCTGTTCCAGTAAGAACCAAGCCCTGCCCTGCCACAGTCCGTCCTACTTGCTGCCCCTGCCCCAGTGTCAAAATAGTTTTGTGACCTGCGCAGTGCCAACCTAGCGGGCGCCCTGCCCCAGAGCCAACCTTGCGCTTTGCTGCAGTGCCAACCCTTGCTGCCCTTCCCCAGTGCCAACCAATTTTCTGCACGCCCAAGTGCCAACCAAACCCTTCTTCCCCTGCCCAGTGCCAACCTACCTCTGCCCTTTCCCAGTGCTAACCTACTTTCTCCCCTGCCCCATTCCCAACTAGCTTGCTGTCCTCCCACTTTCCCAACCCTAGCTTACTCCCCTAAACAGGGGCCAACCAAGCTTGCTCCCCCTCCCCCCCAGTCCAACCAAGTTGTGCCCACCCCAGGCCGTCAAGTTTGCGCCCTGCTCCATCCCAACCTACCTTGCAGCCTTGAAAATAACCAACCTAGCTGTTTCCCTGCCCGTCCCAAAACAAGCTTCCTGCCCCCCATGCCACTTAGCTCTCTGGCCCTCCCGTGCCAACCAGCTTGCTGCCCTTCTTCAGTGCCAACAGCGTCTCCCGCCCCTTCCCAACCTAGACGCTCCCCTTTCCCCAGTGCCAACCTAGCTTCCTCCCTGCCCCATGACAGCCTAGCTTTCTCCCCTCTACAGTGCCACCTATCTTGCCCCTGCCCCAGTGCCAAAAAAGTTTGCTGCCTCTCCAGTGCCAACCTAGCTTCGCCCTGTCCAGTGCCAACCAGTTCCTACCTGCCCCAGTGCCAACCTATTTTCCTGCCCTGCCCCAGTGCCATCCTAGTTTGCTGCCCTGCCCCAGTGCCACCTAAGCTTTCTGCCCTGCCCCATTGCCAACATAGCTTGCCCCCGCCCCAGTGCCAACTTAGTTTGCTGCCTTGCTCAGTCCCAAACCTAGCTTGCTCCCCCTTTCCCAGTGCTATCCAGTTTGGCTGCCCTTCCCCAGTGCCAGCCTATCTTGCTGCCATGCTCCATTCCCAAATTTAGATTGCTACCCTGCCCATGTGCCAACTTCCCTTTGCTGCCCTGCTGCAACCACTTAGTTTGCCCCCCTTCCCGTGAAAACCTACTTGCTGCCCCCCCCCAGTGCCATCCAATTTTGCTCCCCTGCCCCACTCCCAACCTACTTGCTGCCCTGCCCTCAGTGCGAACCTGGGTTCGGCCCTGCCTCAGTCCAACAAACTTCCTCCCCTGCTCCAGTTCCACCAACTTCTGCCCTCTTCAAGTCCCAAACCCAAAAACTTGCTGTCCTCCCAAATGCCAACCTAGCTGCTGCCCTCTCATTCAACCTAGCTTCCTTCCCTCCCCCGTGAAAAACCAGCTTGCTCCCTTTTCCACGTTGAACTTTGCTCGCCCTCCCCCCCAGGCCAGCCAAACTTGCTCCCGCCCATCCAAACCAAGCTTCCTGCACCCCACGCCACCTATTTGCCGCTATTCCCCAGTGCAACCTAGCTTCTCCCTCCAAAGGTGAAATAGTTTTGCTGCCCCCCCCCAGGCCAACCAAAGCTTGCTGCCCTCTCCTCCCTGCCAGTTTGGTGCCCGCCTCTGAAAAACCTAGCTTGCTGCCTTCCCAGGGATGAACCTATTTTTGCGCCCTGCCTTGCCTATCTTGCTGCCCGCCCCTGCCAAACAACTTGCTGCCCTCCCCAGTGCCAACTATTTTCTCCCCTTTCCGGTGCCAACCTGCTTCTACCTCCCAGTGCCAACCTACCCCCCTGCCCTCCCCCCTGCCATCCTAGTTGCTCCCATGCCCCAGTGCCACCTAAGCTTTCTCCTCCCCATTGCCAACAAGCTTGCGCCCTCTCCATCCCAAATTTTAGTTTGCCCTTGCTTCCAGTCCCCCCCAAAGCTTGCTGCCCTACCCAGTGCTATCCGTTTGCTGCCCTTCCCCAGTGCCTTCCTATCTTCCCCCATGCTCCATTTGCCAATTTAATTTTGCTCCCCGCCCATGTGCCAATTTACCTTGCTACCCTGCTACGAGCCAATCTACTGCTGCCCTCCCCCCCGTCCCCAACCTAGCGCTGCCCTCCCCATCCCATCCAAGTTTGCTGCCCTGCCCCACTCCAACCTAGCTTGCTGCCCTGCCCTCAGTGCAAACCTAGGTTCGTCCCTGCCTCATGCCAACAAAGCTTGCTGCCCTGCTCCTGCCACCAAGCTTGCTGCCCTCTTCAAGTCCAAACCCAAACTTGCTGTCCGCCACAGTGCCAACCAGCTTGCTGCCCTGCGTCATGCAAACCCTAGTTTCCCTTTCCCTCCCCCTGTGCAAACCTACTGCTGCCTTGCCACGGGTGAACTTTCTTCGCCCTCCCCCCAGTGCCACAAAAACTTGCTGCCCGCCTCCAGTGCCAACCAAGCTTCCTGCACTGCCCACGCCAGCCTACTTCCCCGCATTCCCCAGGCAAACCTACTTTTTCCCCCTCCCAAAAGTGGGAACAAGCTTGCTGCCCCCCAAGTGCCAACCAAGTTTGCTGCCCGCTCCATGCCTGCCTAGTTTGGGGTTGCCCGCCTCAGTGCAAACCACTTGCTGCCTTTCCCAGGGATGAACCTACCTTGCCCTGCCCCGTGCCAGCCAAGCTTGCTGCCCTGCTCCAGTGCCAACAAAGCTTCCTGCCCTGCTCCAGTGCCAGCCTAGCTTGCTGCCCTTCCCTGTGCCAATCTAGCTTGCTGCCCTGTCCCAGTACGAACCTAGCTTGCTGTCCTGCCCCAGTGCCAACCAAGCTTGCTGCTCTGCTGAATTGCCATGCTAGCTTGCTGCCCTGCCCCAGTGCTAACCTACCTTGCTGCCCTGCTCCAGTGCTAACCTAGCTTGCTGCCGTTCCCCATTGCCAACCTAGCTTGATGTCCTGCCCCAGTGCCAACCTAGCTTGCTGCCCTGCCCCAGTGCCAACCAAGCTTGCTGCCCTGCCGCAGTGCCAACCAAGCTTGCTTCCCTGCTCCAGTGCCAACCTAGCTTTCTTCCCAGCCCCAGTGCCAACATAGCTTGCTGCATTGCCCAAATGCCAACCAAGCTTGCTGCCCTGCCCCAGTGCCAAAAAAGCTTGCTGCCCTGCTCCAGCGCCAGCCTAGCTGGCTGCCCTGCTCCGGTGCCAGCCTAGCTTGCTGCCCCGTCCCAGTGCCAACATAGCTTGATGCCCAGCTGTAGTGCCATCCTAGCTTGCTGCATTGCCCGACTGCAAGCCTAGCTTGCTGCACTGCCCCAGTGCGAACCTAGCTTTGTGCCCTGCCTCAGTGCCAACATAGCTTGCTGCCCTGCTCCAGTGCCAGCCTAGCTTGATGTCCTGCTCCAGTGCACCTCTAGCTTGCTGCCCTGCCCTTGTGCCAACATAGCTTGCTGCCCTGCGTCAGAGCGAACCTAGATTCCTTCCCTGCCCAAGTGCCACCCAAACATGCTGCCCTGCTCCAGTGCCAACCTAGCTTGCTGCCTTGCCCCAGTGCAAACATAACTTGCTGCCCTGCCCCAGTGCCAACAATGCTTGCTGCTCTGCTCCAGTGCCAACCTAACTTGCTGCCCTGCCTCAGTGCTAACATACCTTGCTTCCCTAGCTTGCTGCCGTTTATCATTGCCAACCTAGCTTGCTGTCCTGCCCCAGTGCCAACATAGCTTGCTGCCCTGCCCCAGTGCCAACCAAGCTTGCTGCCCTGTCGCATTGCCAACTAAGCTTCCTGCCCTGCTGTAGTGCCGACCTATCTTGCTGCTCTGCCCCAGTGCCAACCTAGCTTGCTGCCCTGCCCTAGTGCCAACCAATCTTGCTGCCCAGCTCCAGTGCTAGCCTAGCTTGCTGCCATGCCCCATTGCCAAACTAGCTTGCTGCCTTGCTCCAGTGCCAGCCTAGGTTGCTGACATGTCTAGGTGCCTTCCTAGCTTGCTGCTCTGCCCCAGTGCCAACCTAGCTTCCTGCCCTGCTGCAGTGCCAACCTAGCTGGCTGCCCTGGCCCGGAGCCAACCTTGCTTGCTGCTTTGCTGCAGTGCCAACCTAGCTTGCTGCCATTCCCCATTGCCAACCTAAGTTGCTACCCAGCCCCAGTGCAAATCAACTATGCTGCCCTGCTCCAGTGCCACCCTAGCATGCTGCCCTGCCCCAGTGACAACCTACCTTGCTGTCCTTTCCCAGTGTCAACCTAGCTTTCTGCCCTGCCCCATTGCCAACCTATATTGCTGCCCTGCACCAGTGCAAACCATGCTTGCTGACATGCCCCAGTGCCAACCATGGTTGCTGCCCTGCCCAGTGACAGTCCAGCTTGTTGCCCTCCTCCAGTGCCAACCTACCTTGCAGCCTTGCCCCTGTGCCAACATAGCTTGCTGCCTTGCCCTGTGGCAGACAAGCTTGCTGCCCTGCTCCAGTGCCACCTTAGCTCTCTGCCCTGCTCCAGTGCCAGCCTAGCTTGCTGCCCTGCCTCAGTGCCAACCTATCTTGCTGCCCTGCTCCAGTGCCAACCTAGATTTCTGCCCTACCCTAGTGCCAACCTAGCTTGCTGCCCTTCCCCAGTGCCAACCTAACTTGCTGCACTGCCCAAGTGCCAAACAACCTTCCTGCCCTGCCCCAGTGCCAACCTACCTAGCTGCCCTTTCCCAGTGCTAACCTAGCTTTCTGCCCTGCCCCATTGCCAACCTAGCTTGCTGTCCTGCCACATTGCCAACCTAGCTTGCTGCCCTGAACAGTGCCAACCAAGCTTGCTGCCCTGCCCCAGTGCCAACCATAGTTGCTGCCCAGCCCCAGTGCCAGTCAAGCTTGCTGCCCTGCTCCAGTGCCAACCTACCTTGCAGCCTTGCCAATAAGCCAACCTAGCGTGTTTCCCTGCCCTGTGCCAGACAAGCTTCCTGCCCTGCTCCAGTGCCAGCTTAGCTCTCTGCCCTGCTCCAGTGCCAACCTAGCTTGCTGCCCTTCTTCAGTGCCACACTAGCGTGCTGCCCAGCCCCAGTTCCAACCTAGACTGCTGCCCTGCCCCAGTGCCAACCTAGCTTCCTGCCCTGCTCCAGTGACAGCCTAGCTTTCTGACCTGCTACAGTGCCTGCCTATCTTGCTCCCCTGCCCCAGTGCCAAACAAGCTTGCTGCCCTGCTCCAGTGCCAACCTAGCTTGCTGCCCTGTCCGAGTGCCAACCTAGCTTGCTACTCTGCCCCAGTGCCAACCTAGCTTCCTGCCCTGCCCCAGTGCCATCCTAGTTTGCTGCCCTGCCCCAGTGTCACCTAAGCTTTCTGCCCTGCCCCATTGCCAACATAGCTTGTTGCCCTGCTCCAGTGCCAACTTAGTTTGCTGCCTTGCTCCAGTGCCAACCTAGCTTGCTGCCCTACTCCAGTGCTATCCTAGTTTGCTGCCCTTCCCCAGTGCCTTCCTATCTTGCTGCCATGCTCCATTGCCAACTTAGATTGCTACCCTGCCCATGTGCCAACTTACCTTGCTACCCTGCTACTGAGCCAATCTAGCTTGCTGCCCTCTCCCAGTGCCAACCTAGCTTGCTGCCCTTCCCCAGTGCCATCCAAGCTTGCTGCCCTGCCCCACTGCCAACCTAGCTTGCTGCCCTGCCCTCAGTGCGAACCTAGGTTCGTGCCCTGCCTCAGTGCCAACAAAGCTTCCTGCCCTGCTCCAGTTCCAGCCAAGCTTGCTGCCCTCTTCAAGTGCCAACCAAACTTGCTGTCCTGCCACCAGTGCCAACCTAGCTTGCTGCCCTGCGTCATTGCGAACCTAGCTTCCTTCCCTGCCCCTGTGCAAACCTAGCTTGCTGCCTTGCCACAGATTGAACTTTGCTTGCTGCCCTGCCCCAGTGCCAGCCAAACTTGCTGCCCTGCTCCAGTGCCAACCAAGCTTCCTGCACTGCTCCACTGCCAGCCTAGCTTGCCGCTATTCCCCAGTGCTAACCTAGCTTGCTTCCCTGCCAAAGTGTGAACATAGCTTGCTGCCCTGCCCCAGTGCCAACCAAGCTTGCTGCCCTGCTCCAGTGCCTGCCTAGCTTGGTGCCCTGCCTCAGTGCAAACCTAGCTTGCTGCCTTTCCCAGGGATGAACCTAGCTTCCTGCCCTGCCCCAGTGCCAGCCAAGCTTGCTGCCCTGCTCCAGTGCCAACAAAGCTTCCTGCCCTGCTCCAGTGCCAGCCTAGCTTGCTGCCCTTCCCTGTGCCAATCTAGCTTTCTGCCCTGTCCCAGTACGAACCTAGCTTGCTGTCCTGCCCCAGTGCCACCAAGCTTGCTGCTCTGCTGAATTGCCATGCTAGCTTGCTGCCCTGCCCCAGTGCTAACCTACCTTGCTGCCCTGCTACAGTGCTAACCTAGCTTGCTGCCCTTCCCCATTGCGAACCTAGCTTGATGTCCTGCCCCAGTGCCATCCTAGCTTGCTGCCCTGCCCCAGTGCCAACCAAGCTTGCTGCCCTGCCGCAGTGCCAACCAAGCTTGCTTCCCTGCTCCAGTGCCAACCTAGCTTTCTTCCCAGCCCCAGTGCCAACATAGCTTGCTGCATTGCCCAAATGCCAACCAAGCTTGCTGCCCTGCCCCAGTGCCAAAAAAGCTTGCTGCCCTGCTCCAGCGCCAGCCTAGCTGGCTGCCCTGCTCCGGTGCCAGCCTAGCTTGCTGCCCCGTCCCAGTGCCAACATAGCTTGATGCCCAGCTGTAGTGCCATCCTAGCTTGCTGCATTGCCCGACTGCAAGCCTAGCTTGCTGCACTGCCCCAGTGCGAACCTAGCTTTGTGCCCTCGCCATCAGTTGCCAACATAGCTTGCTGCCCTGCTCCTGTGCCAACATAGCTTGCTGCCCTGCGTCAGAGCGAACCTAGATTCCTTCCCTGCCCAAGTGCCACCCAAACATGCTGCCCTGCTCCAGTGCCAACCTAGCTTGCTGCCTTGCCCCAGTGCAAACATAACTTGCTGCCCTGCCCCAGTGCCAACAATGCTTGCTGCTCTGCTCCAGTGCCAACCTAACTTGCTGCCCTGCCTCAGTGCTAACATAGCTTGCTGGCCTGCTGTAGTGCCGACCTATCTTGCTGCTCTGCCCCAGTGCCAACCTAGCTTGCTGCCCTGCCCAAGTGCCAACCAATCTTTCTGCCCAGCTCCAGTGCTAGCCTAGCTTGCTGCCATGCCCCATTGCCAAACTAGCTTGCTGCCTTGCTCCAGTGCCAGCCTAGGTTGCTGACATGTCTAGGTGCCTTCCTAGCTTGCTGCTCTGCCCCAGTGCCAACCTAGCTTCCTGTCCCGCTGCAGTGCCAACCTAGCTGGCTGCCCTGGCCCGGAGCCAACCTTGCTTGCTGCTTTGCTGCAGTGCCAACCTAGCTTGCTGCCATTCCCCATTGCCAACATAGCTTGCTGGCCTGCTGTAGTGCCGACCTATCTTGCTGCTCTGCCCCAGTGCCAACCTAGCTTGCTGCCCTGCCCAAGTGCCAACCAATCTTGCTCCCCAGCTCCAGTGCTAGCCTAGCTTGCTGCCATGCCCCATTGCCAAACTAGCTTGCTGCCTTGCTCCAGTGCCAGCCTAGGTTGCTGACATGTCTAGGTGCCTTCCTAGCTTGCTGCTCTGCCCCAGTGCCAACCTAGCTTCCTGTCCCGCTGCAGTGCCAACCTAGCTGGCTGCCCTGGCCCGGAGCCAACCTTGCTTGCTGCTTTGCTGCAGTGCCAACCTAGCTTGCTGCCATTCCCCATTGCCAACCTAAGTTGCTACCCTGCCCCAGTGCAAATCAACTATGCTGCCCTGCTCCAGTGCCACCCTAGCATGCTGCCCTGCCCCAGTGACAACCTACCTTGCTGTCCTTTCCCAGTGTCAACCTAGCTTTCTGCCCTGCCCCATTGCCAACCTATATTGCTGCCCTGCACCAGTGCAAACCATGCTTGCTGACATGCCCCAGTGCCAACCATGGTTGCTGCCCTGCCCAGTGACAGTCCAGCTTGTTGCCCACCTCCAGTGCCAACCTACCTTGCAGCCTTGCCCCTGTGCCAACCTAGCTTGCTGCCCTGCCCTGTGGCAGACAAGCTTGCTGCCCTGCTCCAGTGCCACCTTAGCTCTCTGCCCTGCTCCAGTGCCAGCCTAGCTTTCTGCCCTGCCTCAGTGCCAACCTAGCTTGCTGCCCTGCTCCAGTGCCAACCTAGATTTCTGCCCTACCCTAGTGCCAACCTAGCTTGCTGCCCTGTTCCAGTGCCAGCCTTGCTTACTGCCATGCTCCAGTGCCAGCCTATCTTGCTGCCCTGCCCCAGTGCCAACCAAGCTTGCTGCCCTGCTCCAGTGCCAACCTAGCTTGATTCCCTGTCCCAGTGCCAACCTAGCTTGCCGCTCTTCCCCAGGGCCAACCTAGCTTCCTGCCTTGCCCCAGCGCCAACCTAGTTTCCCGCTCTGCTCCAGTGCCACCCAAGCTTTCTGCACTGCCCCATTGCCAACATAGCTTGCTGCCCTGCCCCAGTGCCAACCTTGCTTGCTGCCTTGCTCCTGTGCCAACCTAGCTTGCTGCCATGCTCCAGTGCGATCCTAGCTTGCTGCCCTTCCCTAGTGCCAGCCTATCTTGCTGCCCTGCTCCAGTGCCAACTTAGCTTGCTGCTCTGTCCCGGTGCCAACTTTCAATGCTGGCCTGCAGAAGTGCCAACCTAACTTGCTGCCCGGCTGTACTGCCAACCTAGCTTGCTGTCGTGCCCCACTACCAACCTAGCTTGCTGCCCTTCCCTCAGTGCGAACCTTGCTTGATGCCCTGCGTCAGTGCCAGCCAAGCTTGCTGCCCTTCCCTCAGTGCGAACCTTGCTTGATGCCCTGCGTCAGTGCCAGCCAAGCTTGCTGCCCTCTTCCAGTGCCAACCTAGCTTGATGCCCTACCCCAGTGCCAACCAAGCTTGCTGCCCTGCCGCATTGCCAACTAAGCTTGCTGCCCTGCTCCAGTGCCGACCTACCTTGCTGCTCTGCCCCAGTGCCAACCTAGCTTCCTGCCCTGCCCAAGTGCCAACCAATCTTGCTGCCCGGCTCCATTGCCAGCCTAGCTTCCTGTTATGCCCCAGTGCCAACCTAGCTTGCTGCCCTGCTTCAGTGCCAACCAATCTTGCTGCCATTCCCCATTGCCACCCTAACTTGCGGGCCTGCTCCAGTGCCACCCTAGCTTGCTGCCCTGCCCCAGTGACAATCTACCTTGCTGTCCTTTCCCAGTGTCAACCTAGCTTTCTGCCCTGACCCATTGCCAACTTATCTTGCTGCCCTGCCCCAGTGCCAACCAAGCTTGCTGCCCTGCCCCAGTGAAAACCATGGTTGCTGCCCTGCCTATTGCCAACTTATCTTGCTCCACTCCTCCAGTGCCAACCTACCTTGCAGCCTTGCCCCTGTGCCAACCTACCTTGCAGCCTTGCCAAAGTGCCAACCTAGTTTACTGCCCTGCCCCAGTGCCACCTAAGCTTTCTGCCTTGCCCCATTGCTGCCTTGCTCCAGTGCCAGCCTATCTTGCTGCAATGCTTCAGTGCCAACTTAGCTTGCTTCCCTGCTGCAGAGCCACTCTAGCTTGCTGCCCTCTCCCAGTGCCAACCTAGCTTGCTGCCCTGCCCCAGTGCCATCCAAGCTTGCTGCCCTGCCCCATTGCCAACCTAGCTTGCTGCCCTGCCCTCAGTGCAAACCTAGCTTGGTGCCCTGCCTCAATGCTAACAAAGCTTGCTGCCCTGCTCCAGTGCCAGCCAAGCTTCCTGCCCTCTTCCAGTGCCAACCTAGCATGCTGTCCTGCCCCATGCCAACCTAGCTTGCTGCTTTGCATCATTGCGAACCTGGTTTCCTTCCCTGCCCCTGTGCAAACCTAGCTAGCTGCCTTGCCACAGAGTGAACTTTGCTTGCTGCCCTGTCCCAGTGCCAGCCAAACTTGCTGCCCTGCTCCAGTGCCAACCAAGCTTCCTGCACTGCTCCAGTGCCAGCCTAGCTTGCTGCCCTTCCCCAGTGCTAACCTAGCTTACTGCCCTGCCAAAGTGTGAACATAGCTTGCTGCCATGCCCCAGTGCCTACCAAGCTTGCTGCCCTGCTCCAGTGCTTGCCTAGCTTGGTGACCTGCCTCAGTGCAAACCTAGCTTGCTGCCTTTCCCAGGGGTGAACCTAGCTTCCTGCCCTGCCCCAGTGCAAGCCAAGCTTGCTGCCCAGCTCCAGTGCCAACAAAGCATCCTGCCCTGCTCCAGTGCCAGCCAAGCTTGCTGCCCTTCCCTGTGCCAATCTAGCTTGCTGCCCTGTCCCAGTGCGAACCTAGCTTGCTGCCCTGCCCCAGTGCCAACCAAGCTTGCTGTTCTGCTCAATTGCCATGCTAGCTTGCTGCCCTGCCCCAGTGCTAACCTATCTTGCTGCCCTACTCCAATTCTAACCTAGCTTGCTGCCCTTCCCCATTGCCAACCTAGCTTGCTGCCCTTCCCCATTGCCAACCTAGCTTGCTCTCCTGCCCGAGTGCCAACCTAGCTTGCTGCCCTGCCCCAGTGCCAACCAAGCTTGCTGCCCTGACGCAGTGCCAACCAAGCTTGCTTCCCTGCTCTAGTGCCAACCTAGCTTTCTTCCCTGCCCAAGTGCCATCATACCTTGCTGCATTGCCCAAATGTCAACCAAGCTTTCTGCCCTGCTCCAGTGTCAGCCTAGCTTGCTGCCCTGCCCCATTTCCAACCTAGCTTGCTGCCTTGCTCCAGTGTCAACCTAGCTTGCTGCCCTTTCCCAGTGCCAACCTATCTTGCTGCCCTGCCCCAGTGCCAACCAAACTTGCTGCCCTGCTCCAGCGCCAGCTTTGCTGGCTGCCTTGCTCCAGTGCCGGCCTAGCTTGCTGCCCTGTCCAAGTGTCAACATAGCTTGATGCCCAGCAATAGTGCCAACATAGCTTGCTGCCCTGCTCCAGTGCAGACTACCTTGCTGTCCTGCTCCAGTGCACCTCTAGCTTGCTGCCCTGCCCCTGTGTCAACCTAGCTTGCTGCCCTGCGTCAGAGCGAACCTAGCTTCCTTCCCTGCCCCAGTGCCAACCAAGCATGCTGCTCTGCTCCAGTGCCAACCTAGCTTGCTGCCTTGCCCCAGTGCGAACCTAACTTTCTGCCCTGCCCCAGTGCCAACAGAGCTTGTTGCTCTGCTCCAGTGCCAACCTAACTTGCTGCCCTGCCCCAGTGCTAACCTACCTTGCTTCCCTGCCCCAGAGAGAACCTAGCTTGCTGTCCTTTATCATTGCCAACCTAGCTTGCTGTCCTGCCCCAGTGCCAACCTAGCTTGCTGCCCTGCCCCAGTGCCAACCAAGCTTGCTGCCCTGTCGCATTGCCATCTAAGTTTCCTGCCCTGCTCCGGTGCCGACCTACCTTGCTGCTCTGCCCCAGTGCAAACCTAGCTTGCTGCCCTGCCCAAGTGCCAAACAATCTTGCTGCCCAACTCCAGTGCCAGCCTAGCTTGCTGCCATGCCCCATTGCCAACCTAGCTTGCTGCCTTGCTCCAGTGCCAGCTTACGTTGCTGCATTGTCTAGGTGCCTTCCTAGCTTGCTGCCCTGCTGCAGTGCCAACCTACCTGGCTGCTCTGGCCCAGAGCCAACCTTGCTTGCTGCTTTGCTGCATTTCCAACCTAGGTTGCTGCCATTCCCCATTGCCAACCTTACTTGCTCCCCTGCCCCAGTGCAAATCAACCTTGCTGCCCTGCTCCAGTGCCACCCTAGCTTGCTGCCCTGCCCCAGTGACAACCTACCTTGCTGTCTTTTCCCAGTGTCAACCTAGCTTTCTGCCCTGCCCCATTGCCAAAATAGCTTGCAGTCCTGCCCCATTGCCAACGTATGTTGCTGCCCTGCCCCAGTGCCAGCCAAGCTTGCTGCCCTGCCCCAGTGCCAACCATGGTTGCTGCCCTGCCCAGTGCCAGTCCAGCTTGCTGTCCTTCTCCAGTGCCAACCTACCTTGCAGCCTTGCCCCTGTGCCAACCTAGCTTTGTGCCCTGCCCTGCTCCAGTGCCAGCTTAGCTCTCTGCCCTGCCCAGTGCCAGTCCAGCTTGCTGCCCTCCTCCAGTGCCAACCTACCTTGCAGCCTTGCCCCTGTGCCAGCCTAGCTTGCTGCCCTGCCCTGTGGCAGACAAGCTTTCTGCCCTGCTCCAGTGCCAGCTTAGCTCTCTGCCCTGCTCCAGTGCCAGCCTAGCTTGCTGCCCTGCCTCAGTGCCAACCTAGCTTGCTGCCCTGCTCCTGTGCCAACCTAGATTTCTGCCCTACCCTAGTGCCAACCTAGCTTGCTGCCCTGTTCCAGTGCCAGCCTAGCTTACTGCCCTGCTCCAGTGCCAGCCTCTCTTGCTGCCCTGCCTCAGTGCCAACAAAGCTTGCTGCCCTGCTCCAGTGCCAACCTAGCTTGCTTCCCTGTCACAGTGCCATCTAGCTTGCTGCCCTGTTCCAGTGTCAACCTACATTTCTGCCCTACCCTAGTGCCAGCCTTGCTTACTGCCCTGCTCCAGTGCCAGCCTAGCTTCCTGCCCTGCCTCAGTGCCAACCTAGCTTTCTACCCTGCTCCAGTGCCAACCTAGATTTCTGCCCTACCCTAGTGCCAATCTAGCTTGCTGCCCTGTTCCAGTGCCAGCCTAGCTTACTGCCCTGCTCCAGTGCCAGCCTATCTCGCTGACCTGCCCCAGTGCCAACCAAGCTTTCTGCCCTGCTCCAGTGCCAACCTAGCTTGCTTCCCTGTCCCAGTGCCATCTAGCTTGCTGCCCTGCCTCAGTGCCAACCTAGCTTGCTGCCCTGCTCCAGTGCCAACCTAGATTTCTGCCCTACCCTAGTGCCAACCTAGCTTGCTGCCCTGTTCCAGTACCAGCCTTGCTTACTGCCCTGCTCCAGTGCCAGCCTATCTTGCTGCCCTGCCCCAGTGCCAACCTAGTTTGCTGCCCTGCTCCAGTGCCACCCAAGCTTTCTGCACTGCCCCATTGCCAACATAGCTTGCTGCACTGCCCCAGTGCTAAGCTAGCTTGCTACCTTGCTCCTGCGCCAACCTAGCTTGCTGAAATGCTCCAGTGCAATCCTAGCTTGCTGCCCTTCCCCAGTGCCAGCCTATCTTGCTGCCCTGCTCCAGTGCCAACTTAGCTTGCTGCTCTGTCCCGGTGCCAACTTTCATTGCTGCCCTGCAGAAATGCAAACCTAACTTGCTGCCCGGCTGTAGTGCCAACCTATCTTGCTGTCGTGCCCCAATGCCAACCTAGCTTGCTGCCCTGCCCTCAGTGCGAACCTTGCTTGGTGCCCTGCGTCAGTGCCAGCGAAGCTTGCTGCCCTCTTCCAGTGCCAACCTAGCTTCCTGCCCTGCCCCAGTGCCAACCAAGCTTGCTGCCCTGCTGCATTGCCAACTAAGCTTGCTGCCCTGCTCCAGTGCCAACCTACCTTGCTGCTCTGCCCCAGTGCCAACCTAGCTTGCTGCCTTGCTCAAGTGCCAACCAATATTGCTGCCCAGCTCCAGTGCCAGCCTAGCTTCCTGCCATGCCTTAGTGACAACCTAGCTTGCTGTCCTGCTGCAGTGCCAACCTAGCTGGCTTCCCTGCCCAAGAGCCAATCTTGCTTGCTGCTTTGCTGCAGTGCCAACCTAGCTTGCTGCCATTCCTCATTTCCAACCTAACTTGCTCCCCTGCTCGAGTGCCAACTATCCTTGCTGGCCTGCTCCAGTGCCACCCTAGCTTGCTGCCCTGCCCCAGTGACAACCTACCTTGCTGTCCTTTCCCAGTGTCAACCTAGCTTTCTGCCCTGCCCCATTGCCAACCTAGCTTGCAGTCCTGCCCCATTGCCATTCTATCTTGCTGCCCTGCCCCAGTGCCAACCAAGCTTGCTGCCCTGCCCCAGTGCAAACCATGGTTGCTGCCCTGCCCAGTGCCAGTCTAGCTTGCTGCCCTCCTCCAGTGCCAACCTACCTTGCAGCCTTGCCCCTGTGCCAACCTAGCTTGCTGCCCTGCACTGTGGCAGACAAGCTTGCTGCCCTGCTCCAGTGCCAGCTTAGCTCTCTGCATTGCTCCAGTGCCAGCCTAGCTTGCTGCCCTTCTTCAGTGCCAAACTACCGTGCTGCCCTGCCACAGTGCCAACCTAACTTGCTGCCCGGCTGTAGTGCCAACCTAGCTTGCTGCCGTGCTCCACTACCAACCTAGCTTGCTGCCCTGCCCTCAGTGCGAACCTAGCTTGGTGCCCTGCCTCAGTGCCAACAAAGCTTGCTGCCCTGCTCCAGTGCCAGCCAAGCTTGGTGCCCTCTTCCAGTGCCAACCTAGCTTGCAGTCCTGCGCTAGTGCCCACCTAGCTTGCTGCCCTGCGTCATTGCGAACGGAGCTTCCTTCCCTGCCGCTGTGCCACCCTGCCTTGCTGCCTTGCCACAGAGTGAACTTAGCTTGCTGCCCTGCCCCAGTGCCAGCCAAACTTGCTGCCCTGCTCCAGTGTCAACCAAGCTTCCTGCACTGCTGCAGTCCCAGCCTAGCTTGCTGCCCTTCCCCAGTGCTAACCTAGCTTACTGTCCTGCCCCAGTGTGAACCTTGCTTGCTGCCCTGCTCCAGTGCGAACCAAGCTTGCTGCCCTGTTCCAGTGCCAGCCTAGCTTGGTGCCCTGCCTCAGTTGCAACCTAGCTAACTGCCCTGCCCCAGTGTGAACCTTGCTTGCTGCCCTGCTCCAGTGCGAACCAAGCTTGCTGCCCTGTTCCAGTGCCAGCCTAGCTTCCTGCCCTGCCCCAGTGCCAACCAAGCTTGCTGCATTGCTTCACTGCCAACCAAGGTTCCTGCCCTGCTCCAGTGCCAACCTAGCTTGCTGCCTTGCCCCAATGCGAACCTAGCTTGCTGCCCTGCCCCAGTGCCAACAAAGCTTGCTGCCATGCTCCAGTGCCAACATAGCTTGCTGCTCTGCCCCAGTGCTAACCTACCTTACTTCCCTGCTCCAATGCTAACCTAGCTTGCTTCCCTTCCCCATTGCCAACCTAGCTTGCTGTCCTGCTCCAGTGCCAACCTAGCTTTCTTCCCTGCCCCAGTGCCAACATAGCTTGCTGCATTGCCCCAATGCCAACCAAGCTTGCTGCCCTGCTCCAGTGTCAGCCTAGCTTGCTGCCCTGCCCCATTGCCAAACTAGCTTGCTGCCTTGCTCCAGTGCCAACCTAGCTTGCTGTCCTTTCCCAGTGCCAACATAGCTTGCTGCCCTGCACCAGTGCCAACCAAGCTTGCTGCCCTGCTACAGCGCCAGCCTAGCTTGCTGCCCTGCTCCAGTGCCAGCCTAGCTTGCTGCCCTGTCCCAGTGCCAACATAACTTGATGCCCAGCTGTAGTGCCAACCTAGCTTGCTGCCCTGCCCCACTGCCGGCCTAGCTTGCTGCCCTGCCCCAGTGCGAACCTAGCTTCATTCCCTGCCCAATGCCAACCAAGCTTGCTGCCCTGCTCCAGTGCCAACCTAGCTTGCTGCCTTGCCCCAGTGCGAACCTAGCTTGCTGCCCTGCCCCAGTGCCAGCAAAGTTTGCTGCTCTGCTCCAGTGCCAACCTAACTTGCTGCCCTGCCCCATTGCTAACCTGCTTTGCTGCCCTGCCCAAGTGACAACCTAGCTTGCTGCCCTTCCCCATTGCCAACCTAGCTTGCTGTCCTGCCCCAGTGCCAACATAGCTTGCTGCCCTGCCCGAGTGCCAACAAAGCTTGCTGCCCTGCCACATTGCCAACTAAGCTTGCTGCCCTGCTCCAGCGCCGACCTAGCTTGCTGCTCTGCCCAAGTGCCAACCTAGCTTTCTGCCCTGCCCAAGTGCCAACCAATCTTGCTGCCCAGCTTCAGCGCCAGCCTAGCTTTCTTCACTGCCCCAGTGCCAACATAGCTTGCTGCATTGCCCCAATGCCAACCAAGCTTGCTGCCCTGCTCCAGTGTCAGCCTAGCTTGCTGCCCTGCTCCAGTGCCGACCTAGCTTGCTGCTCTGTCCCAGTTCCAACCTAGCATGCTGCCCTGCACCAGTGCCAACCAAGCTTGCTGACCTGCTCCAGCGCCAGACTAGCTTGCTGCCCTGCTCCAGTGCCAGCCTAGCTTGCTGCCCTGTCCCAGTGCCAACATAGCTTGATGCCCAGCTGTAGTGCCAACCTAGCTTGCTGCCCTGGCCCACTGCCGGCCTAGCTTGCTGCCCTGCCCCAATGCGAACCTAGCTTTATTCCCTGCCCAATGCCAACCAAGCTTGCTGCCCTGCTCCTTTGCCAACCTAGCTTGCTGCCTTGCCCCAGTGCGAACCTAGCTTGCTGCCCTGCCCCAGTGCCAACAAAATTTGCTGCTCTGCTCCAGTGCCAACCTAACTTGCTGCCCTGCCCCATTGCTAACCTACCTTGCTGCCCTGCCCCAGTGACAACCTAGCTTGCTGCCCTGCCCAAGTGCCAACCAATCTTGCTGCCCAGCTTCAGCGCCAGCCTAGCTTGCTGCCCTGCTCCAGTGCCGACCTAGCTTGCTGCTCTGCCCCAGTGCCAACCAAGCTTGCTGCCCTGCACCAGTGCCAACCAAGCTTGCTGACCTGCTCCAGCGCCAGCCTAGCTTGCTGCCCTGCTCCAGTGCCAGCCTAGCTTGCTGCCTTGTCACAGTGCCAACATAGCTTGATGCCCAGCTGTAGTGCCAACTTAGCTTGCTGCCCTGGTCCACTGCCGGCCTAGCTTGCTGCCCTGCCCCAATGCGAACCTAGCTTTATTCCCTGCCCAATGCCAACCAAGCTTGCTGCCCTGCTCCATTGCCAACCTAGCTTGCTGCCTTGCCCCAGTGCGAACCTAGCTTGCTGCCCTGCCCCAGTGCCAACAAAGTTTGCTGCTCTGCTCCAGTGCCAACCTAACTTGCTGCCCTGCCCCATTGCTAACCTACCTTGCTGCCCTGCCCCAGTGACAACCTAGCTTGCTGCCCTGCCCAAGTGCCAACCAATCTTGCTGCCCAGCTTCAGCGCCAGTCTAGCTTGCTGCCCTGCTCCAGTGCCAACCTAGCTTTCTTCACTGCCCCAGTGCCAACATAGCTTGCTGCATTGCCCCAATGCCAACCAAGCTTGCTGCCCTGCTCCAGTGTCAGCCTAGCTTGCTGCCCTGCTCCAGTGCCGACCTAGCTTGCTGCTCTGCCCCAGTGCCAACCTAGCTTCCTGCCCTGCACCAGTGCTAACCAAGCTTGCTGCCCTGCTCCAGCGCCAGCCTAGCTTGCTGCCCTGCTCCAGTGCCAGCCTAGCTTGCTGTCCTGCCCCAGTGCCAACATAGCTTGCTGCCCTGCCTGGGTGCCAACCAAGCTTGCTGCCCTGCCGCATTGCCAACTAAGCTTGCTGCCCTGCTCCAGTGCCGACCTAGCTTGCTGCTCTGCCCCAGTGCCAACCTAGCTTGCTGTCCTGCCCAAATGCCAACCAATCTTGCTGCCCAGCTTCAGCGCCAGCCTAGCTTGCTGCCCTGCTCCAGTGCCAACCTAGCTTTTTTCACTGCCCCAGTGCCAATATAGCTTGCTGCATTGCCCCAATGCCAAAAAAGCTTGCTGCCCTGCTCCAGTGTCAGCCTAGCTTGCTGCCCTCCTCTAGTGCCGACCTAGCTTGCTGCTCTGCCCCAGTGCCAACCTAGCTTGCTGCCCTGCACCAGTGCCAACCAAGCTTGCTGCCCTGCTTCAGCGCCAGCCTAGCTTGCTGCCCTGCTCCAGTGCCAGCCTAGCTTGCTGCCCTGTCGCAGTGCCAAAATAGCTTGATGCCCAGCTGTAGTGCCAACCTAGCTTGCTGCCCTGCCCCACTGCCGGCCTAGCTTGCTGGCCTGCCCCAATGCGAACCTAGCTTCATTCACTGCCCAATGCCAACCAAGCTTGCTGCCCTGCTCCGTTGCCAACCTAGCTTGCTGCCTTGCCCCAGTGCCAACCTAACTTGCTGCCCTGACCCATTGCTAACCTACCTTTCTGCCCTGCCCCATTGACAACCTAGCTTGCTGCCCTGCCCATGTGCCAACTAAGCTTGCTGCCCTGCTCCTGCGGCGACCTAGCTTGCTGCTCTGCCCAAGTGCCAACCTAGCTTTCTGCCCTGCCCAAGTGCCAACCAATATTGCTGCCCACCTTCAGCGCCTGCCTAGCTTGCTTCCCTGCTCCAGTGCCAACCTAGCTTTCTTCACTGCCCCAGTGCCAACATAGCTTGCTGCATTGCACCAATGCCAACCAAGCTTGCTGCCCTGCTCCAGTGTCAGCCTAGCTTGCTGCCCTGCCCCAGTGCCAACAAAGTTTGCTGCTCTGCTCCAGTGCCAACCTAACTTGCTGCCCTGCCCCATTGCTAACCTACCTTGCTGCCCTGCCCCAGTGACAACCTAGCTTGCTGCCCTGCCCAAGTGCCAACCAATCTTGCTGCCCAGCTTCAGCGCCAGCCTAGCTTGTTGCCCTGCTCCAGTGCCGACCTAGCTTGCTGCTCTGCCCCAGTGCCAACCTAGCTTGCTGCCGTGCACCAGTGCCAACCAAGCTTGCTGACCTGCTCCAGCGCCAGCCTAGCTTGCTGCCCTGCTCCAGTGCCAGCCTAGCTTGCTGCCCTGTCCCAGTGCCAACATAGCTTGATGCCCAGCTGTAGTGCCAACCTAGCTTGCTGCCCTGGCCCACTGCCGGCCTAGCTTGCTGCCCTGCCCCAATGCGAACCTAGCTTTATTCCCTGCCCAATGCCAACCAAGCTTGCTGCCCTGCTCCAGTGCCGACCTAGCTTGCTGCTCTGCCCCAGTGCCAACGTAGCTTGCTGCCCTGCACCAGTGCCAAAATAGCTTGATGCCCAGCTGTAGTGCCAACCTAGCTTGCTGCCCTGCCCCACTGCCGGCCTAGCTTGCTGCCCTGCCCCAATGCGAACCTAGCTTCATTCCCTGCCCAATGCCAACCAAGCTTGCTGCCCTGCTCCGTTGCCAACCTAGCTTGCTGCCTTGCCCCAGTGCGAACCTAGCTTGCTGCCCTGCCCCAGTGCCAACAAAGTTTGCTGTCTGCTCCAGTGCCAACCTAACTTGCTGCCCTGCCCCATTGCCAACCTACCTTGCTGCCCTGCCCCAGTGACAACCTAGCTTGCTGCCCTTCCCCATTGCCAACCTAGCTTGCTGTCCTGCCCCAGTGCCAACATAGCTTGCTGCCCTGCCCGAGTGCCAACCAAGCTTGCTGCCCTGCCGCATTGCCAACTAAGCTTGCTGCCCTGCTCCAGTGCCGACCTAGCTTGCTGCTCTGCCCCAGTGCCAACCTAGCTTGCTGCCCTGCCCAAGTGCCAGCCAATCTTGCTGCCCAGCTCCAGCGCCAGACTAGCTTGCTGCCATGCCCAATTGCCAACCTAGCTTGCTGCCTTGCTCCAGTGCCAGCCTATGTTGCTGCCCTGTCTAGGTGCCTTCCTAGCTTGCTGCTCTTCCCCAGTTCCAACCTAGCTTGCTGCCCTGCTGCAGTCCCAACCTAGCTGGCTGCCTTGGCCCAGAACCAACCTTGCTTGCTGCTTTGCTGCATTGCCATCCTAGCTTGCTGCCATTCCCCATTGCCAACCTAACTTGCTGCCCTTCCCCAGTGCAAACCAACCTTGCTGCCCTGCTCTAGTGCCACCCTAGCTTGCTGCCCTGCCCCAGTGACGACCTACCATGCTGTCCTTTCCCAGTGTCAACCTAGCTTTCTGCCCTGCCCCATTGCCAACCTAGCTTGCAGTCCTGCCCCATTGCCAACCTATCTTGCTGCCCTGCCCCAGTGCCAACCATGGTTGCTGCCCTGCCCAGTGCCTGTCCAGCTTGCTGCCCTCCTCCAGTGCCAACCTACTTAGCAGCCTTGTCACTGTGCCAACCTAGCTTGCTGCCCTGCCCTGTGGCAGACAAGCTTGCTGCCCTGCTTCAGTGCCACCTTTGCTCTCTGCCCTGCTCCAGTGCCAGCCTAGCTTGCTGCCCTGCCTCAGTGCCAACCTAGCTTGCTGCCCTGCTCCAGTGCCAACCTAGATTTTTGCCCTACCCTAGTGCCAACCAAGCTTGCTGCCCTGTTCTAGTGCCAGCCTAGCTTACTGCCCTGCTCCAGTGGCGGCCTATCTTGCTGCCCATCCCCAGTGCCAACCAAGCTTGCTGCCCTGCTCCAGTGCCAACCTAGCTTGCTTCCCTCTCCAAGTGTCAACCTAGCTTGCCGCTCTGCCCAAGTGCCAACCTAGCTTCCTGCCTTGCCCCAGCGCCAACCTAGTTTGCTGCCCTGCTCCAGTGCCACCCAAGCTTTCTGCACTGCCCCATTGCCAACATAGCTTGCTGACCTGCCCCAGTGCCAACCTAGCTTGCTGCCCTGCTCCAGTTCCAACTTAGCTTGCTGCTCTGTCCCGGTGCCAACTTTTCTTGCTGCCCTGCAGCAGTGCCAACCTAATTGGCTACCCGGCTGTATTGCCAACCTAGCTTGCTGCCGTGTCCCACTGCCAACCTAGCTTGCTGCCCTGCCCCAGTGCCAACCAAGCTTGCAACCCTGCCTCATTGCCAACAAAGGTTGCTGCCTTGCTCCAGTGCCGACCTACCTTGCTGCTCTTCCCCAGTGCCAACCTAGCTTGCTGCCCTGCCCAAGTGCAGACCTACCTTACTGCTCTTCCCCAGTGTCAGCCTAGCTTTCTGCCATACCCCAGTGCCAACCTAGCTTGCTGCCCTGCAGCAGTGCCAACCTAGCTGGCTGCCCTGCCCAAGAGCCAACCTTGCTTGCTGCTTTGCTGCAGTGCCAACCTAGCTTGCTGCCATTCCCCATTGCCAACCTAACTTGCTGCCATGCTCCAGTGCCAACCAACCTTGCTGGCCAGCTCCAGTGCCAGCCTAGCTTGCTGCCCTGCCCTAGTGACAACCTACCTTGCTGTCCTTTCCCAGTGTCAACCTAGCTTTCTGCCCTGCCCCATTGCCAACCTAGCATGCAGTCCTGCCCCATTGTGATCCTATCTTGCTGCCCTGCCCCAGTGCCAACCAAGCTTGCTGCCCTGCCCCAGTGCCAACCATGGTTGCTGCCCTGCCCAATGCCAGTATAGCTTGCTGCCCTCCCCCAGTGCCAACCTACCTTGCAGCCTTGCCCCTGTGCCAACCTAGCTTGCTGCCCTGCACTGTGGCAGACAAGCGTGCTGCCCTGCTCCAGTGCCAGCTTAGCTCTCTGCCCTGCTCCATTGCCAGCCTAGCTTGCTGCCCTGCCTCAGTGCGAACCTAGCTTGCTGCCCTGCTCCAGTGCCAACCTAGATTGCTGCCCTACTTTAGTGCCAACCTAGCTTGCTGCCCTGTTCTAGTGCCAGCCTAGCTTACTGCCCTGTTCCAGTGCCAGCCTATCTTGCTGCCCTGCCCCAGTGCCAACCAAGCTTGCTGCCCTGCTCCAGCGCCAACCTAGCTTGCTGCCCTGTCCCAGTGCCATCCTAGCTTGCTGCTCTGCCTCAGTGCCAACCTAGCTTCCTGCCCTGGCCCAGCGCCAACCTAGTTTGCTGCCCTGCTCCAGTGCCACCCAAGCTTTCTGCACAGCCCCATTGCCAACACAGCTTGCTGCCCTGCCCCAGTGCCAACCTAGCTTGCTGCCTTGCTCCAGTGCGATCCTAGCTTGCTGCCCTTCCCCAGTGCCAACTTATCTTTCTGCACTGCTCCAGTGCCAACTTAGCTTGCTGCTCTGCCCCTGTGCCAACTTTCCTTTCTGCCCTGCAGCAGTGCCAACCTAACTTGCTGCCCGGCTGTAGTGCCAACCTAGCTTGTTGCCGTGCCCCACTGCCAACCTAGCTTGCTGCCCTGTCCTCAGTGCGAACTTTGCTTGGTGCCCTGCCTCAGTGCCAGGCAAGCTTGCTGCCCTCTTCCAATGCCAACCTAGCTTGCTGTCCTGCCATAGTGCCAACCTAGCTTGCTGCCCTGCATCAGTGCGAACCTAGCTTCCATCCCTGCTCCTGTGCCAACCTAGCTTGCTGCCTTGCCCCAGAGTGAACCTAGCTTGCTACCCTGCCCCAGTGCCAGCCAAAGTTGCTGCCCTGCTCCAGTGCCAACCAAGCTTCCTGCAATGCTCCAGTGCCAGCCTAGCCTTCTTCCCTTCCCCAGTGCTAACCTAGCTTGCTGTCCTGCCCCAGTGTGAACCTAGCTTGCTGCCCTGCCCCAGTGCCTACCAAGCTTGCTGCCCTGCTCCAGTGCCAGCCTAGCTTGGTACCCTGCCCCAGTGCCAACCTAGCTTGCTGCCTTTCCCAAGGGTGAACGTAGCTTGCTGCCCTGCCCTAGTGCCAGCCAAGCTTGCTGCCCTGCTCCATTGCCAACCAAGCTTCCTGCCATGCTCCAGTGCCTGCCTAGCTTGCTGCCCTTCCCCTCTGCGAATCTAGCTTGCTGCCCTGCCCGAGTGCGAACCTAGCTTGCTGCCCTGCCCCAGTGCCAACCAAGCTTGCTGCTCTGCTCCATTGCCAAGCTAGCTTGCTGCCCTGCCCCAGTGCTAACCTACCTTGCTGCCCTGCTCCAGTGCTAACCTAGCTTGCTGCCCTTCCCCTTTGCCAACCTAGCTTGGTGTCCTGCCCCAGTGCCAACCTAGCTTGCTGCCCTGCCCCAGTGCCAACCAAGCTTGCTGCCCTGCTCCAGTGCCAACCTAGCTTTCTGCCCTGCCCCAGTTCCAACATTTCTTGCTGCACTCTCCAAATGCCAACCAAGCTTGCTGCCTTGCTCAAGTGCCAACGTAGCTTGCTGCCCTGTCCCAGTGCCAACCTAGCTTGCTGCCCTGCCCCATTACCAACCAAGCTTGCTGCCTGCTCCAGCGCCAGCCTAGCTTGCTGCCCTGCTCCAGTGCCAGCCTAGTTTGCTGCCTTGTCCCAGTGCAAAAAAAGCTTGATGCCCTTCTGTAGTGCCAATCTAGTTTGCTGCCCTGCCCCACTGCCCACCTAGCTTGCTGCCCTGCCCCAGTGCGAACCTAGCTTTGTCCCCTGCTTCAGTGCCTACCAAGCTTCCTGCCCTGTTCCAGTGCCAGCCTAGCTTGGTGCCCTGCTCCAGTGCACCCCTAGCTTGCTGCGCTGCCCTAGTGCCAAACTAGCTTGCTGTCCTGCGTCATTGCGAACCTAGCTTCCTTCCCTGCCCCAGTGTCAACCAAGCTTGCTGCCCTGCTCCAGTGCCAACCAAGCTTTCTGCTTTGCTCCAGTGCCAACCAAGCTTCCTGGCTTTCTCCAGTGCCAGCCTAGCTTGCTGCCCTTCCGAAGTGCGAACCTAGGTTGCTGACCTGCCCCATTGCGAACCTAGCTTGCAGCCCTGCCCCAGTGCCAACAAAGCTTGCTGCTCTGCTCCAGTGCCAACCTAACTTGCTGCCCTTCCCCAGTGCTAACCTTCCTTGCTGCCCTGCCCCAGTGCTAACCTAGCTTGCTGCCATTCCCCATTGCAAACCTAGCTTGCTGTCCTGCCCCAGTGCCAACATAGCTTGCTGCCTTGCCCCAGTGTCAACCAAGCTTGCTGCCCTGCCGCAGTGCCAACCAAGCTTGCTGCCCTGCTCCAGTGCCGACATAGGTTGCTGCACTGCCCCAGTGCCAACCTAGCTTTCTGTCTTGCCCAAGTGCTAATCAATCTTGCTGCCCAACTCCAGTGCCAGCCTAGCTTGCTGCGCTGCCCCATTGCCAACCTAGCTTGCTGCCTTGCTACAGTGCCAGCCTTGCTTGCTGCCCTGCCCCAGTGCCAACCAAGCTTGCTGCCCTGCTCCAGCGCCATCCTAGCTTGCTGCCCTGCTCCAGGTTCAGCCTAGCGTGCTGCCCTGTCCCAGTGCCAACCTAGCTTGCTGCCTGCCCCAGTGCCATCAAAGCTTGCTGCCCTGCTCCAGTGCCGGCCTAGCTTGCTGCCCTGCTACAGTTCCAACCTACCTTGCTGCCCTGCCCCAGTGCCAATCTTGCTTGCTGCCCTGCCTCAGAGCGAACCTATCTTGCTGCCCTGCCCTAGTGCCAACAATGCTTGCTGCCCTGCTCCACTGCCAACAAAACTTGCTGCCCAGCTTGTTGCGTTGCCCCAATGCCAACCTAGCTTGAAGCCCTGCCCTAGTGCAAACCTAGTTTGCTGCCCTGCCCCAGTGCCAACCAAGCTTGCTGCTCTGTTCCAGTGTCAACCTAGCTTGCTGCCCTGCCCTAGTGGAAACCTAGTTTGCTGCCCTGCCCCAGTTCAAACCTAGTTTGCTGCCCTGCCCCAGTGCCAACCAAGCTTGCTGCTCTGCTAAAGTGTCAACCTAGCTTGCTGCCCTGCCCCATTGCCAACCTAGCTTGCTGCCCTGCCCCAGTTCAAACCTAGTTTGCTGCCCTGCCCATGTGCCAACCAATCTTGCTGCCCAGCTCCAGTGTCAACCTAGCTTGCTGCCCTGCCCCTGTGCCAACCTACCTTGCTGCCCTTTCCCAGTGCTAAACTAGCTTTCTGCCCTGCCACATTGCCAACCTAGCTTGCTGTCCTGCCCCATTGCCAACTTAGATTGCTGCCCTGAACAGTGCCAACCAAGCTTGCTGCCCTGCCCCAGTGCCAACCATGGTTGCTGCCCTGCCCCAGTGCCAGTCTAGCTTGCTGCACTGCTCCAGTGCCAACCTACCTTGCAGCCTTGCCCATGTGCAAACCTAGCTTGCTGCCCTGCCCTGTGCCAGACAAGCTTCCTGCCCTGCTCCAGTGCCAGCTTAGCTCTCTGCATTGCTCCAGTGCCAGCCTAGCTTGCTGCCCTTCCCCAGTGCCAACCTAGCTTGCTGCCCTTCTTCAGTGCCAAACTAGCGTGCTGCCCTGCCCCAGTTCCAACCTAGACTGCTGCCTTGCCCAAGTGCCAGCCTATCTTGCTGCCCTGCTACAGTGCCAGCCTATCTTGCTGCCCTGCCCCAATGCCAACCAAGCTTGCTGCCCTGCTCCAGTGCCAACCTAGCTTGCTGCCCTGTCAGAGTGCCAACCTAGCTTGCTGCTCTGCCCCAGTGCCAACTTAGCTTCCTGCCTTGCCCCAGTGTCAACCTAGTTGGCTTCCCTGCCCCAGTGCCACCCAAGCTTTCTGCCCTGCCCAATTGCCAACATAGCTTGCTGCCCTGCTCCAGTGCTAACCTAGCTTGCTGCCCTGCTCCAGTGCCAACCTAGCTTGCTTCCCTGCTCCAGTGCCAACCTAGCTTGCTGCCTTGCTCCAGTGCGATCCTAGCTTGCTGCCTTTCCCCAGTGCCAGCCTACCTTGCTGCCTTGCTTCAGTGCCAAGTTAGCTTGCTGCCCTGCCCCGGTGCCAACCTACCTTGCTGCCCTGCTGCAGTGCCAATCTAGCTTGCTGCCCTCTCCCAGTGCTAACGTAGTCTGCTGCCCTGCCCCAGTGCCATCCAAGCTTGCTGCCCTGCCACAGTGCCAACCTAGCCTGCTGCCGTGCGCCACTGCCAACCTAGCTTGGTGCCCTGCCCTCAGTGCGAACCTAGCTTGGTGCCCTGCCTCAGTGCCAACAAAGCTTGCTGCCCTGCTCCAGTGCTAGCCAAGCTTGCTGCCCTCTTCCATTGCCAACCTAGCTTGCTGTCCTGCCCCAGTGCAAACCTAGCTTGCTGCCTTGCCACAGAGTGAACGTAGCTTGCTGCCTGCCTCCGTGCCAGCAAAACTTGCTGCCCTGCTCCAGTGCCAACCAAGCTTCCTGCACTGCTCCAGTGCCAGCCTAGCTTGATGCCCTTCCCCAGTGCTAACCTAGCTTGCTGCCCTGCCCCAGTGTGAACCTAGCTTGCTGCCCTGCTCCAGTGCCAACCAAGCTTGCTGCCCTGCTCCAGTGCCAGCCTAGCATGGTGCCCTGCCTCAGTGCCAACCTAGATTGCTGGCATTCCCAGGTGTGAACCTAGCTTCCTGCCCTGCCCCAGGGCCAGCCAAGCTTGCTGCCCTGCTCCAGTGCCAACCAAGCATCATGCCCTGCTCCAGTGCCAGCCTAGCTTGCTGCCCTTCCCCTGTGCCAATCTAGGTTGCTGCCCTGCCCCAGTGCGAACCTAGCTTGCTGCCCTGCCCCAATGCCAACCAAGCTTGCTGCTCTGCTCCATTGCCAAGCTTGCTTGCTGCCCTGCCCCAGTGCTAACCTACCTTGCTGCCTTGCTCCAGTGCTAAGCTAGCTTGCTGCCCTTCCCCATTGCCAACCTAGCTTGCTGTCCTGCCCCAGTGCCAACCTTGCTTGCTGCCCTGCCCCAATGCCAACCAAGCTTGCTGCCCTGCCACAGTGGCAACCAAGCTTGCTGGCCTGTTCCAGTGCCTTCCTAGCTTTCTTCCCTGTCCCAGTGCCAACATAGCTTGCTGCATTTCCCCAATGCCAACCAAGCTTGCTGCTCTGCTCCAGTGCCACCCTAGCTTGCTGCCCTGCCCCAGTGACAACCTACCTTGCTGTCCTTTTACAGTGCCAACCTAGCTTTCTGCCCTGCCCCATTGCCAACCTAGCTTGCTGTCCTTCCCCATTGCCAACCTATCATGCTGCACTGCCCCAGTGCCAACCAAGCTTGCTGCCCTGCCCCAGTGCCAACCATGGTTTCTGTTATGCCAAGTGCCAGTCTAGCTTGGTGCCCTGCTCCAGTGCCAGCCTACCTTGCAGCCTTGCCCCTGTGCCAACATAGCTTGCTGTCCTGCCCTGTGGCAGACAAGCTTGCTTGCCTGCTCCAGTGCCAGCTTAGCTCTCTGCCCTGCCTCAGTGCCAACCTAGCTTGCTGCCCTGCTCCAGTGCCTCCCTAGAATGCTCCCCTACCCTAGAGCCAACATAACTTGCTGCCCTGTTCCAGTGCCAGCCTAGCTTACTGCCCTGCTCCAGTGCCAGCCTATCTTGCTGCCCTGCCTCAGTGCCAACCAAGCTTGCTGCCCTGCTCCAGTGCCAACCTAGCTTGCTGCCCTGTCCCAGTGGCAACCTAGCTTCCTGCCCTGCCTCAGTGCCAACCTAGTTTGCTGCCCTGCTCCAGTGCCACCCAAGCTTTCTGCCCTGCCCCATTGCCAACATAGCTTGCTGCCCTGCCCCAGTGCTAACCTAGCTTGCTGCCTTGCTCATGTGCCAACCAAGCTTGCTGCCCTGCTCCAGTGCGATCCTATCTTGCTGCCCTTCCCCAGTGCCGGCCTATCTTGCTGCCATGCTCCAATGCCAACATGGCTTGCTGCCCTACCCAGGTGCCAACCTTCCTTGCTGCCCTTCTCCAGTGCCAACTTAGTTTGCTGCTTGCCCACTGCCAACTTAGCTTGCTGCCCTGCCCTCAGTGCGAACCTAGCTTGGTGCCCTGCCTCTGTGCCAGCCAAGCTTGCTGCCCTCTTCCAGTGCCAACCTAGCTTGCTGTCCTGCCATAGTGCCAAACTAGCTTGCTGCCCTGAATCAGTGCGAACCTAGCTTCCTTCCCTGCTCTTGTGCCAACCTAGCTTGCTGCCTTGCCCCAGAGTGAACCTAGCTTGCTGCCCTGCCCCAGTGCCAGCCAAAGTTGCTGCCCTGCTCCAGTGCCAACCAAGCTTCCTGCACTGCTCCAGTGCCAGCCTAGCTTGCTGCCCTTCCCCAGTGCTATCCTAGCTTGCTGCCCTGCCCCAGTGCCAACCAAGCTTGCTGCCCTGCTCCAGTGCCAGCCTAGCTTGGTGCCATGCCCCAGTGCCAATCTAGCTTGCTGCCTTTCCAAGGGGTGAACGTAGCTTGCTGCCCTGCCCTAGTGCCAGCAAAGCTTGCTGCCCTGCTCCATTGCCAACCAAGGTTCCTGCCCTGCTCCATTGCCAGCCTAGCTTGCTGCCCTTCCCCTCTGCCAGTCTAGACTGCTGCCGTGCCCCAGTGCCAACCAAGCTTGCTGCTCTGCTCCATTGTCAAGCTAGCTTGTTGCCCTGCCCCAGTGCTAACCTACCTTGCTGCCCTGCTCCAGTGCTAACCTAGCTTGCTGCCCTTCCCCATTGCCAACCTAGCATGCTGTCCTGCCCCAGTGCCAACCTAGCTTGCTGCCCTGCCCAAGTGCCAACCAAGCTTGCTGTCCTGCTCCAGTGCCAAACTAGCTTTCTGCCCTTCCCCATTGCCAACCTAGCTTGCTGCCTTGCTCCATTGCCAACTTAGCTTGCTGCACTGCCCCAGTGCCAACCAAGGTTGCTGTCCTGCTCCAGTGCCATCCTAGCTTGCTGCCCTGCCCCATTGCCAACCTAGCTTACTGCCTTGCTCCATTGCCAACGTAGCTTGCTGCCCTGTCCCAGTGCCAACCTTGCTTGCTGCCTTGCTCCATTGCCAACGTAGCTTGCTCCCCTGCCCCATTGCCAACCAAGCTTGTTGCCTGCTCCAGCGCCAGCCTAGCTTCCTGCCCTGCTCCAGCGCCAGCCTAGTTTGCTGCCTTGTCCCAGTGCCAACATAGCTTGATGCCCTGCTATAGTGCCAACCTAGTTTGCTGCCCTGCCCCACTGCAAACATAGCTTGCTGCCCTGCCCCAGTCCGAACCTAGCTTGGTGCCCTGCTCCAGTGCCAACCTAGCTTGCTGCCTTGCCCCAGGGTGAACCGAGCTTGCTGCCCTTCCCCAGTGCCAACCAAGCTTTCTGCCCTGCTCCAGTGCCAACCAAGCTTCCTGGGCTGCTCCAGTGCCAGCCTTGCTTGCTGCCCTTCCCCAGTGCGATCCTAGGTTGCTGACCTGCCCCATTGCGAACCTAGCTTGCTGCCTTGCCTCAGTGCCAACAAAGCTTGCTGCTCTGCTCCAGTGCCAACCTAACTTGCTGCCCTGCCCCAGTGCTAACCTTCCTTGCTGCCCTGCCCCAATGCTAACCTAGCTTGCTGCCCTTCCCCATTGCAAACCTAGCTTGCTGTCCTGCCCCAGTTCCAACATAGCTTGCTGCCCTGCCCCATTGTCAACCAAGCTTGCTGCCCTGCCGCAGTGCCAACCAAGCTTGTTGCCCTGCTCCAGTGCCAACATAGCTTGCTGCCCTGCCCCAGTGCCAACCTAGCTTGCTGCCATGCCCAAGTGCCAACCAATCTTGCTGCCCAGTTCCAGTGCCAGCCTAGCTTGCTGCCCTGCTCCAGTGCCAACATAGCTTGCTGCCCTGCTCCATTGCCAACGTAGCTGGCTGCTCTGCCCCAGTTGCAACGAAGCTTGCTGCCCTGCCCCAGTGCCAACCTAGCTTGCTGCCCTGCACCAGTGCCAGCCTAGCTTGCTGCCCTGCTCCAGTGCCAACCTAGCTTGCTGCCCTGCTGCAGTGCCAATCTACCTAGCTGCCCTGTTAAAATCTGCCATTCTAGCTTTCTTCCCTGCTGCAGTGCCAACCTAGTTTTCTGCCCTTCCCCAGTGCCAACCTAGCTTGATGCCCTGCCCCAGTGCCAACCAAGCTTGCTGCTCTGCCCCAGTGCCAACCTAGCTTGCTGCCTTGCTGCAATACCAACCTAGCTTGCTGCCCTGCCCCAGTGCCAACCTAGCTTGTTGCCCCGCCCCAGTACCAGCTTAGCTTGCTACCCTGCCTCAGTGCCAACCTAGCTTGTTGGCCTACCCCAGTGCCAACCAAGCTTGCTGCCCTGCTCCAGTGCCAGCCTAGCTTGCTGCCCTGCTCCAGTGCCAACCTACCTTCTGCCCTGCCCAAGTGTCAACCTTGCTTGCTGCCCTGCCTCAAGGCGAACCTTTCTTGCTGCCCTGCCCCAGTGCCAACAAAGCTTGCTGCCCTGCTCCACTGCCAACCAAGCTTGCTGCCCTGCTCCAGTGCCAGCCTAGCTTTTGCTGCGTTGCCCCAATGCCAACCTAGCTTGAAGCCCTGCCCCAGTGCAAACCTAGTTTGCTGCCCTGACCCAGTGCCAACCAAGCTCGCTGCTCTGCTCCGGTGTCAACCTAGTTTGCTGCCCTGCCCCAGTGCCAACCAAGCTTGCTGCTCTGCTCAAGTGTCAACCTAGCTTGCTGCCCTGCCCCATTGCCATCCTAGCTTGCTGCCCTGCCCCAGTGCAAACCTAGTTTGCTGCCCTGCCCATGTGCCAGCCAAGCTTACTGTCCTGCACCAGTGCAAACCTAGCTTGCTGCCCTGCCCCAGTGCCAACTAAGCTTGCTGCCCTGCCCCAGTGCCAACCAAGCTTGCTGCCCTGCTCCAGTGCCAACCTAGCTTGCTGCCCTGCCCCAATGCCAACCTAGCTTGCTGCTGTGCCCCAGTGCCAACCAAGCTTGCTGCCCTGCTCCAGTGCCACTCTAGCTTGCTGCTCTGCTGCAGTGCCAACCTATCTTGCTGCCCTGCCCCAGTGCCAACCTAGCTTGCTGCCCTGCTCCAGTGCCAACCTTGCATGTTGCCCTGTCCCAGTGCAAACCTAGCTTGCTGCTCTGCCCCAGTGCCAACCTAGCTTGGTGCCCTGCTCCAGTGCCACCTAAGCTGGCTGCCCTGCCCAAATGCCAACCTAGCTTGCTGCCCTGCCCCAGTGCCAACCTTGCTTCCTTCCCTGCTTCATTGCCAGCCTAGCTTGCTGCCCTGCTCCAGTGCGAGCCTAGCTTGCTGCCCTTCCCCAGTGCCAACCTAGCTTGCTGACCTGCTCCAGTGCCAACCTAGCTTGCTGCCCTGTCCCAGTGCCAACCTAGCTTGCTGCTCTGCCCCAGGGCCAACCTAGCTTGCTGACCTTCCCAAGTACCAGCCTAACTTGCTGCCCTCCTCCATTGCGAGCCTAGCTTGCTGCCCTGCCCCCGTTCCAGCCTATCTTGCTGCCCTGCCCCCGTTTCAGCCTATCTTGCTGCCCTGCTGCAGTGCCAACTTAACTTGCTGCGATGGAAATAAATGGTATAAAGTACCGACACAATGGAAATATAAACACATATGCAGTATAATGTGATCCTTTATTGACTACGTTTCGCCCACACAGTGGGCTTTTTCAAGTCACAAACAGAACTGTCTGTGGTGGAAGGAACGCGAGTATTTATAGTCAGGTTCAGAATGCTGAGGTCAGGTGGAGAATGCTGCATCTGATGATGTACCGAGTGGGGTTATAGAGTCTAAAATCTTGGGTAGCTTTGAAAGGAGATTGGACAAGTTTGTGAGCAGACCTTCTACAGTGTTCTTATGTGGGATAACGATGAAGAAGCTTCTTGGCAAGTGGTTCAGCTATGTTATAGAAGCCACTATTCTGGTTGAAGTTGTCGGATATAGAAATAAGTGATGATTCCAGGATTCTTCTGTATTGAGTGTTGTCTTCTGTGGCGATAAGTCTTGAGTTTCTGTAGTTTATCAAGTGGTTGTGTGAATTACGGTGTTGTACGCAGGCATTCCATGTGTCGTCAGACCTGCTTGCGTATTTGTGTTCTGAAATACGTGTTTGGAAGTCACTTGATGTTTCGCCCACGTATAACTTGTTGCAGTCATTACAAGGGATTATGTATACGCCTGAAGAGGGTGGAAGCTTGTCCTGTCTATCACTTGTAATGTCCTTGATGGTCGTGGTTGTGGAGGTAGATACTTGAAATGAGGTATTGGAAAAGATTTTGGAAACGTGTTTGGCAATGTAGTTGGTGGGGAGAACTATGTATCTCTTCTCGGCAGTGTCTTCTCTGGGTGTGTTGAAGATGTTTAATGCCCGTCTTCTGCAGTCTCTGATGAAGTGACGAGGATAGTGGAGTTTAGAAAATACTTGTTCAATCATCGTGCATTCTTCAAGAAACTCATTGCTGCAGATTCTGAGTGCACGTAGGAAGAAGCCTATAATTACACCACGTTTGGTTTTGGTGTCGTGGTGAGAGTAAAAGTGGAGAAGATCGTTTTGGTTGGTGGGTTTTCGATAGACTTTAAAACGAAGTTCGTGGTCAGCTTTGCAAAGCAGAACATCAAGGAAAGGAAGAGTGTTGTCGACTTCTTCTTCAAGTGTGAACTGGATTGAAGGCTCGACCTGGTTGAGCTTGTCTTGGAGAGCTTTAACATTGAAGCGTTTAGGAGTTATGAGGAGAATGTCGTCAACATAACGGAGCCAGGTGACAGACGAAGGAATAATGGTGGAGAAACGTTCGGCTTCTAGATGTTCCATGTATAGGTTCACCAGGACCGCACTGAGTGGCGAACCCATGGGTAGTCCAAAAGTCTGCCAACCTAGCTATCTGCCTTGCTGCTGTGCCAATTTAGCTTGCTGCCCTGCCCCAGTGCCAACCTAGCTTGCTGCTCTGCTGCAGTGCCAACCTAGCTTGCTGCCCCAGTGCCAACCTAGTTTGCTGCCTTACCCCTGTGCCATCCATGCTTGCTGTCCTGCCCCAGTGCCACCCTAGCTTGCTGCCCTGCTCCAGTGCCAGCCTAGCTTGCTGCCTGCCCCAGTGCCAGCCTAGCTTGCTTCCATGCTCCAGTGCCAACCTAGCTTGCTGCCATTCCCCAGTGCCAACGTAGCTTTCTGCCCTGCCCCAGTGCCAACCTAGCTTGCTGCCCTGCCCCAGTGCCAACCAAGCTTGCTACACTGCTCCAGTGCCAGCCTAGCTTGCTGCTCTGCTCCAGTGCCAACCTAACTTGCTGCCCTGCCCCAGTGCCAACCTAGCTTGCTGCCCTGCTCCAGTGCCAACATAGCTTGCTTCCCTGCTCCAGTGCCAACCTAGCTTGCTTCCCTGCTCCAGTGCCAACCTAGTTTGCTTCCCTGCTCCCGTGCCAACCTAGCTTGCTGCCCTGCCTTAGCTCTCGGCAGTTCATCATTCCCACACTAGAACTGCTGAGTTCAGCTTTCCATACCTTACACACTGAAACAAGGAATAAGACGAGAATGTTGTTTCCTTGTCGTTTAGCTGCAGCTAGAAGTCATAATGTCTCTGATTTGTAGGACAAGTGAAGCGCAGGTTTTCACGTAATTTTCCTGCTATGGGGAAGAGAAATTTCTCTCGTTTTACTTATATATGTAATGGCTCAGAAATTCTAGCAAGGAGAGAGTCATGTATGAGATGACTGCTACCCATGTGCTTCTAATAAAGGTGTTTTGGAACAAGAAAGAGTCCACTAGCCCCTTGTGAGAGGGCTACGTCCCTGAGAGGGCTGAGAGATAATTCCCCTTTTAATGGGGATTTTTCTCCACACATGGGTTTTGTTGGGGGCTCTCACAGCTGACTTATGAGAGGCTCTTGTGGATACGGTTTTAACATTAATTATGACGGAACTTGTCTTACATCCTAGTTTTTAAATAGAAATAGCGGGAATATAAACATTGTCAGGAATAAATCAGGGACGTCAGGCTTGAACCCATGGCAAGTCAGTCCTAAAACTCACAGGCCAGTGCGTTAACCACTCGACCAGCTGGCAGTGTTAAGATTCATCTAACTAGGTATATTTCTATACACCAGCGATAAGTCAGCATTGGCCCTACGAAGACCACAAAGGCCAGTTTTCAAAGACGAATCAAACACCAGCGTGGCTGTTGCGAACTCTAGCTCTAGTCCCCCTCACCTTGCAGTTGTTCAAACCCCTTCCCGTTTCTTGTGTTATTACGATATCATAAAGTCATAACGGCGGTTTTGAGGTTACTTGAACTAGAGTTAGCCACAGTCATGTTGGTGAGACATTCGTCTGTAAAAATGCTTTGTGCCAGCAGCCTCCGGACATTAGAGGAAGCTACAAGTAAAATTTGTATATTTTTCAAGTAATCTCTGTTGATATTCCTTTCCTCTGATAGGATGTTAAAGTGTGAAAGAACAACTAGAAAGAGAATGATGTTGAAGATACTGTGGCTGCAGCTGCTGTTACTAGGGGCAGAGATCTGGCCAGCACTCACCGGCACTTCGACTGGTACCTTTAAACTCTATGCAAGAAACCAAAGTTGTGGTACAGTCTTCAAGAAATCTACAGTGCCTTCCCTCATCTCTTGCGCTGCTCTCTGCACTCAAGGTAATTCTTTCTAGCATTTTGATCAAGTTTAATATTGGCTCCTACACATCAATCAAGCCAAGATCATGTTCTGATTAAACCATGTTTAAAATTTATACGTGTAGATGAGTACAAATTAAAAAACGCTTGTGTCTGGCGCTCAGCAGACGGAGGATTAAGTCTTCACCTCGTTAAATGGCTTTTAGGGTTTAACACGTATTATGAGTTATTTATTTCAAAATTTAGAAAACACGGTAGAAAATTTATTCTAACTCCTCATCCTGATCACTGTTCTTGACTGACTCATCACTGTTCTTGACTGACTCATCACTGTTCTTGACTGACTCATCACTGTTCTTGACTGACTCATCACTGTTCTTGACTGACTCATCACTGTTCTTGACTGACTCATCACTGTTCTTGACTGACTCATCACTGTTCTTGACTGACTCATCACTGTTCTTGACTGACTCATCACTGTTCTTGACTGACTCATCACTGTTCTTGACTGACTCATCACTGTTCTTGGATGACTAATCACTGTTCTTGACTGACTAGTAAATTCACAAAATGAGGTAGTTGATTATTTAATTACTATTATTATCCTTATACGATGTTTCTAAAAGGAATTATAGTCATTTATAACATGCATGATGACAGCGCCTGGCATAACAAGCGATGACGCCATATTTGTTTTTTTTTTTCTCTGTGTTACTTTTATCGTTTTCTTATATCTTTATGTCTAATATAATACAAATTCACCGTCTGAGATTCTGGAAGAGTGGGCGGAGCTAATATGGTCAAGGAACCAATCAGAAACCTCCCCTGGGAATAGTGCCCAAAATGGCCGACACCACCAGCCAACAAAATATTCCATACTCACGCTAATATCAATTATAAGTCTTATTTCCCTGTCACAATTGATCTAATATGACATAATGCAATATAATAATAGCATAGAAACATAAAAAGTTCATCAGAAAAAATAATATGTAGCATAATATGACTGTGGAAATTATTTAATTTCCGAAGCTATAGTGCCTAATAAGTGTTTAATGTGTTGATTTGGGTCAAAATGTATTTGTATTTTGAATGGAACCAACTGGGTTCCCACTGCGCCTGCGCAGATGTGCGGCGATCATGGTGGAACTGGGCCCCGGCGTGGGGGGAGTGTTTTTAAAATGTAGTGAAAGCTGTAAAAACCAGGGGTCGGAAATTGGCGTTCACGGGGGCCCTTTAAGGTTTTTAAATGGGCCCTCACTTTTTTTAATTTAGGTCTTCGAAATTTGTTCCGGTAAGGTAAAGGGAAAACGAAAATTTTACGGTCCCCGGGTGTTTAAAGTAAAAAATTAAGGGGAAAAAAGGGGGCCCGGGGGGGAACGGGGTCCCCATGGAATGTGTCCGGGGGAAAAATTACCCGGGGAGGTTAATCCTCACTCTTTCGGTTTTCCAGATCTTAAGGGAAGTGACCCTAATGTGTATAATGTTTTATAGATTTTTTAAATCATTTTGTAAAGGGAAATTGAAAATCTGATTAAAAAATTAAAATTTAAAAGGGGTGCGGGGGGAAATGAAATAAATCGCCCTGCTTCCGAGTGAACGCGTGGGTTTTTCGCCCGAGGTTTTGAAAAAATTTTTGGAAAACACGAAATTTTTTAAAACCGGGGCAAACCAACGGATACCTCGTCCTGCTGGAAAAAAGGGAAACCCTGGGCGGTTTTTTTTGTCAGGGGCATCGAAAAGAGATGGGGGAATGGAGGAAATAAGGAGCATTTGTCACCCGCGTTAAGTAAAACCCTTCTAGTTATAGCAACCCGATACTGGCCCCGTTAGGAAATTTTTTAAGGGGGTTTGGTTATGGGTGACCACCACATCAATGAAACCCCAGAGAATTCTGGTAAGTGGGGGGTTTTTGTACAAGTGTTTTTTTTTTTTGATGGGTATATCCATGTGTAACCTACCCCCCCCCCCCTTCATTCAGTTAAACAATAAATCTATACAGTCCACTATTAATTAGTAGCGCCGTACTTGAGGGTGCTACCCAATTTATATTGGTCTCGGATAGATATGGATAAATTGTGAGGGTCGAGGGGCCCCTGCAGTGACCAGAGGGGGTTAATTTTTCCCTCACATGTCTACATGGGTGACTACGGTAAACAATATCGTTGTTGTCTCCCAAGGGATTACTCGTATGCATGTAATGTTGAGGTACGTACAAGTAATCACTCCTATAAAATTTTCCATATCTAGCCGCTGGTCCTTCCTGAACCGGATGCAGTCAGTGAAAAATTAATTAAATTTTATTACTTAATAATTAAGTGACTGATTGAAGAAAGGGGGTATAGGTACAAAAATTTAATCGGCGTGTGGTGGATGATAATTAGCCCAAATCAATTACTAGCACTGGGTGGCTAGGATTTATACAAGTGCAAGAATTACTCACACAAAGTGTCTACTTAAGTCGTTTTAATTGGTGATTATTATTCCCTAACCATTGCTGGGTCTGGGGAATTTTAGTGCAGCGGGCAAGTCCATGGATGCCAAAGCAAAGAAAGCGTCACTACAAGCTCGGAAGGGTCATGTTACTAAATCATACCAAAAAGTGTAAGACTTAATAACAAGAAACGGTGAACCCTGATGAATTAAACTCCCCCTAATGCTAGAAAATGATATGAGTCATATAAATTTTGGTAAAGGAAATGGAGAACGATCTCGGTAATTGTGCGAGATGTGAAAGGGACGCTTCTGGGGTCAAAATTTTGAAGTGGAGGGCAACATTTTTCCCGCAAAAATAAGGCTTTAGAGAAGGTAAAGGGGGAAACAATGTTTTTGGTCAACCTAGTAAGGGAAAATCAAGGGGGTCTACCCAAAAATCCCAAAATTTGCTGCCCGTGTTTTAATCCGAGAGAAAACGGGGGGGAGTTTTGGGCTATCTTTAAAGCATTTTACTTAGAGGATCTTGCAAGGTTACCAAATTATGCATTTAAGGGGCAAGTAAGGGGGGAAGCGCAGTTCTCATACAAACATTCCCCCAAAAAGTAGATGACTCCCAATGAGGCAGTTGACTTGTTGAGTTTACTTATGGTAAATTTGGGGCAAAGTAGGCTGGATCTATACTAATTTTTGGTAGTTTGAAGACCCAATCACAACCACAACACTTACGCAATTAGGACAAACAAAAAAGCACCTTTTTGACCTTGAGTAATAAATATGTCTGGAGGAGCAAGGGTTTTGGGCCCCTTTTTCAGAAAAAATTGAACCACAAGACGAGATGGCTATCTAACAGATATCACAATTATTGGGGTTGGGAAAAAATAAGGTGGGCCTGCAGGAGCTAATTGTCCAACTGCAGACCAGCCAACCCATTACCTCTAGGAATACCACTCTACAGACCCCAGTGCACCTGTCAATTTCCCCACAAAAGGAAACTTTATCCCAATATCAAAATCATAAGTCACCTACAAAACGGGGTTACGTAGGCACATATCAAGTGACAGGGGGCAGTAATAGTGGTTCTCCACATAAAAGCAAGAGGAGGAAGTAGTACAATAAGGGTAGCCCAGTTGATAAGAGGTCAGGCAAAGAAAGGAGAGATGTATCTTCTGCAACGGTACCAATTCTCTAAGAACTGTAATGCCTATAATTCATGGATGTAAAGTGGAAAGACTGAAAGAGCTTGCTAGATTACAGGTGTCTAGGAAATCATAATGTAAGGGATTGCCGTGCTAACTTGCACCATTGTTATCATGTAAAAAGGGGAAGACACCAAAATAGCAAATGTGTAAGGCGGATTAATCGTAATATGGTAACAATAGTACTGATAGTGATAATAACCCGGACAAAACCCAGTAGCCAACGTAAAGATTGAAAGCAAATGTCGGTAAGATGGCCTAGCTGAGGTAGCTTTACCTGTGTTGGATGTGGTGATTAATGATAAACGGCGTAAATCCAAAACTGTAACAGCATTACTGGTTTCAGGATCACAACGTACCTTCATAAAACGTAATTGCCTTAATGGGATGAAGGTACAAATGGGAGATCCTGCTATACTCAAGCATCAGGCTTTTCTCTCGAATAAGAAGGCCCGTCATACAACACTGTTTATGTAACTGTCAAGCAGGGCAAGGGAGAAAACGTTTTAATGCCGTAATTGTGGATAGGCTCCCAGAGAAAATATCTACAATAGGGCTTGGTAACGCTACTAAAAGGCTTCAAGTAAGGTAAATTTAGCACCTTCTGGTGTAAATAATGATTCTGTGGGGCCAATAGATATTTTGATAGGTAGTGACCATTTGCCAACCTTTGTAAAGGGTATGACAAAGAAATGCGGAGTCACCCTTCTAAGGACCGCAGGAGGTCACGTGATGTAGGGCAGGCTTCCCTCGTACTGATAATGAATGACTGGGAAAGCCATAAATACAGTTACGGTGTGTCTTACTCTGAAATATCACCCCAGTATAAATAACTTCAATAGAGGATGAAGTTGAACCTGTGTTAAATTGGGGGGAAATTTGGGACAGCATAGGGATCAATATAAATGAAGAAAGTCCAGATGATTCCTTTACTCAAAAACAATACCAAAGGATGTTAAATATGAATCTGGACAATACTGGGTAGATTTCCGGGGAAGTTTGAACCATCCAGGCCTATCAACTAATTACCGGATGGCGTATGGACAATTAAAGGCCAGCTCCACGAAATGAGCAAGACACCTGAACTGTTGACTGCTTACGATGATATAATTAATGAGCAGTTAAATAATGAATTCATAGAGGAGGTACCTCCTGAGCAAGCCCAGATTTATGGTCACTATTTGCCACATCACGGAGTGAAGAAGGATTCTAAGACCACTCCTCTGAGGATGTGTTAATTGTAGTGCCAGGAGTAACAAAAATGTACCTAGTTTGAATGACTGTTTGATGACAGGTCCGTCGTTGACAGAAAAACTGGGAGACATTATTAAACTTCAGGGTTAAGAATTATGCCTTTACGGCGGACATAAGTGAAGCTTTCCTGAGAGTGGGTCTGCAGGAGGCTGACCGGGATTGCACTAGGTTCTTATGGCCCGAGAATCCTAATGATCCACTTAGTCCCCTGAAGACTTTTCGCTTCAGGAGTGTATTGTTTGGTGCTACTTCCAGTCCGTTCCTACTCCAGGCAACGATAAATGCACACCTTAAGCGTACGGGTGGTCCACTGAGTGGAGTAATGGGTAAACAATTTTAGTGGACAATTTCCCTGGGGGTGACGTCTACTGAAGGGGAACAAAATGAGCATATTAAGGGGCTAATGAAATAATGCAAGGTGCAAATATGCCCCTGAGGGAATGGAACAGTAATTCATCCAGTTTAAGGGCTCAAATAAATAGACAACCCTGGAGCTGAAGTGTCCAAATATAGTAATGTGCTGGGACTGACTTGGGACACAGAGAGAGACTTGTTATCGTGAAGTCTAATAACTACAGTATGCCCAATAAATTAACCAAGAGAGTCTTACTTGCGGAAGTTTCAAAATGCTTCGATCCACTAGGCTTAGTGTCCCCACTTACCATAAGAGGAAAATTGTTGATGCAAGAAGCATGGAAGCTTAAGTGTGTTTTGGGATAAAACCCCACCTGAGGAATTTGTTGAAGGTGGGAAGAACTAATAGGTGAATATGAAAAATTTACCAATGTTGGAGTTCCCACGTAATGTGGCCAGTCAAGATGGAGAAAATGTACTCCACATTTTTGCGATGCTTCGAAATTAGCATATGGAGCAGCCCGCTTACCTTCAATTAATAGTGCCATTTCTCTTGTTATGTCTAAAGCTAAGGTGGCTCCAATCAAATCACGTACCTTACCTCAGTTGGAATTAACGGCCATTTATGAGGTGTCAAATTAGCCAATTATAAAAGAACTAAATTGCGAGAGATAAATACAGCGACACCATAATTTTGGTCTTATAACGGGGTTTAATCCTTACAATGGATTCGTAATGATAACAGTAAGATTGTGTATGACAAAACAGAGTCGCGAAATCAATCAAATGCAGGAGAAATATAACAGTTTGGGTCAGCATATGTTAACCCTTTTAAATCATATTCCTGGTGACGAGAACCCGGGCTGACTTCTTTTCTCGAGGCTTAAACTTATGAAAAATTTGTGAGTGCTTTACCCGTGGTTTAAAGGGGCCAAGTTGGCTGGGGGACAAAATTAACTGGCCAGTGCAAAGGCACATATTGCTCCTATCGAAATTACGGTGAGCACCGCTCCAGTCAGTAGTCCCTCCTTAGCCTTTGACATTAATAGGTATTCTTCCTTACCCAAGCTGTTTTAGCGTGACAAGGTTAGGTTTAAATTTATAAGTAAGATGAATATCTCATATAATTTTCCCCATCCCCTGAAATATTGGCTACAGAGGGTACAGAAGAAACCTACAGGGGTGAGAGTAAATTAATAATGACGGGAAAAAATTTTGAAAGGCTCAATAATAGAAAAGCTGGGGCTGTATTTAGAGGATGATGTAATTAGGTGCAGAGGCAGGTTACAAAATGCTGAATTGGGGAATATGCTAAGCACCCTAACTTGCTGCCCAAAAACTCATCACCGACAACCTTGATTGTCTTTAATGCCCATAATAACGTGATGCACGGGGGGGTACAGGATACCTTAAACTGTATTCGAGAAACCTTCTGGATTCCACAAGGACGGGAAAAATGTAAAAAGGGTTATCAGTCGTGTGTAATATGTCGCCGGGTGGGTGCCCAAAACCACATGTACCCAGGTCCTCCACCATTGCCCAAGGAACGCGTGCAGTTGGTAAAACCATTTGATGTGACCGGAGTGGGCTATAGTGGCCAATCATTTTAACAGGTACTTTCAGATGGTGTTCCCTTGAAGGCGTATGTATGTCTATTTACTTGTACAGCTACTAGGGATGTTCATCTAGAAGTGGCTCAGGACTTGTCTGCAGAACAGTTCATACAGCTGTTCCGGAATTTGCAGCTAGAGATCCGTCCAAGATTGATGATCTCAGATAATGCCACCAATTTTGTAGCGGGGGCTCAACACTTGATGGAATTTAAAAAAGAGTGATGATGTACAGTCTTTGTTGACCCAGCGAGGGTGTGTCTGGAAATTTATTACTCCCAGAGCCAGTTGGCAGGGAGGACTGTACGAAAGAATGATAGGTACAGTGAAAAGATGTCTTCGTAAGGTGCTACACAGGAAGAAAATTAATTTGGATTCATTCCGTGCAGTGTTGGTGGAGGCAGAGAATCGGGTAAACAATCGCCCTCTGTCATACATGAGCGACACTCCTGACGCGGAGATCCTGACTCCCTCTCACCTAATATGCGGACGAAGGTTAGAAGCTGCACCTATCTATAGAGATAATCCCGAGGGAAGTGATGAGGATTACAATAACGTGACCGTGTTGAGTGATAAGTTCAAGATGTTAAATAAGGTAATTACTCATTGGTCCGATGTGTGGCGTAAAGAATATCTTCTTACACTACGTGAACACTTTTATGGTGCGCCAGAGGCAGTAAACCGACAGAACACTCAACCAGGTGACATTGTGTTAATTGATACTGAACAACATCGAACATTGTGGCCTCTGGGTAGGGTAGTTACATTATACCCAGATGCACAAGGTGTTGTCAGAAACGTCAAAGTGTTGTGTCGTGGTCAAGAAAGTTTGCGTACCATTAATAAATTAATCCCTTAGAATTAAATGGTGTTCAATCCAGTGCAGATGGAAATCTAAGGGAAAGTGACACGAGTGATATTGAAGACACGACCGAGTAATGCAAGAAGAAATTGTAGTAAGACCCACTAGGAAAACAGCAGCGCAATCTAGAGAGGGCTGGAATCGTCTCCTGGAGGAAGACGCAATTTAAGTCGTCTAACAACGACTTCCGCCCGGCCGCAGTGTGGAAATTATTTAATTTCCGAAGCTATAGTGCCTAATAAGTGTTTAATGTGTTGATTTGGGCCAAATGTATTTTGTATTTTGAATGGAACCAACTGGGGTTTCCCCCTGCGCCAGCGCAGATGTGCGGCGATCGAGGTGGAACTGGGGCACGGCGTGGCGGGAGTGTTTTTGAATGTAGTGAGGAAGCTGTGAAACATGGGATCAGGAAATTGGCGTTCACGGCGGCCTAAGGATTAAAAATAGGCCTCACTTCTAATAGAAGTGTCGTAATTGTTCTGGTGAAGAGTGAGGGAACGAGATTTTCGTGACCACCGTGATAAAGTGGTAAAATAAGTGGATAATAGAGGGCCGGGAGTGACGGTGTGCCGCCATGGAATGTGTCCAGGGGGAAAATTTCCCATGAGGTTAATCCCACTCATCGGTCTCAGATCTTAATGGAGTGACCTCTAATGTGTAATAATAATTATGAACGTTAAATCATCTTGTGAATAGTAATGTAATCATGATAATAACATTAAGTTAAGAGAATGCGGGAAGTGAAATAATCGCCCTGCTCCGAGTGAACGCGTGGTTTCTCGTCCCGAGGATAGCGAAATTTTATGGAACACGACTTCTAAACCGGACAAACCAACGGATACCTCGTCCTGCTGGGAAAAAGAACCGTGTCAGGTAGCAGGACATCGAAAAGAGATGGTGAATGGAAGAAATAAGGAGCATCAGTCACCCGCAGTTAAGTAACCGTTCTAGTTATAGCAGACTGATACTGGCCAGTTAGGTATGTTTTAATTGGGTAGGTTATGGGTGATCCAGCCACATCAAGTACCACCAGAGAATACTGGTAAGTGGTGGGATTATGTTACAAGTGTTTTTTCCCTTTATGGGTATATCCATGTGTAACCTACCCCCCCCCCTTCATTCAGTTAAACTATATAATCTATACAGTCCACAATTAATTTGTAGCGCCGTACTTGAGGGTGATACCCAATTTATACTGGTCTCGGATAGATATGGATAAGATTGTGAGGGTCGAGGGGCCACCTGCAGTGACCAGAGGTGGTTAAGTTTTCTCACATGTCTACATGGGTGACTACGGTAAACAATATCGTTGTTGTCTCCCAAGGAGATTACTCGTATGCATGTAATGTTGAGGTACGTACAAGTAATCACTCCTATAAAATTTTCCATAATGACGCTCCAGTGGAAAAAAAATTCTAGCGATATATCCCCTGAATGTGAAAAAATCCATTCTCTCATTAGTGATGAGAGAAAACGTAGATTTACAATGGTTAACTTTAATAAACACTCGTAGTCACGGACAAAGTGTAAAAGAAAGCGAATTTTTCGGGGAAAAAAAAAATTCCCGGGCACCTGGGGTGCCGCGCGCTGGGGCCTATATCTCGGAAGTAAGTTATTTACCAATTTAGGGGGACTCCATCCTTATTTTTAAATGAACTGACTTGATTTTCACAACAAACATAGAAGAATGATTGCATTACAATGTAAAGTGTTTTCTGTCTGAACTATCCCAAATATTTTAGATTTATGTGGCAACAAGACCGACATCTTCCAAAAAAGTCAAAAAAGTTATGAAACTTTGTTTTTTTTTTGCATGAAGATAAGGTTATTTTAAAATTGGTACACTTTTCCTTGATGGAATTAGAAGTGTTCTATCAGCAGCAAGTGTCAAAACCACCTTTTTCCAAGTACCACTGAGTACAGGTCCGCTGCCAAATGCAATTTTTCGTAAATTTTGCATATTTCATTTGCTTTTTGGCCGATATGTTTGAAGCTTCAGCACAGGATACTCGATATAAGCTTCTAATAGTACACCAAAAATGAAAGGAATCGGTTGAAAATAAAGTAATCGAGATGTTCAAAGGTATTCACCCCTTAGGCTTCTGTGGCAGACCTGAGGGAGCTGTGGGTCTCTTGTGTTGGAGGACGGACACGTGGGAAACCAGGCTGTGTTGTACCCGGTGAGCGTTGTGTGTCCTGTGACCGGACACAGAAGTTTAGTAAAGTTCAGGGTGTGATGACCCGGTGAGTGTCAGTTGACAAGACACGTGTAAGTCAGAGTGTTGAAGTGTCAAATGACGCATTGAAAAGGCTTCCTTAGAGACTGAGTGTCGTGACACGTGAAAGACAGTGTCGTGGATACCACGGAGACGGTGTCAAGTGTCGCGGGTGTACCACGGTGAAGGAGTGTTATAACGCAGAGAAAAGGGTGTCGTGTGACACAAAGAAGAGTGTTATAACGCGAAGACAAGGTGGTGTCATAAAACATGATGTTGAAGTGTTATGACTGGGATTGGTAGTGTCGTGAGACACCCGAGGATGGCAGTGACATATGACACTGAGGCACTTGGGTTATTATGATGTTACGTTTTACTTACTTGATATTTTGTGTGACTTTATATAAAATGTGTAGCTATAAATTGTACTGTAGAGATGTTATTTTAAGAACCAGTGTTTGTAATACCAAGATATTAGTTGTCTACCCTCTTTATATCTTTTGAAAGAAGTGGTCCTCTCCCACAAACTGTAAAGCTTCATGGAGAGAAGAAAATATAAAATATCTGTTAAAAAATATAAAACTAGAATGTTTGTTGTCTTCAATTTTTTTCCATTTCTAAAAAATTAGGAGGTTCACGTTTTTTTTTTTTTTTTTTTTTTTTTTTTTTTTTTTTTGATTAACCTGGTTGAGAACCACTCTTAATTTTTATATTGTTCACTCTAGTAAATTCAGAAAACAATTCAAACATTAAATATTTTTTTGTAATACTGTGTTCTGACATAGATCATAGCATATTAGAGTACCTGTTTCAACAAAACTTACATTGCAGAGTCCTTTAACCAGTGTATGCTGTCATGACTCACAACATCATAACTAGATTACAAATAAATCACAGAATGGGTGGGGCTTGAAACCATGGCAATGGGTCCTAAAATTCAACTCACTGGCTTGCAAGTTTAAAGACTCACTTGCCACGGGATAAAGCTCCCTCTTGTTCCCAGGTTAGCTTATAAATAACTAGTTTTGGTTTCCAGTATATGATGTAAATCACATGTTTTCTAAGTTTAATGTTTCAGATTCACAATGTGTTGGGTTCAGTCTTGAGACTTCTAGCAGGTCTATGAGAGCGTGTGAGATGGCAGAAAATATCTCCAGCTGTGTTCAACAACTTAACTTGAACTTTTATCTGGCTACTAAACTTATTCCCACTAACAACATAACTGCAGTTACAACTACAGCAACCACATCCTCCTCTACTAAAATTCCTGTTACTAAAACTGCATCTACTAATGCAAACAAGAACTACAACTGCGCCTACTACAACAACTGTTTCTCCAATAAGTGAGTACCCATTAGCAACATAACATTAATAATTACATTAACACACACACACACACACATCCTGGCGGGGGCCTCTGGGGGGTTGCGTGGGGGTGGGGTTTTTGATGAGGGGGTGGGAGCATTTCCTATGGGGGGTTGTTGTAGGGGGGGGATGTGATGTGAGGGTGAAGACAGAGGGAACAGTGTGTGGGTTATGGTTTAGATTGTTTAGTTGCATTGGGGTTGTCGTGGTTGGATTCCCTCTGGGTATTTCTAGAGGAGGGTGTGTTTGCTCTCCCACCTGGGTTTGGGTTCTCCTGCTCATCTCCGACAGGCAATGTGGGAGATGAGCAGGAGAACCCAAAGTCAGGTGGGAGAGCAAACACATACTCTAGAAACACCCACAGAGAGAATCCAACCACGACAACCCCCAATGCCACTGAATAATCTAAACGAAAACCCACACACTGTTCCCTCTGTCTCAACCCCCCCACATCACAAACCCCACCCCCACAGCAACCCCCCAGAGGTCCTCGCCAGGGCTTCTGCTCCCCCAACCTCACCATTCTCCCCAGACCACAGTTTTAGATAAGAAGTTGAAGGTTTGGTATACGACCACAGATGGAATAACAAATAAATGTGAGGAGTGGAGTGAAAGAATCAATGAGACGTCCCCAGACATCATAGCAATCACAGAAACGAAACTCACTTAGACATTAACAGACGCAATCTTCCCACCAGGATATCAGATCCTGAGGAAAGAAGGAGCAGAGGGGAAGAAGGGGTTACACTGCTCCTTAAAAACCGATGGGGATTTGAGGAAATGGAAGCAATGGACGAGATTGGAGAAAGGAATTACATAATAAGTACAATTCAGTCTGTGGAACATAAAGTAGTCATTGCAGTGATGTATAACCCAACACAGAACTGCAGGAGGCCAAGAGAGAAATATGAAGAGAGCAACAAAGCAATGGTAGACACAAAGCTGAAGTGGACAGAACGGCTTAGTTGAGCACAGCAAAGTTACTGGCTGTGGGCGATTGCAACCACAGGGAGATTGGGAAAACCTGGAGCCACATGGGGGTCCTGAAACATGGAGAGCCAAGATGATGATGTGGTGCTGGAAAACCGCATGCACCAACATCTCTAGGGTACACTACCAGAGAGGGAGGGGAGAATGAACCAGCGAGACTGAACCTCATGTTCACCTTGAGTAGCTCAGTCATTGAGAACACTTGGGCAAGTGATCACATAGTTCTAAGCATTGAATAATAGTGGAGTTACAAGGAGAGAGGTTGACAGGAGTTGAATGGGAAAAACCAAACTATAAAAGGCAGACTACACAGGTATCAAGAAACTTTCTGCAAGAGGTTCAGTGGGGCAGAGAATTGGTAGGAAAGTCGGTAGACGATATGATGGTCTATGCAACAACAAAATGCAAGGAGGCAGAGGAGAGGTTTGTTCCCATGGGTAACAGAAATAATGGGAAGACCAGAACTAGCCATTGGTTTAGGAAGGCAAAACTTAAGTGCACTAGAGAATGGAGAAACTACAGAAGGCAAAGGACCCAGGAAAATAAAGAGATTAGTCGAAGAGCCTGAAACGAATATGCACAGATAAGGAGGGAGGCCCAACGAAAGTATGAAAACAGCATAGCATTGAAAGTCAAGTCTGACCCGATTCTGCTGTATAGCCACATTAAGAGGAAAACAACAAAGACCAGGTAATCAGACTGATGAAAGAAGATGGATAGCTTACAAGAAACAATCAAGAGGTTGTGTGAGGAGCTCAACATGAGATTTAAAGAAATATTTACAGTAGAAGCAGGAAGGACTCTGGAAGACAGAACAGAAGGGGACACCAACAAGGGTTATACCACAAGTGTTAGATGAAATACACACAACTGTTGAGTAGACTTCAGGATGTACATGTTTACAGGGGCCACATATATCAGATTACTTATCAGTTGTAGCTACAGTGAGAGTAAAAGGTAGATGGGTTACAAGGAAACTGAAGCAGCAAGTAAGGGGTGAAGGTTTAATAAACTAAATGAGGAGGCAGACAGGGTAAGATATAAACAACTATTGGAGGATAGATGGCTAGTGAAGTTATACGGAGTAGGTTTAAGAATGGAGTGTCAAAGTGGTCAGCAGAAGTTTGTGGTTACAGGAAAGTGGGTGCGGGAGGGAAGAAGAGTGATTGATAGAATGATGATGTAAAGAGATGTAAAGATGATGTAATGGAGAAAAAGTTAGCTTATGAGAGGTTTTTACAAAGTAGAAGTGATTCAAGGAGGGAGGAGTAAATGGAGAGAAAAAGAGAGGTTAAGAGAGGGTGAAGCAATGTAAACAGAGAGCAAATGAGAGAGTGGGTGAGATGTTTTTCACCTAATTTTGTTGAAAATAAGAAAAAAGTTTTGGAGTGAGATTAATAAGCTGAGAAAGCCTAGGGAAACGAATGATTTGATAGTTAAAAATAATAGAGGAGAAGTGTTAATGGAGAGTTAGAGGTATCAGGAAGATAGGGGAATATTTTGAGGAATTGTAAAATGTTGATGAAGATAGGGAAGCTGTCTGTGATTTCCTGTATAGGGCAAGGAGAAATAACATCTTGTAGGGGCGAGGAAGAAACAGTTGTTAGTGTGGGGGAAGTGCGTGGGGCAGTGGGTAGAATGAAAAGGGATAAGGCAGCTGGATTTGATGGATGAAGATGAAATATTAAAAGCAGGTGGGATATAGCTTGGGAAAGGTTTGTGTTTTATTTAATACATGAGGAAAGGGGAAGGGACCCTTTAG
>NC_069448.1:28542767-28569258 GCF_026875155.1 Cherax quadricarinatus | reverse complement strand
CTTCAGTATTTTTAAAAAATATTAAAAATATTCAAAATTATTTCTCAATTTCATCGATATTTCATGGGCTTTTTGAAAAATATGTAATATACTTTAAAATGTTGAAAATGCTCGAAAATATCAATTCCATCAGTAATTCTGATAAAAAAGTATGAAAATCCATGAATTTTAGCTAAAAAATCAGGTTTGTCTGAAAAGTGTTCTAAATGCTCTAAATCGTCGAAATATGCAGTAAAACATTATTTCACCATATTTTTCGATTTTTTTAATGCTTTTGGTATTTTAAAAAAATATATGAACTATTTAAAATTATTTCTCAATATCATCGATATTTTATGGGATTTTTGAAAATTATGTAATATACTTTAAAATGTTGAAAAGGCTCGAAAATTTTAATTCCGTCAGTAATTCTTATAAAAAAGTTTGAAAATCAATGAATTTTAGCTACAAAATCAGGTTTGTCTCAGAAGTGTTCATAATGCTCTAAATCGTCGAAATATGTAGTAAAACATCATTTTGTTGTATATTTAGATTTTTTCAATGCTTTTGGTATTTTTTAAAAATATATGAAATATGTGAAATACGTGAAATATATGAAATACCTGAAGCATTGAAAAAATCGAAAAATATGGTAAAATGATGTTTTACTGCATATTTCGACGATTTAGAGCATTTAGAATACTTTTCAGACAAACCTGATTTTTAGCTAAAATTCATGGATTTTCAAACTTTTTTATCAGAATTACTGATGGAATTGAATTTTATGCTGAAAGTAACTTAAAAATGACATTTTAGTGTAGTATTGTGTCAATAAATATTTCAAGTGTGATAATCCATGTATTTTAGCTAAAAAGTAAGGTTTAATTGAAAAATGCTCTAAATGCTGAAAATCGTCGAAATATGCAGTAAAACAGCATTTTACCATATTTTTTGATTTTTTCAATGCTACAGGTATTTTTAAAAAATATATGAAATATTCAAAATTATTTCTGAATTTCATCAAAATTTTATAGTACTTTTGAGAAACATGTAATATACTTTAAAATGTTGAAAATGCTCGAAAATTTCAATTCCTTCTGTAATTCTGAGAAAAAAGTTTGAAAATCCATGAATTTATCTAAAAAATCAGGTATGTCTTTTAAGTGTTCTAAATGCCGCAAATCGTCGAAATATGCAGTAAAACAGCATTTTACCATATTTTTCGATTTTTTCAATGCTTCAGGTATTTTTAAAAAATATATGAAATATTCAAAATTATTTCTGAAATTCATCGATATTTGACGGGCCTTTTGAAAAATATGTAATATACTTTAAAATGTTGAAAATGCTCGAAAATATAAATTCTGATAAAAAAGTTTGAAAATCGATGAATTTTAGCTAAAAAATTAGGTTTGTCTGAAAAGTGTTCTAAATGCTCTTAATCGTCGAAATATGCTGTAAAACATCATTTTATCATGTTTTTCGATTTTTTCAATGCTTCTGGTATTTTAAAAAAATATATGAAATATATGAAATACCTGAAATATAAGAAATACCTGAAGCATTGAAAAAATCGAGAAATATGGTAAAATGACGTTTTACTGCACATTTCGACAATTGGGAGCATATAGAACACTTTTCAGAAAACATGATTTTTTAGCTAAAATTCATTGATTTTCAAAATCGAAAAATATGGGAAAATGATGTTATACTGCATATTTCGACGATTTTCAGCATTTAAAGCACTTTTCAATTAAACCTTACTTTTCAGCTAAAATACATGGGTTTTCACACTTGAAATATTTATTGACACAATTCTACACAAAAATGTCATATTTAAATTACTTTCAGCATAAAATTCAGTTCCATTAGTAATTCTGATAAGAAAGTCTGAAAATCAACGAATTGTAGCTAAAAAAAATCAGGTTTGTCTGAAAAGTAAGAAATTTTAAAATTTGCTATAAACGTCGAAAAAGCAGTAAAACATCATTTAACCACACTTTTGTTTTTTTTGATACTTCAGGTATTTTTAAAAAATTATATGAAATATTCAAAATTATTTCTGAATTTCATCGAAATTTTATGGGCTTTTTGGAAAATATGTAATATACTTTAAAATGTTGAAAATACTCGAAAATTTCAATTCCTTCAGTAATTACGATCAAAAAAATTGAAAATCCTTGAAATTTAGCTTAGAAATAAGGTTTGTCTGAAAAGTGTTCTAAATGCTCCAAATCGTCGAAATATGCAGTAAAACAGCATTTTACAATATTTTTCGATTTTTTCAATGCTTCAGATATTTTTAAAAAACAATTGTAATACTCAAAATTATTTCTGAATTCTATCGAAATTTTATGGGCTTTTTGAAAAATATGTTATACACTTTAAAATGATGAAAATTCTCGAAAATTTCAATTCCATCAGTAATTCTGATGAAAAAGTTTGAAAATCCATGAATTTTAGCTACAAAATCAGGTTTGTCTCAAAAGTGTTCTAAATGCTCTAAATCGTCGAAATATGAAGTAAAATATCATTTTGCCATATTTTTCTATTTTTTTTAGTGCTTTTGGTATTTTTTAAAAAAATATATGAAATACCTGAAATATATGAACAACGTGAAGCATTGATAAAATCGAAAAAATAGAGTTTTACTGCATATTTCGACGATTTAGAGGATTAAGAACACTTTTGAGATAAAACTGATTTTTTAGCTAAAATTCATGGATTTTCAAACTTTTTTATCAGAATTTCTGATTGAATTGAATTTTATGCTGAAAGTAACTTAAAAATGACATTTTAGTAGTATTGTGTCAAAAAATATTTCAAGTATGAAAATCCATGTATATTACCTAAAAAGTAAGGTTTAATTGAAAAGTGCTCTAAATGCTGAAAATCGTCGAAATATGCAGTAAAACTGCATTTCACCATATTTTTCGATTTTTTCAATGCTTCAGGTATTTTTAAAAAATATATGAAATATTCAAAATTATTTCTGAATTTCATCGATATTTGACGGGCCTTTTGAAAAATATGTAATATACTTTAAAATGTTGAAAATGCTCGAAAATATCAATTCCATCAGTAATTTTGATAAAAAAGTTTGAAAATCCAAGAATTTTACAAAAAAAAGGTTGTCTGAAAAATGTTCTAAATGCTTAAATGTCGAAATATGCTGTAAAAATCATTTAATTTTTTTTCGATTTTTTCAATGCTTTGGTATTTAAAAAATATATGATATATTGAAAACCTAAATATATGAAATACCTGAAGCATTGAAAAAACGAGAAATATGGGAAAAGACGTTTTATGCACATTTTTGAAAAATTGGGAGATTTAGAAACTTTTTAGAAAAAAATGATTTTTAGCTAAAATTCATTGATTTTCAAAAATTTTTATCAGAATTTTTAAAGGGAAATTGAAATTTCGGCCCTTTTTTAATTTTAAGGCATTTTACATATTTTTCAAAAAAACCAAAAAATTTTTATGAAATTTAGAAATTATTTAAGTATTTCATATATTTTTTAAAAAAAAATTTGAAAGCCGAAAAAAACGAAAAAAATATGGTATAATGATGTTTTACTGCATATTTCGACGATTTTGAGCATTTAGAATATTTTTTAACAAAATGATTTTTAGGGGAAATTTGGATTTTATATTTTTTTTTCGAATTGCCGAGGGAAATTGAAATTTTCGAGCATTTTCAACATTTTAAATTTATATTATATATTTTTCAAGAGCCCACAGAATTTCGATAAATTCGTGAAATAATTATGGGAATATTACATATATTTTTTTAAAATTACCTGATGGCATTAGAAAATCGAAAAAAAAACAAAAAAAAAAAAAAAATATGCTTAAATGATGTTTAAGCATATTTCGACGATTTTCAGCATTTAGAGCACTTTTCAATTAAACCTTACTTCTCAGCTAAAATACATGGATTTTCACACTTGAAATATTTATTGACACAATTCTACACAAAAATGTTATATTTAAATTACTTTCAGCATAAAATTCAATTCCATTAGTAATTCTGATAAGTCTGAAAATCAACGAATTGTAGCTTAAAAAAGCAGAAACACAAAAAAGTAGGCTGAAAAGTAATCTAAATGCTCTAAATCGTCGAAACATGCAGTAAAACATCATTTTACCACACTTTTCGATTTTTTGAATACTTCAGGTATTTTTAAAAAATATATGAAATATTCAAAATTATTTCTGAATTTCATCGAAATTTTATGGGCTTTTTGGAAAATATGTAATATACTTTAAAATGTTGAAAATGCTCGAAAATTTCAATTCCTTCAGTAATTACGATCAAAAAAATTGAAAATCCATGAAATTTAGCTAAGAAAATAAGGTTTGTCTGAAAGTGTTCTAATGCTCCAATATCATCGAAATATGCAGTAAAAACATCATTTTTACCATATTTTCGAATTTTTCAATGCTTAGGTATTTTTAAAATAAATCATATGATATATTCAAAAATATTTCGGAATTTCATCGAAATTTTATGGGCTTTTTGAAAAATATGAAATATACTTTGAAATGTTGCATAAAATTTCAATTCCAGCAGTAATTCTGATAAAAATGTTGAAAATCCATTGAATTTTAGCTGAGAATCAGGTTTGTCTGAAAAGTGTTACTGAATGCTCAAATCGTCTAAATATGCTGTAAAGCATCACTTTACATATCTTTTCGATTTTTTACATGCTTCAGGTATTTTTAAAAAAATATATTCTCGATTGAATTGAAATTTTCGTTCATTTGTCAAACATTTAAAGTATATTAATATTTTTCAAAAAGCATATAAAAATTCGATGAATATCAGAAATTATTTGGAATATTTCTTACGTTTTTGAAATGTTACCTGAAGCATTGAACAAAATCGAAAAATATGGTAAAATTGATGTTTAAGGAATATTTGACGACTTGGAGCATTTAGGAAACACTTTCCAAACAAACTGTAATTTTTTAGCTAAAATTACATTGATTTTCACACTTGAAATATGTATTGGACACAAAACACTACACTAAATTGTTCATTTTTAGGTTACTTTCAGCATAAAAATAAATTCTGTCTGTAATTCTGAGAAATAAAGTTTGAAAAATTCAGAATTCTAGCTAAAAAATCATGGTTTGTCTGAAAAAGTGTTCTTAATGCTCCAAATTGTCGAAATTTGCAGTTTAAAAACATCTTTTTCCATATATTTTTTTATTTTTTCAATTGCTTCAGCTATTTTTAAAAATAGATTCTGAAGGTATTGAAATTTGCGAGAAATTTTCAACATTTTAAACATATTACAAATTTTTCAAAGCCCATAAATTCGATGTAAAATTCAGAAATATTTCTTGAATACATCATAGATTTTTTTTAAAATTACCTGAAAGCATTAACCTTAGTTTTTAGCAAAATATATGGTTTTTCACATTGAAATAGGTAGTGACACAATACTCTCTAAAATGTCATATTTAACTTCCTTCAGCTTAAAATTCAATTCCAACAGTTATTCTGATAAAAAAGTTTGAAAATCCATTTATTATAGCTAAAATATCAGGTTTGTCTTAAAAGTGTTGTAAATGCTCAAATCGTCGGAAATATGCTGTAAAGATCATTTTACCATATTTTTCGATTTTTTCAATGCTTCAGCTATTTTTAAAAATATATACTGATGGAATGAAATTTTCGAGCCAATTTTCAACATTTTAAAGCTCATTTTTAACTATTTTTAAAAAAAATCATTAAATTTCGATGAAATTGAGAAATAATTACTGATGGGAATTGAAGATTTGATGCTGAAAGTAACTTAGAAAATTGACATTTTATTTGTAGTATTTGTGTCATCAATATATCAAGTGTGGAAAATCCATATATTTTAGCTAAAAAGGAAGGTTTAACAGAAAGTGCTTAAAGCTGAAAATCGTCGAAAATATGCAGTAAAACATCTTTTACCATATTTTTCGATTTTGTCAATGCTTCAGGTATTTTTAAAAAATATATGAAATATTCAAAATTATTTCTGAATTTCATCGATATTTTGAGGGCTTTTTGAAAAATGACATTTTAGTGTAGTATTGTGTCAATAAATATTTCAAGTGTGAAAATCCATATATTTTAGCTAAAAAGTTAAGGTTTAACTGAAAAGTGCTCTAATTGCTGAATATCGTCGAAATATTCAGTAAAACATCCTTTTACCATTTTTTTTCGATTTTGTCAATGCTTCAGGTATTTTTAAAAAATATATGAAATATTCAAAATTATTTCTGAATTTCATCAGTATTTTGAGGGCTTTTTGAAAAATGACATTTTTGTGTAGTAATGTGTCAATAAATATTTAAGTGTGAAAATCAATGTAGGGTTTAGACTAAAAGTGAGGTTTAATTGAAATAGTGGCTCTAAATGCTGAAATCGTCGAAATATGAGTTAAAACATCATTTTACCATTATTTTGTCAATTTTTTCACTACTCAGGTATATTTTTAAAAAATTTATGAAATATTCTAATATTATTTCTGAATTACATCGATTTTTGTGGGGCTTTTGAAAAGTATGTTATATACTTCAAAATCTTGAAAAATGCTTGAAATTTCTATCAGTATTCTGATAAAAAAATTTGAAAATCCATGAATTTTAGCATCAAAATCAGGTTTGTCTGAAAAGTGTTTTATGCTCCAAATCGTCGCAAAATATGCTGTTAAAAACTCAGTGTCCCATATATTTTTTTTATTTTTTCAATGCTTCAGCTATTTTTAAAAATATATTTGAAGAATTGAAATTTTTCGAGAAATTTTCAACATTTTAAAAAAATATTACATATTTTTCAAATATCCCAATAAAATTTCGATGAATTTTGAACTATTTTTGAATTACATCATAGATTTTTTAAAAAAACAAATAAAATATGAAGCATTACTTAGTTTTAGCTAAAATACATGGATTTTCACACTTGAAATATGTCTAGACACAATACTAACACTAAACTGTCATATTTAACTTTCTTTCAGCTTAAATTCAATTCCAGAAGTTATTCTGATAAAATAGATTGAAATCCATTAATTATAGCTAAAAAATCAGGTTTGTCTGAAAAGTGTTCTTAAATGTCCAAATCGTCGAAATTGCAGTAAAAGTATCATTTTACCAATTTTTTCGATTTTTTCAAGTGCTTCAGCTATTTTTAAAAAATATATACTGATGGAATTGAAAATTTTCGAGCAATTTTAAACATTTTAAAGTATATTTAGTATTTTCAAAAAAATATCAAAATTTCGATGAAATTTAGAAATAGTTTTGAAATATTTTTACATATTTTAAAAAAAGCCTGAAGCATTGAAAAAAATCGAAATATGGTTAAAATGATGTTTTACTGCATATTTCGACGATTTGGGAGCATTTAGAACACCACTCTTACCAGACAAAGAGAATTTTTTAACTAAATTAGTGGATTTCAAACTTTTTTATCAGAATTACTGCTGGAAATTGAATTTTAAGTGAAAGAATAAACTTAACTATGACATTTAGTGTAGTATTGTGGTCAGTACTTTTCAAGTGTGGAAAGTGTTCTAAATGCTCCAAAATCGTCTCGAATTATGCAGTAAAAGATTCATTTTACCATATTTTCGATTTTTTTAAATGCTTCAGGTTTTTTTTTTATAATATATTTACTGATGGAATTGAAATTTCTCGAGCAATTTTCAACATTTTAGAGTATATTACATATTTAAAAATAAAACAAACATTAAATTTCGATGAAATTCAGAAATAATTTTGAAAATCCATGAATTTTACCTAAAAAACGGTTTGATGAAAAGTGTTCTAATGCTCCAAAATCGTCGAAAATATGCAGTAAAACATCATTTAACCATATTTTTTTATTTTTTCAATGCTTCAGGTATTTTTAAAAATTATATGTTGATAAAATTGAAATTTTCGAGCAATTTTCAACATTTTAAAGTGTATTACATATTTTTCAAAAAAAAAACATAAAATTTCGGACCGAAATTCAGAAAATACTTTAAATATATCATTTATTTTTTTAAAAAATGTCTCGATGCATGAAAAAATCGAAAAATATGGTGTAAAATGATGTTTTACTGCATATTTCGACGATTTGGAGCATTTAGAACACTTATCAGACAAACCAGATTTTTTAACTGAAATTCGTGGATTTTCAATCTTTTTTATCAGAATTACTGCTGGAACTGAATTTTAAGCTGAAAGTAACTTAAATATGACATTTTAGTGTAGTATTGTGTCAATACATATTTCAAGAGTGAAAATCCATGTATTTTAGCTAAAAAGTAAGGTTTGTGTGGAAAGTGTTCTAAATGCTCCAAATCGTCGAAATATGCAGTTAAAGAACATTTTACCATATTTTTCGATATTTTCAGTGCTTCAGCTATTTTTAAAAAATATACACTGATGGAATTGAAATTTTCGAGCAATTTTCAACATTTTAAAGTATATTACGTATTTTTCAAAAAACAAAATTTCGAGGAAATTTAGAAATAGTTTTGAATATTTCTTACATATTTTTAAAAAATGCCTGAAGCATTGAAAAAATCGAAAATTTATGGTAAAATGATGTTTTTATGCATATTTCGACGATTTGAGCATTTTCAGATAACCTTACTTTTCATCTAAAATGCATGGATTTTCTCAATCTACACAAAAATATGTTTAACTTACTTAACGCTTAAAATTCAAGTCCAGCAGTAATTTGATAATAAAGTTTGAAAATCCATGAATTTACTAAAAAAAGGTTTGCATGAAAAGAGTTCTAATGCTCCAAATCGTCGAACTATGCAGTAAAAACATAGATTTTTTTTATTTTTTCAAGCTTCAGGTATTTTTTAAAATTTATGTTGATAAAATTGAAAGTTTTCCCTTTTTTTTTCTAGCAATTTTAGAACACTATAGACAAACCTGATTTTTTAGCTGAAATTGTGGATTTTCAATCTTTTTATCAGGAAGACTGCTGGAATTGAAATTTAAGCAGAAGGTATCTTAGATATGGACCATTTTAGTTGTAGTATCTGTTTCAATACAATTTCAAGGATTGAAAATCCATGTATTTTAGCTAAAAAGTAAGGATTGCGTGGAAAGGTTCTAAAATGCTCCAAATCGTCGAAATATGCAGTAAGCATATTTCGTCAAATTCTTTCAAGTTTTTAATGCTTCAGGGTATTTTTAAAAAATATATGAAATTATTCAAAATTATTTCGAATTTCATCGAAATTTTTATGGGGTTTGAAAAATATGTAATATATTTTAAAAATGTTGAATTGAAATTTTCGATTCAATTTTAACATTTTAAAGTATATTACCATATTTTTCCAAAAAAAAAAAAAACTTTAAATTTCGAGAATTCAAATTTAATTTTGAATATTTCATATATTTTTTAAAATATGCTGAAGCATTGAAAAAATCGAAAAATATGGTAAAATGATGTTTTACGGCATATTTGGGACGACTTGGGAGATTTAGAACACCTTTCCAAACAAACCTTATTGTTTAGCTAAATACATTGATTTTGACACGTGAAATATGAATTGACACAACACTACATAAAATGTCATATTTAGGGTTAACTTTCTGCATAAAGTTCAATTCTGTCAGTAATTCTGATTGAAAAAAGTTTGGAATATTCATGGAATTTTAGCTTAAAAATCAGGTTTTCGCCTTTAGGGCTTTTGGTATTTTTTAAACTAAATATATGAAATACCTGAAATTTATGAACAACGTGAAGCATTGATAAAATCGAAAAAATAGAGTTTTACTGCATATTTCGACGTTTTAGAGGATAAGACCACTTTTGAAATAAAACTCCAGATTTTTTAGCTAAAATTCATGGATTTTCAAACTTTATTATCAGAATTTGGATTGAATTGAAATTTTTTGCTGAAAGTAACTTAAAAATGGACATTTTAGTTAGTATTAGTCGCAAAAAATATTTCAAGTATGAAAATACATGTATAATTACCTAAAAGTAAAGGTTTAATTGAAAGTGCTCTAAAAATGCTGAAAATCGTCGAAATATGCAGTATAAACTGCATTTCACCATATTTTTCGATTATTTCCATTGCTTCAGTATTTTAAAAATATATGAAAATATTCAAAATTTATTACTGAATTTCATCGATATTTGACGGGCCCTTTTGAAAAATATGTAATATACTTTAAAACTGTTGAAAATTGCTCGAACATATCAATTCCATCAGTAAATTTGATAAAAAAAAGTTATGAAAATCCAGAATTTTAGCGAAAAGTAGGTTGTCTGAAAAGTGTTCTAAATGCTCTAAATAGTCGAAATACTGCTTGTTTAAAAATCATTTAATTATGTTTTTCGATTTTTTCAATGCTTCTGGGTATTTTATATAAAATATATGATATAGATATGAAAAGACATGAAATATATGAAATACCTGAAGCATTGAAAAAATCGAAGAAATTAGAAATATGGTAAAAGGACGTTTTATGCACATTTTCGAACAATTGGGAGATTTAGAACACTTTCAGAAAACATGAGTTTTTAGCTAAAATTCATTGATTTTCTAAAAACTTTTTATCAGAATTTTTTGAGGAATTGAAATTTCGAGCTTTTCTATATTTTAAGGCATTTTAACATATTTTTCCAAAAATCCCAAAAATTTCATGAAATTCAGGAAATTATTTCAAGTATTTTCATATATTTTTAAAAATGTCGAAAGCACTGAAATCGAAAAAAATATGGTATTAATGATGTTTTACTGCATATTTCGGACGCGATTAGAGCATTTAGCAATACTTTCAGACACTGATTTTTAGGTGAAATTCATGGATGTTTATATTTTTTATCTGAATTGCCGATGAATTGAAATTTTCGAGCATTTTCAACATTTTAATTTATATTACATATTTTTCAAAGAGCCCACAAAATTTCGATAAAATTCAGAAATAATTATGAATATTACATATATTTTTTTAAAAATACCTGAAGCATTAAGAAAATCGAAAAATATGGTAAAATGATGTTATACTGCATATTTCGACGATTTTCAGCATTTAGAGCACTTTTCAATTAAACCTTACTTCTCAGCTAAAATACATGGATTTTCACACTTGAAATATTTATTGACACAATTCTACACAAAAATGTTATATTTAAATTACTTTCAGCATAAAATTCAATTCCATTAGTAATTCTGATAAGTCTGAAAATCAACGAATTGTAGCTTAAAAAGCAGGTTTGTCTGAAAAGTAATCTAAATGCTCTAAATCGTCGAAACATGCAGTAAAACATCATTTTACCACACTTTTCGATTTTTTGAATACTTCAGGTATTTTTAAAAAATATATGAAATATTCAAAATTATTTCTGAATTTCATCGAAATTTTATGGGCTTTTTGGAAAGTATGTTTATATACTTTAAAATGTTGAAAATGCTCGAAAATTTCAATTCCTTCAGTAATTACGATCAAAAAAATTGAAAATCCATGAAATTTAGCTAAGAAATAAGGTTTGTCTGAAAAGTGTTCTAAATGCTCCAAATCATCGAAATATGCAGTAAAACAGCATTTACAATTTTTTTCGATTTTCTCAATGCTTCAGGTATTTTTAAAAAAATCTATGATATATTCAAAATTATTTCTGAATTTCATCGAAATTTTATGGGCTTTTTGAAAAATATGAAATATACTTTAAAATGTTGAAAATGCTCGAAAATATAAATTCTGATAAAAAAGTTTGAAAATCGATGAATTTTAGCTAAAAAATTAGGTTTGTCTGAAAAGTGTTCTAAATGCTCTTAATCGTCGAAATATGCTGTAAAACATCATTTTATCATGTTTTTCGATTTTTTCAATGCTTCTGGTATTTTAAAAAAATATATGAAATATATGAAATACCTGAAATATAAGAAATACCTGAAGCATTGAAAAAATCGAGAAGGTAGACATATGGCTAAAATGATTTGACGTTTTACTGCACATTTCGACAATTGGAGAATATAGAACACTTTTCAGAAAACAGATTTTTAGACTAAATTCATGATTTTCAAAATCGAAAAAAGCTGGTGAAAATGATGTTATACTGCATATTTCGACGATTTTCATCATTTAAAGCACTTTTCAATTAAACCTTACTTTTCAGCTAAAATACATGGGTTTTCACACTTGAAATATTTATTGACACAATTCTACACCCCCCCCCCCCCCCCCCTCCCCCCCCCCCCCAAAATGTCATATTTAAATTACTTTCAGCATAAAATTCAGTTCCATTAGTAATTCTGATAAGAAAGTCTGAAAATCAACGAATTGTAGCTAAAAAAAATCAGGTTTGTCTGAAAAGTAATCTAAATGCTATAAATCGTCGAAACATGCAGTAAAACATCATTTTACCACACTTTTCGATTTTTTGAATACTTCAGTTATTTTTAAAAAATATATGAAATATTCAAAATTATTTCTGGAATTTCATCGAAATTTTATGGGCTTTTTGGAAAATATGTAATATACTTTAAAATGTTGAAAATACTCGAAAATTTCAATTCCTTCAGTAATTACGATCAAAAAAATTGAAAATCCTTGAAATTTAGCTTAGAAATAAGGTTTGTCTGAAAAGTGTTCTAAATGCTCCAAATCGTCGAAATATGCAGTAAAACAGCATTTTACAATATTTTTCGATTTTTTCAATGCTTCAGAAATTTTTAAAAAACAATTGTAATACTCAAAATTATTTCTGAATTCTATCAGAAAATTTTATGGCTTTTGAAACTATGTTATACACTTTAAAATGATGTAATTCTCGAAAATTTCAATTCCATCAGTAATTCTGATGAAAAAGTTTGAAAATCCATGAATTTTAGCTACAAAATCAGGTTTGTCTCAAAAGTGTTCTAAATGCTCTAAATCGTCGAAATATGAAGTAAAATATCATTTTGCCATATTTTTCTATTTTTTTTTTTTTTTATGTGTTTTGGTATTTTTTAAAAAAATATTTGAAAAACCTGAATTATATGAACACGTAAGCATTGATATAAATGAAAATATTGTGTTTTACTGCATATTTCGGACGATTTAGAGGATTAAGAACACTTTTGAGATTTTATAAAACTGATTTTTTTAGCTAAAATGCCTGGCATTTTCATAAATATTTTATCTCGAATTTCGGATGGAAAATTGAATTAATTTTATGCTGTATGTAAACTGTATATAATCAGGGACATTTTAGTAGTTATTGTGTCAAAAATATGCATGTAATGGAAATCCCATGTATATTAACCTAAAAGAGATATGGTGTAATTGAAAAGTGCTCTAAATGCTGAAAATGTCGATAATAGCAGTATTATGGGTGTGTTTATTCACTGCATTTCACCATATTTTTCGATATTTTTTGTCTCTAGCGGACGGCATGGGGCTAGGGGGGTATTCTTTTACTAGTTGATATGGAATTGGTGGGTGAAAAAAATAATATTTTCCAAAAATATTTATTCTGAATTTCATCGATATTTTGACGTGCCCTTCTGAATGGTCAGCCGTGTTGAAAAAAAAATTCAAAAAAAAAAAAAATAATTGCTTTAATATATACTTTTTTGGTTTTTTAAAATAAAAAAATGTTTGGGTGGGTATTAATAGCTCGAAAAATTTTATCAAGTTTCCCCATCAGTTAATTTTGCTAAATAAGTTTGAAAATCCAAGAAATTTTAGCTAAAAAATGTCGGTTAGTCATGAACAGTGTTTCTTATTCTAAATGCTTAAATGTCGTAAAATCTGCTGTAAAAAACATATTTAATCATGTTTTTCTAATTTTTTCAATGCTTCTGGTATTTTAAAAAAAATATATGATTATATATGAAATACTGAAATATATGAAATCCCTGAATGCTTTTGATATGAAAAAAACGAGGGGAGAACGAACAAGGGAAAAGGAAAAAGAGGGGATAAAGGGGGTAAAGGGGGAAAAATGGGGAGTAAAGTGGAATTATCTGGTTTTGTTGGACGCACTTCGTGCGTCCTACGGGTGTTATTTTGTGGGGGGGGGTGTTGGGGGGGGGGGGGTGGGGTGGTGTTTCTCCGTGACGATCGGGGTTTGTTAGTTTTTTGTTTTTGGTGGGTTTAGAGTCTGTTGTGTGTAAGGGGTCTGAAGGGTGTTTTTGTGTGGGATTGCATCTTAGTATGTAACTTTCTGTTTTAGTATTCGGCTCTTGGTATTTGAGGGTTATGGTTTTTGTTTTTCTGGGGTTATTTGGCGTGTGCGGGCGTTGGTTTTTTGTCTTGGTCGGTGGCGGTTGTGCTCAGGTGTTTTGTTTTGCTTTGGTGTTGGGGGGGGTTGAGCTTTCCTGGTGTGGGTTTTTTGTAGGTAGTTCTGGGTTTTGGGGTGGGGGTTCGCTCCTCTCTGTATGCGGTGGGTTTTATGTTTGTGGGGTCATAGTTCTCTTTTGGTTAGGGTATAAGTTTTTTTGTGGGCTTGCGGTGGCGTATTGTTGTTAGGGGTGGGGTTCTTTTGTGTTTGTGGTTGGGGCCGTTTGTTTGTGTTGTATTAGTTTGTCTTGCCCTGTCCTTTGTTGTGGTTCGCTAATTTTGTTTGCCATCGGGTTGTACTTGGCGGGTAGTTTGTGGGGGGGGGGGGGGGCTGTGGGGGGGGGGGGGGGGTGGGGGGGGGTTTAGGTAGGGGGGTCGGCTAAGGGGCGTCTTGTGGGATGCTGGTGTAGTTATCTGGGTGCTGTTTTATGGTGGGGGGGGGGGTGAAGTTTTCCTTTTTATCCAACTACCTTTTCACTGAAGCTCGAGCGCGCGCCCGGGGCCCTTAGGGCCTGCGCTATCCGGGGTGACGGGTTTCTTCCTTTGATTGGGGGGCCACGGCGGGGGCGCGACTACCTGGGGGGGGTGGGGGGGGGGGGGGGGTTTGGGGGGGTGATGATCTTGGGGGGTTGGTTGGGTTAGGGGCGTGCACCACCTCCAGGTAAGAGCTGGGAGTGTGGGGTTGGTGGGGTATGTGGGCGGCTTTATGCCCTTTTTTGGGCAAGGTTTTTGCGCTTGATTTAGGTGGTTGGATTGATGGTGGGCTGTGTGGGGAGGTATTTTATGTGCACGTTTGATCTCGTGTTTTTTTTGCGTTTTTTTGGTGGGGAGAGGAGTGTTGGAGGGGGGTCGGCATGTGGGAGTCGTGGGAGTGATGGGGATTGGGGTGGTCCTTTAACGGGGGGAGGGGGGGAGGGGGGGGTAGGAGGCGGCTGGGGGGCAGGAGCGGGGGGCGGGGGGGAGGAGCGGAGGAAGGGTGCTGTGATGGGAGATGTAGGGTGTGTGAGGGTATACACTATGGGGAAAGGAAAGAGGGTGGGAGGTTTTGTGGTGGGGGGGAAAATATGGTGAGGGGGGGGAGGTGGTTGGTGGGGGGTTGGGGGCGGGGGGGGGGGGGGGGGGGCGGGGAGGGGCGGGGGGGGGGGGGGGGGGGGGGGGGGCGGAGGGGGGGGGGGGGGGGGGGGGGGGGGGGGGGGGGGGGGGGGGGGGGGGGGGGGGGGGGGGGGGGCTGGTTTGGGGAGGGGGCGGGGGGGCGGGGGGCGGGGGGGGTGGGGGGGGGGGGGGTGGGGGGGGGGGGGCGGGGGGGGGGGGGGGGGGGGGGGGGAGGGGGGGCGGGGGGGGGCTGTTGAGTCTTGTGCCGGTGGGTTTGTTGGGTAGGTGGCGGTGTTAGGGGTAGGGGGGGACGGGGGGGGGGGGGCGGGGGGGGGGGGGAGGGGGGGGGGGGGGGGGGGAAGGGGGGAGGGGGGGGGGGGGGGGGGGTCTCGGGGGGGGAGGGGGGGGGGGGGGTTTGGAGGGGGCGGTGGGGGGGGTGCGGGGGGCTGGGTTTTTTTTTTTTTTTTTTTTTTTTGTATTTTTATAGGGGGCTGGTATGGGGGGGGGACCCACCCTGTTCCCCCTCCCCTCTCGTCGGGTGCGTTCCGGATATTAAAGGGGGGGGGTGGGGGGGATCGTTGGTGGTTTTGTCGTTTTTGGGGGCGGGGCGGGGGGGAGGGCGGAGTGGTCGGGGAGTGCGGGTCGTGGGCACCGGGGACACACACCCCACACACTTAACGCCACCAACACCTGCCGAAATGCACTCAACCACCTGCCCAAACTAATAGCGACAAGGTACCCATAAAGGCACCCGACACACAATACCCTCATCTTAAGTCGGAGGGTGGGTTGGTGGGGGTGGGGGGGCGTCAGGGGTGGGGGCGAGGGTCGAGTGTGCGGGGGGGGGTGGCGACGGGTGGGGGGGGGACGGGGTGGGGTGAGGGGGCTGTGGGTAACGCGTAGGGGATCATTTCCCCACCGGGTATCATGGCGGCGGGCAGGGCAGGGGGGGCTATCTGGTTGTTGGGATTTGTCAGATGTTGTTCATATGACCCATCTTTTTGTGCGTGTTAAAAGGCTGATTGTTGGGTGGTGTGGTTGGTGGGGGGGGGGTATATATATTAACGGAGCTGGTTGTATATAATTATAGCACGCGCGTTTTTTTGTGGAGGAGAGCACGTTTCTGGCCTTAGGGGGTGTAGGCTGGGTTGGGTGTTAGGCGCCTAGCTGCCGAGCGCCCCCCCGATATGGCACGGCTGCATGGTGGAGTGCTTGCACTTTAAGCACCCCCAGGAGCACCGGAGCATGGGAGGTGGGGGGCGGATTACACGGTAGGACCGGGTAGGCGATGAAAGGGGGGGTCAAGGGGGGGTGGGTTTGGGAGGGATGGACAGTTCTTAGAGCTTTATCTTTTTTTTAAATATTTATTTCACCTGGGGATTGTGCACACAAGTGGTTGAAACAAAAAATATTATTTTTTTATTTTATATTTTCTTTTTTTATTATTTATTTTTATTATAATTAATTTTTTTAAAAATTTTTTATATAAACATTATTTGGTTCAGGGGGGGGGGGGGTGGGGAGCCGGGCGGGGTGGGGGGGGTTGGTCGGGGGGGGTTGGGGGGGGGAGGGGGGGGGTGGGGGGTAGAGTGGGAGTTTTGGGGGGTCGGGGGGGCGTTTGACCTGTTCCCCCCGGCCCCTGTCACACGCTAAAGCGAATGGGGGATCGTGTTGTGGGGTTGGGTCACTTGGAGTCTCTTTTTGGGGTGTGGGTTTGGTGGCTGTTGTTTTTTGGGCCTCAAGCCCTCGGTAGGGAGGACATGCGGTTATAGTCTGGAGGGGAAAATCTATCGAATTTTTAGCTATAAAAAGCAGGTGTTGTCCCTCTGCTGAAAAGTATTCTAAATGCCTCTAAATCGCTGAAACATGCAGTTTTAAAACATCATTTTACCAACTTTTCGATTTTTTGAATACTTCAGGTATTTTTAAAAAATATATGAAATATTCAAAATTATTTCTGAATTTCATCGAAATTTTATGGGCTTTTTGGAAAGTATGTAATATACTTTAAAATGTTGAAAATGCTCGAAAATTTCAATTCCTTCAGTAATTACGATCAAAAAAGTTGAAAATCCATGAAATCTAGCCATAGAAATAAGGTTTGTCCTGGAAAAGTGTTCTAAATGCTCCCAAATCATTCGAAAAATGCAGTAAAACATCATTTTAACCATATTTTTCGATTTTCTCAATGCTTCAGGTATTTTTAAAAAAATCTATGATATATTCAAAATTATTTCTGAATTTCATCGAAATTTTATGGGCTTTTTGAAAAATATGAAATATACTTTAAAATGTTGAAAATGCTCGAAAATATAAATTTGTTAAAAAAGTTGAAAATCGATGAATTTTAGCTAAAAAATTAGGTTTGTCTGAAAAGTGTTCTAAATGCTCTTAATCGTCGAAATATGCTGTAAAACATCATTTTATCATGTTTTTCGATTTTTTCAATGCTTCTGGTATTTTAAAAAAATATATGAAATATATGAAATACCTGAAATATAAGAAATACCTGAAGCATTGAAAAAATCGAGAAGTGAAGAATATGGTTTTTAAAATGGACGTTTACTCACATTTCGACAATTGGGAGCATATAGAACACTTTTCAGAAAACATGATTTTTTAGCTAAAATTCATTGATTTTCAAAATCGAAAAATATGGGAAAATGATGTTATACTGCATATTTCGACGATTTTCATCATTTAAAGCACTTTTCAATTAAACCTTACTTTTCAGCTAAAATACATGGGTTTTCACACTTGAAATATTTATTGACACAATTCTACACAAAAATGTCATATTTAAATTACTTCAGCATATTAAATCGTTCCATTAGTAATTCTGATAAGAAAGTCTGAAAATCAACGAATTGTAGCTAAAAAAAATCAGGTTTGTCTGAAAAGTAATCTAAATGCTATAAATCGTCGAAACATGCAGTAAAACATCATTTTACCACACTTTTCGATTTTTTGAATACTTCAGTTATTTTTAAAAAATATATGAAATATTCAAAATTATTTCTGAATTTCATCGAAATTTTATGGGCTTTTTGGAAAATATGTAATATACTTTAAAATGTTGAAAATACTCGAAAATTTCAATTCCTTCAGTAATTACGATCAAAAAAATTGAAAATCCTTGAAATTTAGCTTAGAAATAAGGTTTGTCTGAAAAGTGTTCTAAATGCTCCAAATCGTCGAAATATGCAGTAAAACAGCATTTTACAATATTTTTCGATTTTTTCAATGCTTCAGATATTTTTAAAAAACAATTGTAATACTCAAAATTTATTTCTCTCTTCCCGAAATTCTATCTCCGAAATTTTATGGGCTGATTTTGAAAAATATGTTATACACTGTAAAATGATGAAAATTCTCGAAATTTCAGTTCACAGTATTTGATGAAAAATTGAAAATCCCATGAATTTTAGCTACAAAATCGGTTTGTCTCAAAAGTGTTCTAAATGCTCTAAATCGTCGAAATATGAAGTAAATATCATTTTGCCATTTTTTTCTATTGTTTTTAGTGCTTTTGGTATTTTTTAAAAAAAAATATATGAAATTACCTGAAATATATAATAGGAACAAACGTGAAGCACTTGATAAATCGAAAAAATAGAGTTTTACTGCATATTCGACGATTTAGAGGGATTATGAACACTTTTCAGATGAAAACTGATTTTTTAGCTAAAATTCATGGATTTTCAAACTTTTTTATCAGAATTTCTTGATGAATTGATTTTATGCTGAAAGTAACTTAAAAAATGACATTTTAGTAGTATTTGTGTCAAAAATATTTCAAGTATGGAAAATCCATGTATATTACCTAAAAAGTAAGGTTTAATTGAAAAGTGACTAAATGGCTGAAAATCGTCGAAAATATGCAGTAAAAACTGCATTTCACATCTTTTTTCGATTTTTTCAATGTTAGGTATTTTAAAAAAATATATGAAATATTCAATTATTTCTGAATTTCATCGATATTTGACGGGAATTATTGCCCCCTATGTAATTATACTTTAACCAAGAAGCCCCAGTACCCCGAAAATATCAAATTCCATCAGTAATTTGATAAAAAAGTTTGAAAATCAACCATTTAGCTAAAAAAATTAAGGTTGTCTTGAAAAGTGTTCTAATTGCTCTAAATCGTCGAAATATGCTGTTAAAACATCATGTAATCATTGTTTTCCGGATTTTTCAATGCTTCTGGGTTTTAAAAAAATATATGGATTATATATGAAATACCTGAAATATATGAAATACCTGAAGCATTGAAAAAATCGAGAAATATGGTAAAATGACGTTTTTACTGCACATTTCGACAATTGGGAGCATTTAGAACACTTTTCAGAAAACATGATTTTTTAGCTAAAATTCATTGATTTTCAAACTTTTTATCAGAATTTTTGAAGGAATTGAAATTTTCGAGCCTTTTCTATATTTTAAGGCATTTTACATATTTTTCAAAAATCCCAAAAAATTTCAATGAAATTCAGAAATTATTTCAAGTATTTCATATATTTTTTAAAAAATATCGAAAGCACTGAAAAAATCGAAAAAATATGGTATAATGATGTTTTACTGCATATTTCGACGATTTAGAGCATTTAGAATACTTTTCAGACAAACCTGATTTTTTAGGTGAAATTCATGGATTTTCATACTTTTTTATCAGAATTGCCGATGGAATTGAAATTTTCGAGCATTTTCAACATTTTAATTTATATTACATATTTTTCAAAGAGCCCACAAAATTTCGATAAATTCGTGAAATAATTATGGGAATATTACATATATTTTTTTAAAATTACCTGATGGCATTAGAAAATCGAAAAAAAAACAAAAAAAAAAAAAAAATATGCTTAAATGATGTTTAAGCATATTTCGACGATTTTCAGCATTTAGAGCACTTTTCAATTAAACCTTACTTCTCAGCTAAAATACATGGATTTTCACACTTGAAATATTTATTGACACAATTCTACACAAAAATGTTATATTTAAATTACTTTCAGCATAAAATTCAATTCCATTAGTAATTCTGATAAGTTGGGAAATCAAGTATTGTAGCTTAAAAAAGCAGAAACACAAAAAAGTAGGCTGAAAAGTAATCTAAATGCTTAAATCGTCGACACATGCAGTAAAAACATCGCATTTTTACACACTTTTCGATTTTTTTAATACTTCAGGTATTTTTAAAAAATATATGAAATATTCAAAATTATTTCTGAATTTCATCGAAATTTTATGGGCTTTTTGGAAAATATGTAATATACTTTAAAATGTTGAAAATGCTCGAAAATTTCAATTCCTTCAGTAATTACGATCAAAAAAATTGAAAATCCATGAAATTTAGCTAAGAAATAAGGTTTGTCTGAAAAGTGTTCTAATGCTCCAATATCATCGAAATATGCAGTAAAAACATCATTTTTACCATATTTTCGAATTTTTCAATGCTTAGGTATTTTTAAAATAAATCTATGATATATTCAAAATTATTTCTGAATTTCATCGAAATTTTATGGGCTTTTTGAAAAATATGAAATATACTTTGAAATGTTGCATAAAATTCAATTCCAGCAGTAATTCTGATAAAAATGTTTGAAAATCCATGAATTTTAGCTGAGAATCAGGTTTGTCTGAAAAGTGTTACTGAATGCTCAAATCGTCTAAATATGCTGTAAAGCATCACTTTACATATCTTTTCGATTTTTTACATGCTTCAGGTATTTTTAAAAAAATATATTCTCGATTGAATTGAAATTTTCGTTCATTTGTCAAACATTTAAAGTATATTAATATTTTTCAAAAAGCATATAAAAATTCGATGAATATCAGAAATTATTTGGAATATTTCTTACGTTTTTGAAATGTTACCTGAAGCATTGAACAAAATCGAAAAATATGGTAAAATTGATGTTTAAGGAATATTTGACGACTTGGAGCATTTAGGAAACACTTTCCAAACAAACTGTAATTTTTTAGCTAAAATTACATTGATTTTCACACTTGAAATATGTATTGGACACAAAACACTACACTAAATTGTTCATTTTTAGGTTACTTTCAGCATAAAAATAAATTCTGTCTGTAATTCTGAGAAATAAAGTTTGAAAAATTCAGAATTCTAGCTAAAAAATCATGGTTTGTCTGAAAAAGTGTTCTTAATGCTCCAAATTGTCGAAATTTGCAGTTTAAAAACATCTTTTTCCATATATTTTTTTATTTTTTCAATTGCTTCAGCTATTTTTAAAAATAGATTCTGAAGGTATTGAAATTTGCGAGAAATTTTCAACATTTTAAACATATTACAAATTTTTCAAAGCCCATAAATTCGATGTAAAATTCAGAAATATTTCTTGAATACATCATAGATTTTTTTTAAAATTACCTGAAAGCATTAACCTTAGTTTTTAGCAAAATATATGGTTTTTCACATTGAAATAGGTAGTGACACAATACTCTCTAAAATGTCATATTTAACTTCCTTTCAGCTTAAAATTCAATTCCAACAGTTATTCTGATAAAAAAGTTTGAAAATCCATTTATTATAGCTAAAATATCAGGTTTGTCTTAAAAGTGTTGTAAATGCTCCAAATCGTCGAAATATGCAGTAAAAGATCATTTTACCATATTTTTCGATTTTTTCAATGCTTCAGCTATTTTTAAAAAATATATACTGATGGAATTGAAATTTTCGAGCAATTTTCAACATTTTAAAGCATTTTAAATATTTTTCAAAAAAAATCATTAAATTTCGATGAAATTGAGAAATAATTACTGATGGAATTGAATTTTATGCTGAAAGTAACTTAGAAATGACATTTTAGTGTAGTATTTGTGTCAATCAATATTTCAAGTGTGAAAATCCATATATTTTAGCTAAAAAGTAAGGTTTAACTGAAAAGTGCTCTAAATGCTGAAAATCGTCGAAATATGCAGTAAAACATCCTTTTACCATATTTTTTCGATTTTGTCAATGCTTCAGGTATTTTTAAAAAATATATGAAATATTCAAAATTATTTCTGAATTTCATCGATATTTTGAGGGCTTTTTGAAAAATGACATTTTAGTGTAGTATTGTGTCAATAAATATTTCAAGTGTGAAAATCCATATATTTTAGCTAAAAAGTAAGGTTTAACTGAAAAGTGCTCTAATTGCTGAATATCGTCGAAATATTCAGTAAAACATCCTTTTACCATTTTTTTCGATTTTTGCAATGCTTCAGGTATTTTTAAAAAATATATGAAATATTCAAAATTATTTCTGAATTTCATCAGTATTTTGAGGGCTTTTTGAAAAATGACATTTTAGTGTAGTATTGTGTCAATAAATATTTCAAGTGTGAAAATCAATGTAGGGTTTAGACTAAAAGTGAGGTTTAATTGAAATAGTGGCTCTAAATGCTGAAATCGTCGAAATATGAGTTAAAACATCATTTTACCATTATTTTGTCAATTTTTTCACTACTCAGGTATATTTTTAAAAAATTTATGAAATATTCTAATATTATTTCTGAATTACATCGATTTTTGTGGGCTTTTTGAAAAATATGTTATATACTTCAAAATCTTGAAAAATGCTTGAAATTTCTATCAGTATTCTGATAAAAAAATTTGAAAATCCATGAATTTTAGCATCAAAATCAGGTTTGTCTGAAAAGTGTTTTATGCTCCAAATCGTCGCAAAATATGCTGTTAAAAACTCAGTGTCCCATATATTTTTTTTATTTTTTCAATGCTTCAGCTATTTTTAAAAATATATTTGAAGAATTGAAATTTTTCGAGAAATTTTCAACATTTTAAAAAAATATTACATATTTTTCAAATATCCCAATAAAATTTCGATGAATTTTGAACTATTTTTGAATTACATCATAGATTTTTTAAAAAAACAAATAAAATATGAAGCATTACTTAGTTTTAACTAAAATACATGGATTTTCACTCTTGAAATATGTATTGACACAATACTACACTAAAGTGCATTTTAAGTTACTTTCAGCTTAAAATTAAATTCCATCAGTAATTCTGATAAAAAAGATTGAAAATCCATGAATTTTAGCTAAAAAATCAGGTTTGTCTGAAAAGTGTTCTAAATGCTCCAAATCGTCGAAATATGCAGTAAAACATCATTTTACCATATTTTTCGATTTTTTTCAATGCCCTTTAGACAATTTTTTAAAAAAAATATGATATATTTAAAGTTATTTCTGAATATCGTCGAAATTTTTTTTTTTTTTTTGGAAAAATATTTTAATACACTTTAAAATGTTGAAAATTGCTTTGAAAATTTCAATTTTATCAACATATAAATTTTAAAAATACCTGAAGCATTGAAAAAAATAAAAAAATATGGTTAAATGATGTTTTACTGCATATTTCGACGATTTGGAGCATTTAGAACACTTTTCATGCAAACCTGATTTTTTAGCTAAAATTCATGGATTTTCAAACTTTTTTATCAGAATTACTGCTGGAATTAAATTTTAAGCAGAAAGTTAAACATATTTTAGTGTAGTTTTGTGAAAATCCATGCATTTTAGATGAAAAGTAAGGTTTGTCTGAAAAGTGTTCTAAATGCTCCAAATCGTCGAAATATGCAGTAAAACATCATTTTACCATATTTTTCGATTTTTCAATGCTTCAGGCATTTTTTAAAAATATTATGAAATATTCAAAATTTAAAATTTTATCCGAAATTTTATGTTTTTTGAAAAATCGTTTAATTAATTTAAAATGTTGAAAATTTCTCGAAAATTTCAATTCCATCAGTATATATTTTTTAAAAATAGCTGAAGCATTGAAAAAATCGAAAAATATGGTAAAATGATCTTTTACTGCATATTTCGACGATTTGAAGCATTTAGAACACTTTTCAGACAAACCTGATTTTTTAGCTATAATTAATGGATTTTCAATCTTTTTATCAGAATAACTTCTGGAATTGAATTTTAAGCTGAAAGAAAGTTAAAATATGACATTTTATAGTGTAGTAATGTGGTCAAAACATATTTCAAGTGTGAAAATCCATGTATTTTAGCTAAAAACTAAGGTTAATGCTTCAGGTATTTTTAAAAAAATCTATGATGTATTCAAAAATATTTCTGAATTTCATCGAAATTTTATGGGCTTTTTATAAAATTTGTAATAAGTTTTAAAATGTTGAAAATTTCTCGAAAATTTCAATTCCTTCAGAATATATTTTTTAAAATAGCTGAAGCATTGAAAAAATTAAAAAATATGGTAAAATGATGTTTTACTGCATATTTCGACGATTTGGAGCATTAAGAACACTTTTCAGACAAACCTGATTTTTTAGCTAAAATTCATGAATTTTAACTTTTTTTATCAGAATTACCCGACAGAATTGAATTTAAAGCTGAAAGTAAAACCCAAATATGACATTTTGTGTAGTATTGTGTCAATTCATATTTCAAGTGTGAAAATCCATGTATTTTAGCTAAAAAGTAAGGTTTGTTTGAAAAGTGTTCTAAATGCTCCAAATCTTCGACGAAATATGCTGTAAAACATCATTTTACATATTTTTCGATTTTTTCATTTAGGTATATTTAAAAAAAAGTAAGAAATATTTTCCAAATATTCGAATTTCTCGTAATTTTATATGCTTTTTGAAAATATTCATATACTTTAAAAATGTTGAAAAGATCGAAATTTCAATTCAATAGAATATATTTTTTTTAAAAATACTGAAGCATGGAAAAAATCGAAAAATATGGTAAAGTGATGTTTTAACAGCATATTTCGACGATTTTGAAAATTCAAGCATTTTAGCAAAACTGATTTTTCAGCTAAAATTCATGGATTTACATTTTTTCAGAATTATGCTGGAATTGAATTTTATCAAAATTTTAAAGTATATTTCATATTTTCAAAAAACCATAAATATTTCGATGAAATTCGAAATAATTTTGAATATATCATAGGTTTTTTAAAAAAACCTGAAGCATTGAGAAAATCGAAAAATTGGTTAAAATGATGTTTTACTGCATATTTCGACGATTTTTTAGCATTTAGAACACTTTTCAGACAAACCTCATTTTTTAGCTAAAATTCATGGGTTTTCAAACTTTTTATCAAAAATTTCTGCTGGAATTGAATTTTAAGCTGAAAGTAAGTTAAATGTTACATTTACTGTAGTATTGCGTCAATCATATTTCAAGTGTAAAATCCACCATTTTTACATTTTTTCTGATTTTTTCAATGCTTCGGCATTTTTAAAAATATATAAAATATTCAAAATTATTTCTGAATTTCATCGAAATTAATATTTTTTTTTGAAAAATATGTATTACTTTAAAATGTTGGAAATTGCTCGAAATTTCAATTTAAAATTTTAAAATATATACATATTTTTCAAAAAACCATAAAATTTCGATGAAATTCAAGGGAAAATTTTTTGAATATATCATAGTTTTTTTTAAATACCTGAAGCATTGAAAAATCGAAAACACGTTTAAAATAGTTTTCTGCATATTTCGACGAATTTGGACATTTTGAAGACTTTTCAGAAAACAATTTTTTAGTTAAATTTCATGGATTTTCAAACATTTTTATCAAAAATTCTGCTGAATTGAATTTTAAGTTTAAAGTAAGTTAAAAAGTACCCTTTTACAGTGATTGCGTCAATAAATATTTTCAAGTGTGAAAATCCAGATTTTAGCTAAAAAGTAAGGTTTGTCTGAAAAAGTGTTCTAAATGCTCCAAATTGTCGAAATTTTGCCCGAAAAATCATTTTACCATATTTCTCGATTTTTTCAAATACTTTAGGCATTTTAAAAAATATTTAAAATATTCAAAATTATTTCTGAATTTCATGAAATTAAGTTTTTTTTGGAAAAAATGTAATATACTTTAAAAAGTTGGAAAATTGCTCGAAAAATTTTAATTCAAAATTTTAAAATATATTAAAATATTTTCAAAAAAACCCAAAAAAAAATTTCGATTTTAAATTTTAGAATAATTTTGAAATTTCTATATTTTTTTTAAAAAAAACCTGAAGCATTGAAAAAAATTTAAAAAATTACGAAATGATCTTTTAATGCATATTTCGACATTTTGGGCATTTAGAACACTTCCACCAAACCCTTCTTTTTAACTAAAATACATGGATTTTCACTTTAA
>NC_069448.1:28525811-28542267 GCF_026875155.1 Cherax quadricarinatus | reverse complement strand
ACCAAATTTCATCGAAATTTTTATTTTTTTTAAAAAATTACGTAATATATTTAAAAATGTTGAAAATTGCTCGAAAAATTTCAATTTCCTCAGTGTATATTTTTTTAAAAATGCTGAAGCTTAAAAAAATCAAAAAAAAATATGGTAAATGATTTTTTTACTGCATATTTCGACGATTTAAAGCTTTTAAAACCCCTTTCAGAAAAAACCTGTTTTTTAGTTAATTAATGGATTTTCAATTTTTTTTTATCGGGAATAACTTCGGAATTGAATTTTAAGCGAAAGAAAGTTAAATATAATTTTAGTGTAGTATTGTGCAAAATATTTCAAGGGGAAAAAATCCATGTTTTTTAGCTAAAAACTAGGTTAATGCTTCAGGTTTTTTTAAAAAAATCATGATGTTTTTAAAAAAATATTTCTAAATTTTATAAAAAATTTTATGGGCTTTTTAAAAAAATTTTGTAAAAAGTTTTAAATTTGAAAATTCTCAAAAATTTTCAATTCCTTCGAATATAATTTTTTTAAAAATAGTGAAGCATTGAAAAAAAAAAAAAAAAATATAGTAAAAGATGTTTAATGCATTTTTCGACGATTTGGGCATTAAAGAAATTTTTCAGACAAAACCTGTTTTTTAGCTAAATTCAGAATTTTCAAATTTTTTTTATCAGTTACGACGAATTAACTTTATTAAAGAAAACCAAATTGGACATTTTGGTAGTGTTGTGTCAATTCATATTTCAAGGTGAAAATCAATGTATTTTAGCTAAAAAAAAAGGGTTTTGTTTGGAAAGTTTCAAAATGCTCCAAGTCGTAAAAATTATCCCGTAAAACATATTTTACCATTTTTTCGATTTTTTCAATGCTTCGGGCTTTTTTAAAAAAAATATATGAAATATTAAAAAATTTTTTCTGAATTTCATCGAAAATTTAATGTTTTTTTTTTTTGAAAAATATGAAATTACTTTAAAAGTTAAAAATTGATCGAAATTTCAATTCAACATTTTAAAATATATTACATATTTTTCAAAACCCCCAAAATTTTCGATGAAATTCAGAAAAAATTTTTGAATTTTCATTTTTTTTTAAAAAATACCTGAAGCATTAAAAAAAATTAAAAGAATTTGAGAATGAGTTTTTAATGATATTTCGACATTTGGAGATTTAGAACCTTTCCACCAATCCTTACTTTTTAGCTAAAATACATGGATTTTCATCTTGAAATATGTTTTTGAAACAATACTACACTAAAATGTAAAATTTAAATACCTTCTGCTTAAAATTCAACCGCAGTAATTTAAAAAAAATTTAAAAACCCACAAATTTCAGCTAAAAAATCGGGTTTGTTGATAAGTGTTCAAAATTGCTCAAAATTTTAAATTTTATCAACATATAATTTTTTAAAAATACCGAAGCATTAAAAAATAAAAAAAAATATGTGTTTTATGCATTTTTCGACGATTTGGAAGCATTTAGAACTCTTTTCTGAAAAACCTTTTTTTTTAGGAAAAATTCATGGATTTTCAAACTTTATTTCAAAATTTTGCTGGAATTGAATTTTAAGCAGTAAGAAGTCAAAATTTTTTTGTGTAGATTGTGAAAATCCATGCATTTTAGATGAAAAGTAAGGTTAGTTGAAATGCTCCAAATCGTCGAATATGCGAAAACATCTTTTACCATATTTTTTTTTTTAAATGCTTAGGCATTTTTTAAAAAATTGTAAAAAATTTTATTCAAAACTATTTCTAAATTTCCTCGAAATTTTTTTTTTTGAAAATTACGTAATATACTTTAAAATGTTGAAAATTGCTGAAAATTTAAATTCCATCGTGTATTTTTTTTAAAAATAGCTGAAGCACTGAAAAATCGAAAAATATGGTAAATGTTCTTTAACTGCATTTTTCCGCGATTTGGAGCATTTAGAACATTTTCCACCCAAACCTTATTTTTTAGCTAAAATAATGGTTTTTCACTCTTGAAATTGTATTGACACAATACTACACTAAAATTCATATTTAAGTTACTTTCAGTTTAAAAAATTCGTTCCAGCAGTAATTTGTAAAAAAGTTTGAAAATCCACGAATTTCAGTTAAAAAATCTGGTTTGTCTGAAAAAGTGTTCAAAAAGCTCCAAATCGTCGAAATATGCAGTAAAACTCATTTACTTTTTTTCGATTTTTTCAATGCTTCAGACAATTTTTTAAAAAATATATGAAAATTTTAAAAGTTATTTCTGAATTTGTCGAAATTTTATTTTTTTTTTACAAAATACTGTAATACACTTTAAAATGTTGAAAATTGACTCCGAAACTATTTCAATTTTACTAAACATATAATTTTAAAAAACTGAAGCATTGAAAAAATATAAAAAATATGGTTTAATGATGTTTTACTGCATATTTCGACGATTTGGAGCATTTAGAACACTTTTCATGCAAACCTGTTTTTTTAGGTAAAATTCATGGATTTTCAAAATTATTTCTGAATTTCATCGAAATTTAATGTTTGTTTTATTTTTAAATATGTAATATACTCTAAAATGTTGAAAATTGCTCGAAAATTTCAATTCCATCAGTATATATTATAAAAAAAACCTGAAGCATTTAAAAAATCGAAAAATATGGTAAAATGATCTTTTACTGCATATTTCGACGATTTGGAGCATTTAGAACACTTTCCACACTTGAAATATGTACTGACACAATACTACACTAAAATGTCATATTTAAGTTACTTTCAGCTTAAAATTCAATTCCAGCAGTAATTCTGATAAAAAAGTTTGAAAATCCACTAATTTTAGGTAAAAAATCTCTTTTGTCTGGTAAGTGTTCTAAATGCTCCAAATCGTCGAAATATGCAGTAAAACATCATTTTACCATATTTTTCGATTTTTTCAATGCTTCAGGCATTTTTTAAAAATATGTAAGAAATATTCAAAACTATTTCTAAATTTCATCGAAATTTTATGTTTTTTGAAAAATACGTAATATACTTTAAAATGTTGAAAATTGCTCGAAAATTTCAATTCCATCAGTATATATTTTTTAAAAATAGCTGAAGCATTGAAAAAATCGAAAAATATGGTAAAATGATCTTTTACTGCATATTTCGACGATTTGGAGCATTTAGAACACTTTTCAGACAAACCTGATTTTTTAGCTATAATTAATGGATTTTCAATCTTTTTTATCAGAATAACTTCTGGAATTGAATTTTAAGCTGAAAGAAAGTTAAATATGACATTTTAGTGTAGTATTGTGTCAATACATATTTCAAGTGTGAAAATCCATGTATTTTAGCTAAAAACTAAGGTTAATGCTTCAGGTATTTTTAAAAAAATCTATGATGTATTCAAAAATAGTTCAAAATTTCATCGAAATTTTATGGGATTTTTGAAAAATTTGTAATATGTTTTAAAATGTTGAAAATTTCTCGAAAATTTCAATTCCTTCAGAATATATTTTTTAAAAATAGCTGAAGCATTGAAAAAATAAAAAAATATATGGGAAAATGATGTTTTACTGCATATTTCGACGATTTGGAGCATTAAGAACACTTTTCAGACAAACCTGATTTTTTAGCTAAAATTCATGAATTTTCAAACTTTTTTCTATCAGAATTACTGACAGAATTGAATTTTATGCTGAAAGTAACCTAAATATGACATTTTAGTGTAGTGTTGTGTCATTACATATTTCAAGTGTGAAAATCAATGTATATTAGCTAAAAAATAAGGTTTGTTTGGAAAGTGTTCTAAATGCTCCAAGTCGTCCAAATACGCCGTAAAACATCATTTTACCATATTTTTCGATTTTTTCAATGCTTCAGGTATATTTAAAAAATGTAAGAAATATTCCAAATAATTTCTGAATTTCATCGTAATTTTATATGCTTTTTGAAAAATATGTCATATACTTTAAAATGTTGAAAATGATCGAAAATTTCAATTCAATCAGAATATATTTTTTTAAAAATACCTGAAGCATGGAAAAAATCGAAAAATATGGTAAAGTGATGTTTTACAGCATATTTCGACGATTTTGAGCATTCAGAACACTTTTCAGGCAAACCTGATTTTTCAGCTAAAATTCATGGATTTTCAAACATTTTTATCAGAATTACTGCTGGAATTGAATTTTATGCAACATTTTAAAGTATATTTCATATTTTTCAAAAAGCCCATAAAATTTCGATGAAATTCAGAAATAATTTTGAATATATCATAGGTTTTTTAAAAATACCTGAAGCATTGAGAAAATCGAAAAATGTGGTAAAATGATGTTTTACTGCATATTTCGACGATTTGTAGCATTTAGAACACTTTTCAGACAAACCTCATTTTTTAGCTAAAATTCATGGATTTTCAAACTTTTTTATCAAAATTACTGCTGGAATTGAATTTTAAGCTGAAAGTAAGTTAAATGTTACATTTTACTGTAGTATTGCGTCAATACATATTTCAAGTGTGAAAATCCACCATTTTACCATATTTCTCGATTTTTTCAATGCTTCAGGCATTTTTAAAAAATATATAAAATATTCAAAATTATTTCTGAATTTCATCGAAATTTAATATTTTTTTTTTGAAAAATATGTAATATACTTTAAAATGTTGAAAATTGCTCGAAAATTTCAATTCAAAATTTTAAAATATATTACATATTTTTCAAAAAACCCATAAAATTTCGATGAAATTCAGAAATAATTTTGAATATATCATAGATTTTTTTTAAAATACCTGAAGCATTGAGAAAATCGAAAAACACGGTAAAATAATGTTTTGCTGCATATTTCGACGATTTGGAGCATTTAGAACACTTTTCAGACAAACCACATTTTTTAGCTAAAATTCATGGATTTTCAAACATTTTTATCAAAATTACTGCTGGAATTGAATTTTAAGCTGAAAGTAAGTTAAATGTGACATTTTACTGTAGTATTGCGTCAATACATATTTCAAGTGTGAAAATCCATGTATTTGAGCTAAAAAGTAAGGTTTGTCTGAAAAGTGTTCTAAATGCTCCAAATTGTCGAAATATGCAGTAAAACATCATTTTACCATATTTCTCGATTTTTTCAATACTTCAGGCATTTTTAAAAAATATATAAAATATTCAAAATTATTTCTGAATTTCATCGAAATTTAATGTTTTTTTTTGGAAAATATGTAATATACTTTAAAATGTTGAAAATTGCTCGAAAATTTCAATTCAAAATTTTAAAATATATTATATATTTTTCAAAAAACCAATAAAATTTCGATGAAATTCAGAAATAATTTTGAATATTTCATATATTTTTTAAAAATACCTGAAGCATTGAAAAAATTGAAAAAATTGACGAAATGATGCTTTAATGCATATTTCGACGATTTGGAGCATTTAGAACACTTTCCACACAAACCTTACTTTTTAACTAAAATACATGGATTTTCACTCTTGAAATATGTATTGACACAATACTACACTAAAGTGTCATATTTAAGTTACTTTCAGCTTAAAATTCAATTCCAGCAGTAATTCTGATAAAAAAGATTGAAAATCCACGAATTTCAGCTAAAAAATCAGGTTTGTCTGATAATTGTTCTAAATGCTCCAAATCGTCGAAATATGCAGTAAAACATCATTTTACCATATTTTTCGATTTTTTCAATGCTTCAGACAATTTTTAAAAAATATATGATATATTTAAAGTTATTTCTGAATATCGTCGAAATTTTTTTTTTTTTTTTGAAAAATATGTAATACACTTTAAAATGTTGAAAATTGCTCGAAAATTTCAATTTTATCAACATATAATTTTTAAAAATACCTGAAGCATTGAAAAAATAAAAAAATATGGTTAAATGATGTTTTACTGCATATTTCGACGATTTGGAGCATTTAGAACACTTTTCAGACAAACCTTACTTTTCATCTAAAATGCATGGATTTTCACAAAACTACACTAAAATATGTTTAACTTTCTGCTTAAAATTCAATTCCAGCAGTAATTCTGATAATAAAGTTTGAAAATCCATGAATTTTACCTAAAAAAACAGGTTTGCATGAAAAGTGTTCTAAATGCTCCAAATCGTCGAAATATGCAGTAAAACATCATTTTACCATATTTTTCGATTTTTCAATGCTTCAGGCATTTTTTAAAAATATGTAAGAAATATTCAAAACTAAATTTCATCGAAATTTTATGTTTTTTGAAAAATTCGTAATATACTTTAAAATGTTGAAAATTGCTCGAAAATTTCAATTCCATCAGTGTATATTTTTTTAAAAATAGCTGAAGCATTGAAAAAATCGAAAAATATGGTAAAATGATCTTTTACTGCATATTTCGACGATTTGAAGCATTTAGAACACTTTTCAGACAAACCTGATTTTTTAGCTATAATTAATGGATTTTCAATCTTTTTTATCAGAATAACTTCTGGAATTGAATTTTAAGCTGAAAGAAAGTTAAATATGACATTTTAGTGTAGTATTGTGTCAATACATATTTCAAGTGTGAAAATCCATGTATTTTAGCTAAAAACTAAGGTTTAATGCTTCAGGTTATTTTTAAAAAAATCTATGATGTATTCAAAAATATTTTCTGTAATTTCATCGAAATTTTATGGGCTTTTTATAAAATTTGTAATAAGTTTTAAAATGTTGAAAATTTCTCGAAAATTTCAATTCCTTCAGAATATATTTTTTAAAAATAGCTGAAGCATTGAAAAAATAAAAAAATATATGATAAAATGATGTTTAATGCATATTTCGACGATTTGGAGCATTAAGAACACTTTTCAGACGAACCTGATTTTTTAGCTAAAATTCATGAATTTTCAAACTTTTTTCTATCAGAATTACTGACAGAATTGAACTTTATGCTGAAAGTAACCTAAATATGACATTTTAGTGTAGTGTTGTGTCAATTCATATTTCAAGTGTGAAAATCAATGTATTTTAGCTAAAAAATAAGGTTTGTTTGGAAAGTGTTCTAAATGCTCCAAGTCGTCCAATTATGCCGTAAAACATCATTTTACCATATTTTTCGATTTTTTCAATGCTTCAGGCATTTTTAAAAAATATATGAAATATTCAAAATTATTTCTGAATTTCATCGAAATTTAATGTTTTTTTTTTTTGAAAAATATGTAATATACTTTAAAATGTTGAAAATTGATCGAAAATTTCAATTCAACATTTTAAAATATATTACATATTTTTCAAAACACCCATAAAATTTCGATGAAATTCAGAAATAATTTTGAATATTTCATATATTTTTTAAAAATACCTGAAGCATTGAAAAAATTGAAAAGAATTTGACGAAATGATGCTTTAATGCATATTTCGACGATTTGGAGCATTTAGAACACTTTCCACGCAATCCTTACTTTTTAGCTAAAATACATGGATTTTCACTCTTGAAATATGTATTGAAACAATACTACACTAAAATGTCATATTTAAGATACCTTCTGCTTAAAATTCAATTCCAGCAGTAATTCTGATAAAAAAGATTGAAAATCCACGAATTTCAGCTAAAAAATCAGGTTTGTCTGATAAGTGTTCTAAATGCTTCAAATCGTCGAAATATGCAGTAAAACATCATTTTACCATATTTTTCGATTTTTTCAATGCTTCAGACAATTTTTAAAAAATATATGATATATTTAAAGTTATTTCTGAATTTCGTCGAAATTTTGTTTTTTTTGAAAAATATGTAATACACTTTAAAATGTTGAAAATTGCTCGAAAATTTCAATTTTATCAACATATAATTTTTAAAAATACCTGAAGCATTGAAAAATAAAAAAAAATATGATGTTTTACTGCATATTTCGACGATTTGGAGCATTTAGAACTCTTTTCATGCAAACCTGTTTTTTTAGGTAAAATTCATGGATTTTCAAACTTTATTATCAGAATTACTGCTGGAATTGAATTTTAAGCAGTAAGTAAGTTAAACATATTTTTGTGTAGTATTGTGAAAATCCATGCATTTTAGATGAAAAGTAAGGTTAGTCTGAAAAGTGTTCTAAATGCTCCAAATCGTCGAAATATGCAGTAAAACATCATTTTACCATATTTTTCGATTTTTTCAATGCTTCAGGCATTTTTTAAAAATATGTAAGAAATATTCAAAACTATTTCTAAATTTCCTCGAAATTTTGTTTTTTGAAAAATACGTAATATACTTTAAAATGTTGAAAATTGCTCGAAAATTTCAATTCCATCAGTGTATATTTTTTAAAAATAGCTGAAGCACTGAAAATATCGAAAAATATGGTAAAATGTTCTTTAACTGCATACTTCGACGATTTGGAGCATTTAGAACACTTTTCAGACAAACCTGATTTTTTTAGCTATAATTAATGAATTTTCAGTCTTTTTTATCAGAATAACTTCTGGAATTGAATTTTAAGCAGAAAGAAAGTTAAATATGACATTTTAGTGTAGTATTGTGTCAATACATATTTTCAAGTGCGAAAATCCATGTATTTTAGCTAAAAACTAAGGTTAATGTTTCAGGTATTTTTAAAAAAATCTATGATGTATTCAAAAATATTTCTGAATTTCATCGAAATTTTATAGGCTTTTTGAAAAATTTGTAATATGTTTTAAAATGTGAAATTTCTCGAAAATTTCAATTCCTTCGAATATATTTTTAAAAATGCTGAAGCATTGAAAAAATAAAAAAAATTATGGAAAATGATGTTTTATTCCTATTTCGACGATTTGGAGCATTAAGAACACTTTTCAGACAAAGTTGATTTTTTAGCTAAAATTCATGAATTTTCAAACTTTTTTCTATCAGAATTACTGACAGAATTGAATTTTATGCTGAAAGTAACCTAAATATGACATTTTAGTGTAGTGTTGTATCAATACATATTTCAAGTGTGAAAATCAATGTATTTTAGCTAAAAACTAAGGTTTGTTTGGAAAGTGTTCTAAAATCTCCAAATCGTCGAAATATGCAGTGAAAGATCATTTAACATATTTTTCGATTTTTTCAATGCTTCAGCTATTTTTAAAAAATATATACTGATGGAATTGATATTTTCGAGCAATTTTCAACATTTTAAAGTATATTACGTATTTTTCAAAAAACATAAAATTTCGATGAAATTTAGAAATAGTTTTGAACATTTCTTACATATTTTTAAAAAATGCCTGAAGCATTGAAAAAATCGAAAAATATGGTAAAATGGTTTTACTGCATATTTCGACGATTTGGAGCATTTAGAACACTTATCAGACAAACGAGATTTTTTAGCTAAAATTAGTGGATTTTCAAACTTTTTTGTCAGAATTACTGCTGGCATTGAATTTTAAGCTGAAAGTAACTTAAATATGACATTTTAGTGTAGTATTGTGTCAGTACATATTTCAAGTGTGAAAATCCATGTATTTTTTAGCTAAAAAGTAAGGTTTGTGTGGAAAGTGTTCTAAGTGCTCCAAATCGTCGAAATATGCAGTAAAAGATCATTTTACCATATTTTTCGATTTTTTAAATGCTTCAGGTTTTTTATATAATATATACTGATGGAATTGAAATTTTCGAGCAATTTTCAACATTTTTGAGTATATTACATATTTCAAAAAAAAACAAACATTAAATTTCGATGAAATTCAGAAATAATTTTGAATATTTCATATATTATTTAAAAATGCCTGAAGCACTGAAAAAATCGAAAAATATGGTGAAATAATGTTTTAGTGCATATTTCGACGATTTGGAGCATTTAGAACACTTTTCAGACAAACCTTACTTTTCATCTAAAATTCATAGATTTTCACAATACTACACTAAAATATGTTTAACTTACTTACTGCTTAAAATTCAATTCCAGCAGTAATTCTGATAATAAAGTTTGAAAATATATGAATTTTACCTAAAAAAACAGGTTTGCATGAAAAGTGTTCTAAATGCTCCAAATCGTCGAAATATGCAGTAAAACATCATTTAACCATATTTTTGTATGTTTTTCAATGCTTCAGGTATTTTTAAAAATTATATGTTGATAAAATTGAAATTTTCGAGCAATTTCAACATTTTAAAGTGTATTACATATTTTTCAAAAAAAAAACATAAAATTTCGACGAAATTCAGAAATAACTTTAAATATATCATATATTTTTTAAAAATAGTCTGAAGCGTTGAAAAAATCGAAAAATATGGTAAAATGATGTTTTACTGCATATTTCGACGATTTGGAGCATTTAGAACACTTATCAGACAAACCTGATTTTTTAGCTGAAATTCGTGGATTTTCAATCTTTTTTATCAGAATTACTTCTGGAATTGAATTTTAAGCTGAAAGTAACTTAAATATGACATTTTAGTGTAGTATTGTGTCAATGCATATTTCAAGAGTGAAAATCCATGTATTTTAGCTAAAAAGTAAGGTTTGTGTGGAAAGTGTTCTAAATGCTCCAAATCGTCGAAATATGCATTAAAGCATCATTTCGTCAAATTTTTCAATTTTTTCAATGCTTCAGGTATTTTTAAAAAATATATGAAATATTCAAAATTATTTCTGAATTTCATCGAAATTTTATGGTTTTTTTGAAAAATATGTAATATACTTTAAAATGTTGAATTGAAATTTTCGAGCAATTTTCAACATTTTAAAGTATATTACATATTTAAAAAAAAAACATTAAATTTCGATGAAATTCAGAAATAATTTTGAATGTTTCATATATTTTTTAAAAATCGAGAAATATGGTAAAATGATGTTTTACTGCATATTTCGACAATTTGAAGCATTTAGAACACTTTTCAGACAAACCTTACTTTTTAGCTGAAATACATGGATTTTCACACTTGAAATATGCATTGACGCAATACTACAGTAAAATGTCACATTTAACTTACTTTCAGCTTAAAATTCAATTCCAGCAGTAATTTTGATAAAAAAGTTTGAAAATCCATGAATTTTAGCTAAAAAATGTGGTTTGTCTGAAAAGTGTTCTAAATGCTGCAAATCGTCGAAATCTGCAGTAAAACATCATTTTACCATATTTTTCGATTTTCTCAATGCTTCAGGTATTTTTAAAAAAATCTATGATATATTCAAAATTATTTCGGAATTTCATCGAAATTTTATGGGATTTTTGAAAAATATGAAATATACTTTAAAATGTTGCATAAAATTCAATTCCAGCAGTAATTCTGATAAAAATGTTTGAAAATCCACGAATTTTAGCTGAAAAATCAGGTTTGTCTGAAAAGTGTTCTGAATGCTCAAAATCGTCGAAATATGCTGTAAAACATCACTTTACCATATTTTTCGATTTTTTCCATGCTTCAGGTATTTTAAAAAAAAATATATTCTGATTGAATTGAAATTTTCGATCATTTTCAACATTTTAAAGTATATTACATATTTTTCAAAAATCAAATAAAATTTCGATGAAATTCAGAAATTACTTGGAATATTTCTTACATTTTTTGAAATATACCTGAAGCATTGAAAAAATCGAAAAATATGGAAATATGACGTTTTACGGCATATTTCGACGACTTGGAGCATTTAGAACACTTTCCAAACAAACCTTATTTTTTAGCTAAAATACATTGATTTTCACACTTGAAATATGTATTGACACAACACTTCACTAAAATGTCATATTTAAGTTACTTTCAGCATAAAATTCAATTCTGTCAGTAATTCTGATAAAAAATAGTTTGAAAATTTATGAATTTTAGCTAAAAAATCAGGTTTGTCTGAAAAGTGTTCTTAATGCTCCAAACCGTCGAAATATGCAGTAAAACATCATATTCCCATATATTTTTTTATTTTTTCAATGCTTCAGTTATTTTTAAAAAATATATTCTGAAGGAATTGAAATTTTAGAGAAATTTTCAACATTTTAAAACATATAACAAATTTTTCAAAAAGCCCATAAAATTTCGATGAAATTCAGAAATATTTTTGAATACATCATAGATTTTTTTAAAAATACCTGAAGCATTAACCTTAGTTTTTAGCTAAAATACATGGATTTTCACACTTGAAATATGTATTGACACAATACTACACTAAAATGTCATATTTAACTTTCTTTCAGCTTAAAATTCAATTCCAGAAGTTATTCTGATAAAAAAGATTGAAAATCCATTAATTATAGCTAAAAAATCAGGTTTGTCTGAAAAGTGTTCTAAATGCTCCAAATCGTCGAAATATGCAGTAAAAGATCATTTTACCATATTTTTCGATTTTTTCAATGCTTCAGCTATTTTTAAAAAAATATATACTGATGGAATTGAAATTTTCGAGCAATTTTCAACATTTTAAAGTATATTACGTATTTTTCAAAAAACATAAAATTTCGATGAAATTTAGAAATAGTTTTGAATATTTCTTACATATTTTTAAAAAATGCCTGAAGCATTGAAAAAATCGAAAAATATGGTAAAATGATGTTTTACTGCATATTTCGACGATTTGGAGCATTTAGAACACTTATCAGACAAACGAGATTTTTTAGCTAAAATTAGTGGATTTTCAAACTTTTTTATCAGAATTGCTGCTGGAATTGAATTTTAAACTGAAAGTAACTTAAATATGACATTTTAGTGTAGTATTGTGTCAGTACATATTTCAAGTGTGAAAATCCATGTATTTTTTAGCTAAAAAGTAAGGTTTGTGTGGAAAGTGTTCTAAGTGCTCCAAATCGTCGAAATATGCAGTAAAAGATCATTTTACCATATTTTTCGATTTTTTAAATGCTTCAGGTTTTTTTATAATATATACTGATGGAATTGAAATTTTCGAGCAATTTTCAACATTTTAGAGTATATTACATATTTAAAAAAAAAACAAACATTAAATTTCGTTGAAATTCAGAAATAATTTTGAATATTTCATATATTATTTAAAACTGCCTGAAGCATTGAAAAAATCGAAAAATATGGTGAAATAATGTTTTAGTGCATATTTCGACGATTTGGAGCATTTAGAACACTTTTCAGACAAACCTTACTTTTCATCTAAAATTCATAGATTTTCACAATACTACACTAAAATATGTTTATCTTACTGACTGCTTAAAATTCAATTCCAGGAGTAATTCTGATAATAAAGTTTGAAAATATATGAATTTTACCTAAAAAAACAGGTTTGCATGAAAAGTGTTCTAAATGCTCCAAAACTCGAAATATGCAGTAAAACATCATTTAACCATATTTTTGTATTTTTTCAATGCTTCAGGTATTTTTAAAAATGATATGTTGATAAAATTGAAATTTTCGAGCAATTTTCAACATTTTAAAGTGCATTACATATTTTTCAAAAAAAACATAAAATTTCGACGAAATTCAGAAATAACTTTAAATGTATCATATATTTTTTAAAAATTGTCTGAAGCATTGAAAAAATCGAAAAATATGGTAAAATGATGTTCTTCTGCATATTTCGACGATTTGGAGCATTTAGAACAGTTATCAGACAAACCTGATTTTTTAGCTGAAATTCGTGGATTTTCAATCTTTTTTATCAGAATTACTGCTGGAATTGAATTTTAAGCTGAAAGTAACTTAAATATGACATTTTAGTGTAGTATTGTGTCAATACATATTTCAAGAGTGAAAATCCATGTATTTTAGCTAAAAAGTATGGTTTGTGTGGAAAGTGTTCTAAATGCTCCAGATCGTCGAAATATGCATTAAAGCATCATTTCGGCAAATTTTTCAATTTTTTCAATGCTTCAGGTATTTTTAAAAAATATATGAAAAATTCAAAATTATTTCTGAATTTCATCGAAATTTTATGTTTTTGAAAAATATGTAATATATTTTAAAATTTTGAATTGAAATTTTCGAGCAATTTTCAACATTTTAAAGTATATTACATATTTTTCAAAAAAAAAATTAAATTTCGATGAAATTCAGAAATAATTTTGAATATTTTATATATTTTTTAAAAATACCTGAAGCATTGAGAAAATCGAGAAATATGGTAAAATTATGTTTTACTGCATATTTCGACAATTTGGAGCATATAGAAAACTTTTCAGACAAACCTTACTTTTTAGCTGAAATACATGGATTTTCACACTTGAAATATGTATTGACGTAATACTACAGTAAAATGTCACATTTAACTTACTTTCAGCTTAAAATTCAATTCCAGCAGTGATTTTGATAAAAAAGTTTGAAAATCCATGAATTTTAGCTAAAAAATGTGGTTTGTCTGAAAAGTGTTCTAAATGCTCCAAATCGTCGAAATATGCAGTAAAACATGATTTTACCATATTTTTCGATTTTCTCAATGCTTCAGGTATTTTTAAAAAAATCTATGATATATTCAAAATTATTTCTGAATTTCATCAAAATTTTATGGGCTTTTTGAAAAATATGAAATATACTTTAAAATGTTGCATAAAATTCAACTCCAGCAGTAATTCTGATAAATATGTTTGAAAATCCACGAATTTTACCTGAAAAATCAGGTTTGTCTGAAAAGTGTTCTGAATGCTCAAAATCGTCGAAATATGCTGTAAAACATCACTTTACCATATTTTTCGATTTTTTCCATGCTTCAGGTATTTTTGAAAAAATATATTCTGACTGAATTTAAATTTTCGATCATTTTCAACATTTTAAAGTATATTACATATTTTTCAAAAAGCATGAAATTCAGAAATTATTTGGGATATTTCTTACATTTTTGAAATATACCTGAAGCATTGAGAAAATCGAAAAATATGGTAAAATGATGTTTTATGGCATATTTCGACGACTTGGAGCATTTAGAACACTTTCCAAACAAACCTTATTTTATAGCTAAAATACATTGATTGTCACACTTGAAATATGTATTGACACAACACTACACTAAAATGTCATACTTAAGTTACTTTCAGCATAAAATTCAATTATGTCAGTAATTCTGATAAAAAAAAGTTTGAAAATTCATGAATTTTAGCTAAAAAGTCAGGTTTGTCTGAAAAGTGTTCTTAATGCTCCAAACCGTCGAAATATGCAGTAAACATCATTTTACCATATATTTTCTTATTTTTTCAATGCTTCAGCTATTTTTAAAAAATATTTTCTGAAAGAATTGAAATTTTCTAGAAATTTTCAATATTTTAAAACATATTACAAATTTTTCAAAAAGCCCATAAAATTTCGATGAAATTCAGAAATATTTTTGAATACATCATAGATTTTTTTAAAAATACCTGAAGCATTAACCTTAGTTTTTAGCTAAAATACATGGATTTTCACACTTGAAATATGTATTGACACAATGCTACACTAAAATGTCATATTTAACTTTCTTTCAGCTTAAAATTCAATTCCAGAAGTTATTCTGATAAAAAAGATTGAAAATCCATTAATTATAGCTAAAAAATCAGGTTTGTCTGAAAAGTGTTCTAAATGCTCCACATCGTCGATGTATGCAGTAAAAGATCATTTTACCATATTTTTCGATTTTTTCAATGCTTCAGCTATTTTTAAAAATATATACTGATGGAATTGAAATTTTCGAGCAATTTTCAACATTTTAAAGTATATTACGTATTTTTCAAAAAACATAAAATTTCGATAAAATTTAGAAATAGTTTTGAATATTTCTTACATATTTTTAAAAAATGCCTGAAGCATTGAAAAAATCGAAAAATATGGTAAAATGATGTTTTACTGCATATTTCGACGATTTGGAGCATTTAGAACACTTATCAGACAAACGAGATTTTTTAGCTAAAATTAGTGGATTTTCAAACTTTTTTATCAGAATTACTGCTGGAATTGAATTTTAAGCTGAAAGTAACTTAAATATGACATTTTAGTGTAGTATTGTGTCAGTACATATTTCAAGTGCGAAAATCCATGTATTTTTTAGCTAAAAAGTAAGGTTTTTCAAGTGTAGAAAGTGTTCTAAGTGCTCCAAATCGTCGAAATATGCAGTAAAAGATCATTTTACCATATTTTTCGATTTTTTAAATGCTTCGGGTTTTTTTTTATAATATATACTGATGGAATTGAAATTTTCGAGCAATTTTCAACATTTTAGAGTATATTACATATTTAAAAAAAAAATAAACATCAAATTTCGATGAAATTCAGAAATAATTTTGAATATTTCATATATTATTTAAAAATGCCTGAAGCATTGAAAAAATCGAAAAATATGGTGAAATAATGTTTTAGTGCATATTTCGACGATTTGGAGCATTTAGAACACTTTTCAGACAAACCTTACTTTTCATCTAAAATTCATAGATTTTCACAATACTACACTAAAATATGTTTAACTTACTTACTGCTTAAAATTAAATTTCCCAGCAGTAATTCTGAAATAAAGTTTGAAAATATATGAATTTTACCTAAAAAAACAGGTTTGCATGAAAAGTGTTCTAAATGCTCCAAATCGTCCGAATATGCAGTAAAACATCATTATCCATATTTTTTATTTTTCAATGCTTCAGGTATTTTAAAAAAATTTTTAAAAAATTAAA
>NC_069448.1:28495328-28525311 GCF_026875155.1 Cherax quadricarinatus | reverse complement strand
GCCCTTTTCTTTGGGCCCTGCCCAGGTGCCAAACTAGCTTTCTGCCTTGCTGCTGTGCCAATCTAGCTTGCTGGCCTGCCCCAATGCCAACCTCGCTTGCTACTCTGCTGCAGTGCCAACCTAGCTTGCTGCACTGCCCCAGTGTCAACCTAGCTTGCTGCCTTTATCTGTTGCCAACCAAGCTTGCTGCCCTGCCAAAGTGCCAACTTACCTTGCTGCCCTGCTGCAGAGCCACTCTAGCTTGCTGCCTTCTCCCAGTGCCAAACTAGCTTCCGGCCCTGCCCCAGTGCCATCCAAGCTTGCTGCCCTGCCCCACTGCAAACCTAGCTTGCTGCCCTGCCCTCAGTGCGAACCTAGCTTGCTGCCCTGCTCCAGTGCCAACCAAGCTTGCTGTCCTCTTAAAGTGTCAATCTAGCTTGCTTTCCTGCCAAAGTGCCAACCTAGCCTGCTGCCCTGCGTCACTGTGAACTTAGCTTCCTTCCCAGCCCCTGTGCAAACCTAGCTTGCTGCCTTGCCACAGAGTGAACTTTGCTTGCTGCCCTGCCCAAGTGCCAGCCAAACTTGCTGCCCTGCTCCAGTGCCAACCAAGCTTCCTGCACTGCTCCAGTGCCAGCCTAGCTTGCTGCCCTTCCCCAATGCTAACCTAGCTTGCTGCCCTGCCAAAGTGTGAACATAGCTTGCTGCCCTGCCTCAGTGCCAACCAAGCATGCTGCCCTGCTCCAGTGCCAGCCTAGCTTGGTGCCCTGCCTCAGTGCCAACCTAGCTTGCTGCCTTTCCAAGGGGTGAACCTAGCTTCCTGCCCTGCCCCAGAGTCAGCCTAGCTTGCTGCCCTTCCCTGTGCCAATCTAGCTTGCTGCCCTGCCCCAGTGCGAACTTAGCTTGCTGCCCTGCCCCAGTGCCAACCAAGCTTGCTGCTCTGCTCCATTGCCAAGCTAGCTTGCTGCCCTGCCCCAGTGCTAACCTACCTTGCTGCCGTGCTCCAGTGCTAACCTAGCATGCTGCCCTTACCCATTGCCAACGTAGCTTGCTGTCCTGCCCCTGTGCCAACCTAGCTTGCTGCCCTGCCCCAGTGCCAACCAAGCTTGCTGCCCTGCCGCAGTGCCAACCAAGCTTGCTGCCCTGCTCCAGTGCCAACCTAGCTTTCTTCCCTGCCCCAGTGCCAACATTGCTTGCTGCATTGCCCAAATGCCAACCAAGCTTACTGCCCTGCTCCACTGTCAGCCTAGCTTGCTGCCCTGCCCCATTGCCAACCTAGCTTGCTGCCTTGCTCCAGTGCCAACCTAGCTTGCTGCCCTTTCCTAGTGCAAACCTAGGTTGCTCCCCTGCCCCAGTGCCAACCAAGCTTGCTGCCCTGCTCCAGCGCCAGCCTAGCTGGCTGCCGTGCTCCAGTGCCAGCCTAGCTTGCTGCCCTGTCCCAGTGCCAGCCTAGCTTGCTGCACTGCCCCAGTGCGAACCTAGCTTTGTGCCCTGTCTCAGAGCCAACATAGCTTGCTGCCCTGCCCCACTGCCAGCCTAGCTTGCTGCACTGCCCCAGTGCGAACCTAGCTTTGTGCCTTGCCTCAGAGCCAACATAGCTTGCTGCCCTGCTCCAGTGCCAGCCTAGCTTGCTGTCCTGCTCCAGTTCACCTCTAATTTGCTGCCCAGCCCATGTGCCAACCTAGCTTGCTGCCCTGGGTCATAGCGAATCTGCCCCAGTGCCAACCAAGCATGCTGTCCTGCTCCAATGCCAACCTAGCTTGCTGCCTTGCCCCAGTGCGAACCTAACTTGCTGCTCTGCCCCAGTGCCAACAAATCTTGCTGCTCTGCTCCAGTGCCAACCTAACTTGCTGCCCTGCCCCAGTGCTAACGTACCTTGCTTCCCTGCCCCAGTGACAACCTAGCTTGCTGCCCTTCATCATTGCCAACCTAGCTTGCTGTCCTGCCCCAGTGCCAACATAGCTTGCTGCCCTGCCCCAGTGCCAACCAAACTTGCTGCCCTGCCGCATTGGCAACTAAGCATGCTGCCCTGCTCCAGTGCCGACCTACCTTGCTGCTCTGCCCCAGTGCCAACCTAGCTTGCTGCCCTGCCCAAGTGCCAACCAATCTTGCTGCCAAGCTCCAGTGCCAGCCTAGCTTGCTGCCATGCCCAATTGCCAACCTAGCTTGCTGCCTTGCTCCAGTGCCAGCTTAGGTTGCTGCCCTGTCTAGGTGCCTTCCTAGCTTGCTGCTCTTCCCCAGTTCCAACCTAGCTTGCTGCCCTGCTGCAGTCCCAACCTAGCTGGCTGCCTTGGCCCAGAACCAACCTTGCTTGCTGCTTTGCTGCATTGCCATCCTAGCTTGCTGCCATTCCCCATTGCCAACCTAACTTGCTGCCCTTCCCCAGTGCAAACCAACCTTGCTGCCCTGCTCTAGTGCCACCCTAGCTTGCTGCCCTGCCCCAGTGACGACCTACCATGCTGTCCTTTCCCAGTGTCAACCTAGCTTTCTGCCCTGCCCCATTGCCAACCTAGCTTGCAGTCCTGCCCCATTGCCAACCTATCTTGCTGCCCTGCCCCAGTGCCAACCATGGTTGCTGCCCTGCCCAGTGCCTGTCCAGCTTGCTGCCCTCCTCCAGTGCCAACCTACTTAGCAGCCTTGTCACTGTGCCAACCTAGCTTGCTGCCCTGCCCTGTGGAGACAAGCTTGCTGCCCTGCTTCAGTGCCACCTTTGCTCTCTGCCCTGCTCCAGTGGCCAGCCTAGCTTGCTGCCCTGCCTCAGTGCCAACCTAGCTTGCTGCCCTGCTCCAGTGCCAACCTAGATTTTTGCCCTACCCTAGTGCCAACCAAGCTTGCTGCCCTGTTCTAGTGCCAGCCTAGCTTACTGCCCTGCTCCAGTGGCGGGCCCATCTTGCTGCCCATCCCCAGTGCCAACCAAGCTTGCTGCCCTGCTCCAGTGCCAACCTAGCTTGCTTCCCTCTCCAAGTGTCAACCTAGCTTGCCGCTCTGCCCAAGTGCCAACCTAGCTTCCTGCCTTGCCCCAGCGCCAACCTAGTTTGCTGCCCTGCTCCAGTGCCACCCAAGCTTTCTGCACTGCCCCATTGCCAACATAGCTTGCTGACCTGCCCCAGTGCCAACCTAGCTTGCTGCCCTGCTCCAGTTCCAACTTAGCTTGCTGCTCTGTCCCGGTGCCAACTTTTCTTGCTGCCCTGCAGCAGTGCCAACCTAATTGGCTACCCGGCTGTATTGCCAACCTAGCTTGCTGCCGTGTCCCACTGCCAACCTAGCTTGCTGCCCTGCCCCAGTGCCAACCAAGCTTGCAACCCTGCCTCATTGCCAACAAAGGTTGCTGCCTTGCTCCAGTGCCGACCTACCTTGCTGCTCTTCCCCAGTGCCAACCTAGCTTGCTGCCCTGCCCAAGTGCAGACCTACCTTACTGCTCTTCCCCAGTGTCAGCCTAGCTTTCTGCCATACCCCAGTGCCAACCTAGCTTGCTGCCCTGCAGCAGTGCCAACCTAGCTGGCTGCCCTGCCCAAGAGCCAACCTTGCTTGCTGCTTTGCTGCAGTGCCAACCTAGCTTGCTGCCATTCCCCATTGCCAACCTAACTTGCTGCCATGCTCCAGTGCCAACCAACCTTGCTGGCCAGCTCCAGTGCCAGCCTAGCTTGCTGCCCTGCCCTAGTGACAACCTACCTTGCTGTCCTTTCCCAGTGTCAACCTAGCTTTCTGCCCTGCCCCATTGCCAACCTAGCATGCAGTCCTGCCCCATTGTGATCCTATCTTGCTGCCCTGCCCCAGTGCCAACCAAGCTTGCTGCCCTGCCCCAGTGCCAACCATGGTTGCTGCCCTGCCCAATGCCAGTATAAGCTGCTGCCCTCCCCCAGTGCCAACCTACCTTGCAGCCTTGCCCCTGTGCCAACCTAGCTTGCTGCCCTGCACTGTGGCAGACAAGCGTGCTGCCCTGCTCCAGTGCCAGCTTAGCTCTCTGCCCTGCTCCATTGCCAGCCTAGCTTGCTGCCCTGCCTCAGTGCGAACCTAGCTTGCTGCCCTGCTCCAGTGCCAACCTAGATTGCTGCCCTACTTTAGTGCCAACCTAGCTTGCTGCCCTGTTCTAGTGCCAGCCTAGCTTACTGCCCTGTTCCAGTGCCAGCCTATCTTGCTGCCCTGCCCCAGTGCCAACCAAGCTTGCTGCCCTGCTCCAGCGCCAACCTAGCTTGCTGCCCTGTCCCAGTGCCATCCTAGCTTGCTGCTCTGCCTCAGTGCCAACCTAGCTTCCTGCCCTGGCCCAGCGCCAACCTAGTTTGCTGCCCTGCTCCAGTGCCACCCAAGCTTTCTGCCCTGCCCAATTGCCAACATAGCTTGCTGCCTGCTCCAGTGCTAACCTAGCTTGCTGCCCTGCTCCAGTGCCAACCTAGCTTGCTTCCCTGCTCCAGTGCCAACCTAGCTTGCTGCCTTGCTCCAGTGCGATCCTAGCTTGCTGCCTTTCCCAGTGCCAGCCTACCTTGCTGCCTTGCTTCAGTGCCAAGTTAGCTTGCTGCCCTGCCCCGGTGCCAACCTACCTTGCTGCCCTGCTGCAGTGCCAATCTAGCTTGCTGCCCTCTCCCAGTGCTAACGTAGTCTGCTGCCCTGCCCAGTGCCATCCAAGCTTGCTGCCTGCCACAGTGCCAACCTAGCCTGCTGCCGTGCGCCACTGCCAACCTAGCTTGGTGGCCCTGCCCTCAGTGCGAACCTAGCTTGGTGCCCTGCCTCAGTGCCAACAAAGCTTGCTGCCCTGCTCCAGTGCTAGCCAAGCTTGCTGCCCTCTTCCATTGCCAACCTAGCTTGCTGTCCTGCCCAGTGCAAACCTAGCTTGCTGCCTTGCCACAGAGTGAACGTAGCTTGCTGCCTGCCTCCGTGCCAGCAAAACTTGCTGCCCTGCTCCAGTGCCAACCAAGCTTCCTGCACTGCTCCAGTGCCAGCTAGCTTGATGCCCTTCCCCAGTGCTAACCTAGCTTGCTGCCCTGCCCCAGTGTGAACCTAGCTTGCTGCCCTGCTCCAGTGCCAACCAAGCTTGCTGCCCTCGCTCCAGTGCCAGCCTAGCATGGTGCCCTGCCTCAGTGCCAACCTAGATTGCTGGCATTGCCCCGGGGGTGAACCGAGCTTCTCCCCTTCCCCAGGGGCCAACCAAGCTTTCTGCCCTGCTCCATCCCAAACCCCAATTCCCTGGGTTGCTCCAGGGGGCACCCTTTTGTTTTTCTCCCCCTTCCCCAGTGCGTTTCCTGGGTTTTGCTGCCCTGCCCCATTCGAACCTAGCTTGCTCCCTTGCCTCAGGGCCAAAAAAGGCTTGCTGCTCTGCCCCATCCCAAACCTAACTTGCTCCCCTGCCCTTTGCTAACCTTCCTTGCTCCCCTGCCCCAACAAAACCTAGCTTGCTCCCCTTTTCCCCATTAAACCTAGCTTGCTGTCCTCCCCCATTTCCCAAAACCATACCTTGCTGCCCTCCCCCCATTGCAACCAAGTTTGCTGCCCTCCCGCATTTCCCAACCCAAAGCTTGTTCCCCTGCTCCAGTGCCAAATAGCTTGCTCCCCTCCCCAGTCCCAAACCCTAGCTTGCTGCCATGCCCAAGTAAAAAACCAATCTTCCCTCCCCCAGTTTCCAGTGCCACCCTAGCTTGCTCCCCTGCTCCGTGCAACATAGTTGCTCCCCCCCCCCCCCCCTGCCCCAAATTGCCAAGGGTAGCTGGCTGCTCTGCCCCAGTTGAAAACGAAGCTTGTCCCCCCTCCCCCCAGTCCCCAACCTAGCTTGCTCCCCTCCCACCAGGGAAAGCCAGCTTGCGGGCCCTGTTTCCAGGGGCCAAAACCTTTGCTTGCTGCCCTGTTTGGAAAAAGTGCCAATCTCCCTGGGCTGCCCTTTTAAAAAATCGCCATTCTAGCTTTTTTCCCCTGCTCCCAGTCCCAAACCTATTTTTCCCCGGGCCCTTTTCCCCAGGCCAACCAAAGCTTATGCCCTCCCCCAGTCCCAAACCCAAGGGCTTCCCCCCCCCCTTTCCCCCCAGTCCCAAACCTAGTTTTGGTGCCTTGCGCAAAAACCAAACCCTACTTGGGGCCCCGGCCCCAGTGCCAACCTAGTTTTGTTGCCCCGCCCCAGTACCAGCTTAGTTGCTCCCCTGCCTCAGGGGCCAACCTAGCTTTTTGGGCCTCCCCCGTGAAAAACCCAAGCTTGCTGCCCTGCCCCAAAGTGCCAGCCTAGTTTGCTGCCCGGGTTTCCAGTGCCAACCTACCTTTGCCCTCCCCAAGTGTCAACCTTGCTTGTTTGCCCTCCCTAAAAGGCAAAAACCTTTTTTGGGCTCCCCTCCCCCAGTGCCAACAAAGCTTGCTGCCCTGCCCCAAATTGCCAACCAAGCTTGCTGCCCTGTTTTAAAGTGCCAGCCTAGTTTTTGGGCTGCTTTGCCCCAATGCCAACCTAGCTTGATGCCCTCCCCCAGTGCAAACCATTTTGCTGCCCTGCCCCAGTGCCAACCAAGCTCGCTGCTCTGCTCCCGGGTAAACCTAGTTTGCTGCCCTGCCCCGGGCCCAAACCCAAGCATGCTGCTCTGCCAAGTGTCAACCTGCTTGCTGCCCGGGCCCCATTTGCCCCCCTAGTTTTTGGGGGCCCCTGCCCCATTTGGAAACCCCTTAGTTTGTTTGGCCCCTGCCCATGTGCCAGCCAATTTACTGTCCGAAACCAGTGAAAAACCTAGCTTGCTGCCCTCCCCCAGTGCCAATAAGTTTGGGGTTTTGGGGGCCCTGCCCCAGTCCCAACCCAAAGTTTTCCCTGCCCTCCCCGGGGAAAAAACCTAGCTTCTGCCCTGCCCAATCCCAAACCTAGCTTGCGGCTGTCCCCCCGGGGGCCAACCAAGCTTGTTTGCCCTCTCCGGGTGCCACTCTAGCTTGTGTTTTGCTGCAGTCCCCAAACCTATCTTGCTGCCCTGCCCCAGTCCCAAACCCTAGCTTGCTCCCCTGTTTCCAGTCCCAAACCCTTTTGCATGTTGCCCTGTCCCAGTGCAAACCTAGCTTGTTTGCTCTCCCCAGTCCCAAAAACCTAGCTGGTGCCCTGCCCAGGCCACCTAAGCGGGCTCCCCTCCCCAAATGCCAACCTAGTTTGCTCCCCGGGCCCCAGTGCCCAACCCTTTTGTTTCCCTTCCCCTGCTTCTTTCCAGCCTAGCTTGCTCCCCTGCTCCAGTGCGAGCCTAGATTGCTGCCCCCCCCATTCCCAACCAGCTTGCGACCTGCTCCGTGCCAACCTAGCTTGCTCCCCCTTTTCCCAGTGCCAACCTAGCTTCCCTGCTCTCCCCCCGGGGGCCAAACCAAACTTGCTGCCCTTCCCAAGTCCAGCCTAACTTCCTCCCCTTCCCCCTTTTGGGGCCTGGCTTGCTCCCCTCCCCCCGTTCCAGCCTATCTTGCTGCCCTCCCCCCCGTTTTAACCTATTTTTGCGGGCCCTGCTGCAGTCCCAAACTTAACTTGGCGATGGAAATAAATGGTAAAAAAGTACCGACACAAAAGGGGAAATAAAAAACACATTGCAGTATAATGTGATCCTTTATTGACTACGTTTCCCCCAAAAAAGTGGGTTTTTTCCCAAGTCAAAAACCCAAAACTGTCGGGTTGGTGGAAGGAACGCGAGTTTTTTATAGTCGGTTTCGAATGCTAAAGGGTCGGGGTGGGGGAATGCGCATCTGATAAAGTTACCGAGTGGGGTTATAGATTCTAAAATTTTGGGGTAGCTTTGAAAGGGAGATTGGACAATTTTTGTGAGAAACCCTTTCTCCCTGTTTTATGGGGGATAACATTAAAGAAGCTTTTTGGCAAGTGGTTCAGCTAGGGTTATAGAAGCCACTATTTTTGGTTGAAGTTGTCGGATATAGAAATAAGTAAATTGATTCCAGGATTCTTCTGTTTGAGTGTTGTCTTTGTGGCGATAAGTTTGAGTTTCTGTAGTTTATCAAGTGGTTGGGTAAATTTAAAGGTTTTTGTACGCAGGCTTTCCCCATGTGTCGTAAACCCTGCTTCCCGTTTTTGTTTGAAAAAAATGTTTTGGAAGTCACTTAAAGTTTCCCCCACGTTTTAACTTGTTGCAGTCATTAAAAGGGATTATGTAAAAGCCTGAAGAGGGTGGAAGCTTGTCCTGTCTATCATTTGGGTAATGTCCTTGATGGTCGTGGTTGTGGGGTAGATACTTAAAAATGGGGTTTGGGAAAAAGTTTTTGGGAAAGGGGTTTTTGGGCAATGTAGTTGGTGGGGAGAACTAGTATCTCTTCTCGGCAGTGTTTTTTCTCTGGGTGTGTTGAAGATGTTAATGCCCGTCTTTGCGCCCTATGAAGTGACGAGATAGGGATTTTTTAAAAAATTACTTGTTCAATCATCGTGAAATTCTTAAAGAAACTCATTGCTGCAGATTCTGATGCACTAGGAAAAAGCCTAAAATTTACACACGTTTGGTTTTGGTGCGTGGTAAAGAGTAAAAGTGGAGAAAAATCGTTTTGGTTGGGGGTTTTCGATAATTTTAAAAACGAAGTTCGTGGTCGTTTTGGGAAAAGGGCAGAAAATCAAGGAAAGGAAGAGTTTTTTTCGACTTTTCTTCAAGTGTAAAACTGGATTGAAGGCTCGCCCTGGTTGAGTTTGGGCTTGGAGAGTTTTAACCCATTAAAGCGTTTGGAGTTATGGGGAAAATTTGTCGTCAACAAAACCGGAGCCAGGTGACAGACGAAGGAATAAGGGTGGGAAACTTTTGGCTTCTAGATTTTCCCATTTTTGGGTTTACCGGGGACCGCACTGAGGGGGCGAACCCATGGGTAGCCCAAAAATTTCTGCCAAAACCTAGCTATCTGTTTGGGTGCGTGCCAATTTAGCTTCCCCTGCCCTCCCCCAGTCCCAACCCTAGCGCTGCTCTGCTGCAGTGCCAACCTAGCTTGCTCCCCCAGTGCCCCCCCTAGTTTGCTGCCTTCCCCCTGGCCATCATGCTTGCTGTCCCCCCCGGGGCCACCCTAGCTTGCTGCCCTGCCCCCATTCCAGCCTAGCTTGCTCCCCGGGCCCCAGTCCCACCCTAGCTTGCTTCCATGCCCCAAAGTCCCAAACCCAGTTGTTTTGCCTTCCCCCCAGTCCCAAACGTAATTTCTCCCCTTTGCCCCAGGGCCACCTAGCTTGCTGCCCTCCCCCCAGTGCCAACCAAGCTTGCTACAATGTTCCATGCCGGGCCAAGTTTGTTTGCTTTTGGCCCCCAGTGCCAACCTAACTTGCGCCCTGCCCCAGTCCCAAAACCAAAGCTTGCTCCCCTGCTCCAGGGGCAAATACTTGTTTCCCCTGCTCCAGGCCCAATAGCTTGTTCCCTGCCCCAGTGCCAACCTAGTTTGTTTCCCTTTGCCCCCCGTGCCAACCTAGCTTGCCCCCCCTTGCCTTAGCTCTGGGCAGTTCATCTTTCCCCACACTAGAACTGCTGATTTCAGTTTTCCCAAATACCTTCCCAACACTGAAAAAGGAATAAGACGAAATTTTGGTTTCCTTGTCGTTTAGTGCAGCTAAATTTAAAATGTTTTCTGATTTGGGGGACAAGTGAACGCAGGTTTTCACGTAATTTTCCTGCATGGGGAAGAAAAATTTTTCCCCTCTTTAAAAACTTAAAATATGTAATGGCTCGGGAAATTTGCGGGAAAGAGTCATGATGAGAGACTGTTTACCCATGTGCTTCTAATAAAGGTTTTTTGGAACAAGAAAGAGCCCCACTAGCCCCTTGTGAGGGGTTTACGTCCCTAGGGGGCTGAGAGAAATTTCCCCCCTTTTAATGGGGTTTTTTTCCCTCCACACAGGGGTTTTTTGTTGGGGGCCTCCAGTTTGTTATGAGAGTCTTGTGGATCCCGGTTTTTAACATTAATTATGACGGAATTGTCTTACATCCAAATTTTTTAAATGAAATAGCAAAAAAATTTTAAACTTTGCCCAAGGAAAAAATCAGGGACGTCAGGCTTGAACCCATGGCAATTTCCAGTCCAAAAACCCCACGGGCCCAAAGTGCTTTAAACCCACTCGACCAGCTCAGTGTTAAGATTCATCAACTAGGTAATTTCTATACACCAGCGATAAGTCAGCTTTGGGCCCAACAAGACCAAAAAGGGCCCAGTTTTCAAAACGAATAAAAACACCACTTTGGCTGTTGCGAATCTAGCTCTAGTCCCCTACCTTGGTTGTTCAAACCCCTTCCCGTTTTTTTTGTGTTTTTAAACGTTTATCATAAAAGTATAACGGGGGTTTTTGGGGTTTATTTAAACTAGAGTTAGCCACAGTCAGTTGGTGAGACTTTTCGTCTGAAAAAATCTTTTTTGCCAGCAGCCTCCGGAATTAGAGGAAGTACAAGAAAAAATTTGTATTTTTTTTAAAAGTAATCTTTTTGATATTTTTTTCCCTCTGATAGGATTTTTAAAAGTGTAAAAGAAAAACTGGGAAAGAGAATGATGTTGAAGATATGTGGCTGCAGCTGCTGTTACTGGGGGCAGAAAATTGGCCAGCACTCCCCCGGCACTTCGACTGGTCCCTTTAAACTCAAATGCAAGAAACCAAAGTTGTGGTACAGCCCTTAAAGAAATCTACAGTCCCTTTCCCCTCATCTCTTGCGCTGCCCCTTTCTGATAAAGGGAATTCTTTCTGGGCATTTTGATCAAGGTTTATTTTGGGCCCCCCTTTAACCCCAATCAAGCCAAATCTTTGTTCGGGTTTAAACCATTTTTAAAATTTATACGTGAAAATTTGAGTAAAAATTTAAAAAAAACTTTTGGGTGCCTGGGCGTCGGGCAGACGGAGGTTTAAAAGTCTTCACCTCGTTAAAGGGCTTTTGGGGTTTTTAACACGTTTTATGAGTTATTTATTTAAAAATTTGGGAAACAGGGTTTAAAAATTTTTATTTTTAAACCCTTCCTCATTTTTTAAAATCACTTTTCCTTGACTGACTCATCACTGTTCTTGATTTACTAACACTGTTTTGACTGACTAATACTTTTTTCTTGACTGATCATAAATGTTCTTAAACTAATCACCATGTTCTTGACTGACTCATCACGGTTTGTTTGACTACAACTGGTTTTTGGGCCCTGACTCATCATTTTCTTGACTGACTCATCACTGTTTTGACTGACTCATAAACTGTTTTTGGGATGATAATAAATGTTTTTGGGACTGTAGTAAATTCACAAAATGAGGTTTTGATTAAAAAATTTTACTATTATTACCCTTTTACGAGTTTTTTAAAAGGAATTATAGTCTTTTAATTAAATGCATGATGACAGCCCCTGGCATAAACAAGCGATGACGCCATATTTGTTTTTTTTTTCTCTGTGTTATTTTTTATCGTTTTTTATATTTTAAAAAGGTCTAATATAAAAACAAATTCACCGCCCTAGTTTTCCTGGAAGAGTGGGCGGAGCTAATATGGTAAAGGGAAACCCAAATCAGAAACCTCCCCTGGAATAGTCCCCAAAAGGGCCGACCCACCACCCAACAAAAAATTCCTACTCACGCTAAAAATCAATTTTAAGTCTTTTTTCCCCTGTCCCCCAATTGACAATAGGGACAAAATGCAATAAAAAATGGGAAATAGAAACATAAAAATTCATCAGAAAAAATAATATGTAGCAAAATATGACTGTGGAAATTTTTTAAAATTTCCCGGAAGCTATGGGTGAAAAATAAGTGTTTAAGGGGTGTTGTTTGGGGGCCCAAAATTTTAATTTGTTTTTTGAAGGGAAACCAACTGGGTTCCCACTGGCGCCTGCGCAGATGGGGGCGGCAAATCATGGGGGAAAACTGGGGGCACGGGTGGAGGGAGTGGGGTTTTTGAATGTATTTGAGGAACGGGTGAACAGGGGGATCGGGAAAATTGGCGTTCACGGCGGCCTAAGGATTAATATAGGCCTCACTTTTTAAATGGAAGTGCCCGTAATTTTTCCCGGGTTAAGAGTGGGGGGAACAGTTTTACGTGCCCAAACCGTGATAAAGTGAAAAAAAAAAATGGTTTAATAGTAGGCCCGGGAGTGAGGGGTGTGCCGCCATGGAATGTTTTCCGGGGGAAATTACCCTGGGGTTAAAATCCCCACTCATGGGTCTCAGATTTTTAATGGAGGGGGCCCTTTAAATGTTTTTTAAATGATTTTAAACGTTAAATAAATCTTGTGAATGGTAATGTAATCAGTGATAATAACATTAAGTTAAGAGAATGGGGAAGTGAAAAAAATTTGCCTGCCCCCCGGAGTAAAAGCGGGGTTTTCTCGTCCCGGGGAAGCGAAATTTTAGGGAAATTCACGATTCAAAAAACCGGGACAAACCAAGGGATACCTCGTCCTGCGGGAATAAGAACCGTGTCGGTGTAGCGGGACATCGAAAAGAGATGGTGAATGGGGGAAATAAGGAGATCAGTCACCCGCATTTTAATTTAACCGTTCTAGTTATAGCAGACTGATACTGGCCAGAAGGTAGTTTTAATTGATGGGTTTTATGGGTATCCACCACATCAAGTGACCACCGGAGAATTTCTGGAAAAGTGGGGGATTATGTACAAGTGTTTTTTCCCTTTGATGGGTATATCCATGTGAAACCCTCCCCCCCCCCCCTTCATTCAGAAAAAACTATATAATCTAAAACAGTCCACTATTAATTAGTACGCCGTACTGAGGGGGGCTCCCAATTTATTGGTCCCCGGATAAATATGGATAAGATTGTGAGGGTCGGGGGGCCCCCGGCAGTGCCCAAGGGGGTTAAAGGGTTTTCTCACTTTTCCCTACATGGGGGGACTCGGTAAACAATATCTTTGTTGTCCCCCCCAAGGGGTTTTTTACTCTTTATGAAAGTAATTTTTTAGGTACTAAAAGTAATCACCCCTAAAAAATTTTCCATATCTAGCCGTTTGGCCCTTTCCTAAACCCGGGATGCAGTCATTGAAAAATTAATTGAATTAATTACTTAAAAATTTAAGTGACTGATTGAAAAAGGGGGAAAGGGGTACAAAAATTTAAAATCGGTCGTGTGGTGGAAAGGGATAATTACCCCAATCAATTACTAGCACGGTTTGGCCCCTAGATTTATAAAATTTTTTTGGCAAAAAAATTTTTTAAACCCCCACAAAGTGTCTATTTAAAGCGTAAAAATTGGTGATTTTTTAAATTTCCCAAACCCTTTGCTGGGTCTGGGGAAAAGTTAGTGCAGCTGGCAATTCCATGGATGCCAAAAGAAAAAAAGCGTCACTAAAAGCTCGGAAGGGCATGTTACTAAATCATACAACAAGTGTTTTAGACTTATGAGACAAAAAAACGGTTAACCCTGAAAGAATTAAAGCTACACCCAGATGCCTTAGAAAGTAGATAGAGTCATAAAAAATTGGGGGTATAAGGCGTGAGAACGATCTTCTGGTAAATTTTGCAGATGATGCTGAAAGGGAGCGGGGCTGGATCAATAAAAATGAATGGAGGGCAACATTGTGTCCTGCAAAACTAAGGCTTTTTGAGAAGGTAAAGGGTGTAAACAATGTTGTTGGTCAACCTAGTAAGAAAATCAGAGGTGTCTACCAAAAAATCCCCGAATTTTGCATGCCTGTGTTTTAAACCCAGAGAAAACGGGGGGGGTTTTGGTCTATCTTTTAAAAACAGTCGTACAGATAGGGGTTTATTTGCAAGTGTTACCAAAATTTTTCTTTTAAAGGGGCAAGTAAGGGGAAAATTTTTTTTTCGCATGTTTTTCATACAAACATTCCCCAAAAGTAAATGACTCCTATAGTGAGGCAGTTTACTTGTTTGGGGGTCACTTTTGGTAACTGGAGCAAAGTAGGCTGGTCTAGTAGCTAATTTGGTAGTTTTTAAGACTCCAGATCACAAACCCCAACAGCTTACAGGGAAATTTTGGAAACCCCCCCAAAAAAGCACCCCTTAAGCCTTGAGTAATAAAATGATCGGGGGAGCAAGTGGTTGTTTAAATCCTTGATTCAGAATAAATTGAACCCCAAAAAAAGTAGAGTGGGTATCTAACGTATCCCCAAGGGTTACTTTGGGTTGGAAGAAATAAGAGTGGGCCTGCAGGAGCTAATTGTCCAAAAAAAAAACAGACCAGCCCAACCCCTTTCCCTAGGAAAACCCCGTTACAGACCCCAGTGCACCGTCAAGTTCCAAAAAAAAGGAAACTTTAAACCAATATCAAAAATTTATAAATCACCTACTTTAAAGGGGGTTTGTAGGCACATAATTTAAGTGACAGGGGGCAGGGAATAGTGGTTTTCCACATAAAAGCAGAGGGGAAGTAGTACAATAAGGGAGCCCAGTTGATAAGAAAGGTTTAGGCAAAAAAAAGGAGAGATTTATCTTCTGCAACGGTATAAATTTTTCTAAAACTGTAATGCCTATAAATTTTTGGGATGTTTAAAATTTGGGAAAAAAGAAAGAGCTTGCTAGAAAGTATAGGTGTCCCCCAGGAAATATAATGTAAAGGGGTTGCCGTGCTAAATTTCCCCCATTGTTATCAGTTTTAACAAGGGGGAAGACACCACATAGCTATTGTTAAAGGGGGGGGGATCCCAATCGTAATAATTTGGGAACAAAGTAAATGATGTTTATAATAAAACCCCCCACAACAGTAGCCAACGTAAAGATTGCAGCTAATTCCCGGTTTAAAGATGGCCCAGCTGAGGTTTCTTTACCTGTGGGTTTGGGTGTGGTTTATTAATGATAAAAAGGGGTAAATTTCCAAAAAATGTACCCGCATTTCTGGGTCAGGGTTTACAAAGTCCTTCATAAAACGTAATTGCCTTTTAAAGGGATGAAGGTACAAATGGGAATCCTGCATACTTTAAGCTATCTGGTTTTTTTTCCCCCGAATAAAAAGGGGCCCGTCATACGACCCCTGTTTATGTAACTGTCGGGTGGGGAAGGAGAGAAAAAAAAATATTAATTTCCGAATTGTGGATAGGGGTCCCAGAGAAAATATTTTACAATAGGGCTTTTGGGAACGCTACTGAAAGGCTTTCAAGTAAAGGGAAATTTTTAGCACCTTTTGGTGTTTAAAAAATGATTCTGTGGGGCCAATAGATATTTTGATAGGTAGGACCATTATGCCACCTTTGTAAAGGGGAGACAAAGAAATGCGGAGTCACCCTTTAAGGACCGGAGGAGGTCACGGATGTATGGGGAGGCTTCCTCGTAAAGATAATGAAAGACTGGAGGGAAACCATAAATACAGTTCGGGGTGTCTTACTCCCTGAAATAAACACCCCCGTATAAAAAAACTTCAATAGAAAGGGTGAAGTTTAAAACCCGTGTATTTAAAATTGGGGAAATTTGGGCAGCATAGGGATCATTAAAAAGAAGAAAAAACCAGATGATTCCTTTAATCAAAAAAAAATACCCCGAAAGGATGTTAAATAGAATCTGGACAATCTGGGGGAGGACTTCCCTGGGAAACTGAACCATCCAGGCCTATCAACTAAATTTCCGGGGTTTGGGGTATGGAAAAAATTAAAGGCCAGCTCCACGAAAGAGCAAGACACCTGCTGTTGACTGCTTACGATGAAAATAATTAAAGAGCATTAAAAAAATGAATTCATAGAGGAGGGACCTCCCGAGCAAGCCAGAAATTTTGGGCACTATTTTCCACATCACGGAGTGAAGGAAAGGAAATTTAAGACCACTTTCCCCTGAGGATTGGTTTAATTTGTAGTTTCCCCGGGGTAACAAAAAAGTACCTAGTTTGAATGACTGTTTTATGGGCAGGTCCGTCGTTGACAGAAAAACTGGGGGACATTATTAAACTTCAGGTTTTGAATTATGCCTTTTTCGGGGGACATAAGTGAAGCTTTTCCCGAAATGGGTCCCCCGCAGGAGGGTGACCGGGGGTTGCCAAATAGGTTTTTTATGGCCCCAAATCCTAATGGGGTCCCCCTTAAAACCCCCGAAGACTTTTTGCTTCAGGAGGTATTGTTTTTGGGGCTAAATTCCAGTCCGTTCCTACTCCAGGCAACGATTTAAAAGCAACCCTTTAAACTTTCGGGTTGGGCCACTGAGTGGAGTAAATTTGGGGAAAAAAAATTTTAAATTTGGGCAATTTCCTGGGGGGACTCTATGAAGAGGAAAATAATGAGCATATAGAAGGGGTAAAGAAATAAAGCAAGGGGCAAAAAATCCCCCGAGGAATGGGAACAGTAATTTATCCATTTTTAAGGGCCAAATAAATAGACAACCCTGGGGCTGAAGTGTCCAAATATAGTAAGTGCTGGGGAAAGACTTGGGACACAGAGAGGACTTGTTAAAAGTTGAAGTCTAAAACTACAGTATGCCCAAAAAATTAACCCAAAAGAGTCTTTTCTTGCGGGAAATTTTAAAATGCTTCGATCCACTAGGCTTAGTGTCCCCCCTTACCCAAAAAAGGAAAAAATTTTTGATGCAAGAAGCAGGAAGCTTAAATGTGCTTGGGAAAGAACCCTACCTGAGGGAATTTTTTGGGAAAAGGGGGGAAGAATAATAGGTGAAAATGTAAAAAATTTCCCAAAGTTGGAGTTCCCCCTTTAAGGGGGCCCTCAAAATGGAGAAAATGTAAATCCACATTTTTTGCGATGCTTCGAAATTAGCCCTATTTGGGGCAGTCCCCTTACCTTCAATGTAATGTGCCATTTCCCCTTGTTATTCCCAAACTAAGGTGGCTCCAATCAAATCACTCCCTTTCCTCAAATTTTGGGAAATTTAAAGGCCCTTTTTGTAGGTGGTTTAAATTAGCCAAATTTTATAAGAACTAAAAATTTCGAGAGATAAATATCAGCGACCCCCAAATTTGGTTTATAACGAGGTATCCTTAAAAATGGATTTTGTAATGATAAAAAGTAAGATTGTGTATGTACAAAAAAAGAGTCGCTGAAAACAATCAAATGCAGGGGAAATATAACATTTGGGGGCCCGCATAGTTAACCCCCCTTTAATCATATTCCTGGTGACGAGAATCCGGCGACTTCTTTTCTCGAGGGTTGGGCTTATGAAAAATTTGTGAGTGCTTTATCGTGGTTTAAAGGGGCCAAAATTGGCCGGGGGGACAAAAAATTTAAAAAGGGCCCGTTTCAAAAAAGGGACATTTTTGCTCCTATCGAAATTTCGGTGAGCACCCCCCCAGTCAGTAGTCCCTCCTTAGCCATTGACTTTTAAAAGGTATTTTCCCTTTCCCAAGCGATTTGCGTGGGCAAGGTTAGTTTTAAATTTAAAGTAAGATGAATATCTCAAATAATTTTCCCCATCCCCCCGAAAAAATTGGGCTACGAGGGTACAAGAAGAAAACCCACAGGGGTGAGAGTAAAAATTTAAAAAAGGGCGGAAAAAAAATTTTGAAAGGCTAATTTTTAGAAAAGCTGGGGGTGGGATTTTTGAGGATGATGTAATTAGGTGCAGAGGCAGGTTTCAAAAAAGCGAATTGGGGGAATAGCTAAGCACCCTATCTTGCTGGCCCCAAAAATCATAACCCGAAAACCCTTTATTTCTTTAATGCCCTAATAAGTGATGCACGGTGGGGTACAGGATACCCTTTAAAATGTATTCGAGAAACCTTCGGATTCCACAAGGACGGCAAAAATGTAAAAAAAGGGGTTTTCCCAAATCGTTGTAATAGTCGCCGGGTGGATGCCAGAACCTACATGTACCCAGGTCCTCCCCCCCTTGCCCAAGGAACGCGTGCAGTTGGTAAAACCAATTTTTGTGACCGGGGTGGATATAGTGGGGCCCAAACATTTTAACAGGTAAATTCAGATGGTGTTTTCCCCTTTAAGGCGGAGTATGTTTATTTTTCTTGTACAGCTACAGGGATGTTCATTAGAAATGGCCCAGGACTTGTCTGCAGAAAGTTTTTATACAGCTGTTCCGGGAAAATTTTCAGCTAGGGATCCTGTTTCCCAAAATGATGATCTCAGATAATGCCACCAAAATTTTTTAGGGGTGCTCAACCCTTTATGGAATTAAATAAGGTGATGATGTCCCGTCTTTGTTTACCCAGCGAGGGGGTGTCTGGAAATTTATTTTCTCCCAGAGCCCGTTTGGGAGGGGGGATGTACGAAAGAATGAAGGGACAGTGAAAAGATGTCTTCGTAAAGGGGCTACACAGGGAAAAAAATTTTAAAATTTTTTTTTTTTTCCGTGCAAATGTTTTGGGGGAGGCAGAGAATCGGGTAAACAATCGCCCCCTGTCATACATAGCGACACCCCGACGGGGGAGATCCTGGAATCCCTCTCACCTAATATCGGACGAAAAGGGTTGAAACTGCCCCATTATAAGGGGATAATCCCCAGGGAAGTGATTGGATTACAATAACGTGGGCCGTGTTGAGTGTTTAAATTCAAGATGTTAAATAAGGGGAATTTTTTCATTGGGCCGATGTGTGGGGGGGTAAAGAATATCTTCTTACACTACGTTAAAACTTTTATGGTGCGCCAGGGCAGTAAACCGACAGAAAAACTCAACCAAAAAGACTTTGTTTTAATTGATACTGGAAAAAACATCGAAAATTGTGGCCCCTTGGGTTTAAAGGGGGGGGGTTAAATTTTTACCCCGAGGGACAAAGGGGTTGTCAGAAAAGCAAAGGGGTTGTGTCGTGGTCAAGAAAATTTGCGTACCCCTTAAAAAATTAATCCCTTAGAATTTAAAAGGTGTTCAAAACCAGTGCCCGATGGAAATTTTAAGGGGGAAAATGGGCACGAGTGATATTTAAACACTTTACCGAGTAATGCAAGAAGAAATTGTAGTAAGACCCACTAGGGAAAACCCGCAGCGCAAAACTAGAGAAAGGGGTGGAAACGTTCCTGGAGGAAGACGCAATTTAAGTCTTCTAAAAAGACTTCCCCCCGGCCGCAGTGGGAAATTATTTAATTTTCCCAAGTTTTAGTTCCTAATAAGTGTTTAATGTGTTGTTTTGGGCCCAAAAAGTTTTGTATTTTGAATGGAACCAAATGGGTTCCCACTGCGCCCGCGCAATGCGGCGATCGAGGTGGAACTGGGGCACGGGTGGCGGGAGTTTTTTGAAAAGTATGAGGAAGCTGTGAAACCCTGGGATCAGGAAAATTTGGGGTTAAAGGCGGCCTAGGATTAAATAGGCCTCACTTCTTAATAGGAATGTCGTAATTTTTCCTGGTGAAAAAGTGAGGGAAAAGAATTTACGTGGGCCACCCTGATAAAGTGGTAAAAAAAGTGGATAATGTAGGGGCCGGAGGCCCGGGGGTGCCCCCCCCATGGAATGTGTCCAGGGGAAAATTCCCTGAGGGTTTAAACCCCCACTCTCGGTCCAGATCTTAAAAAAGTGGGCCTCTAAAGTGTATAATAATTATGAACGTTAAAACCTTGTGAATAGTAAAATTTTAAACTGAAAAAAACATTAAAATTAAGAGAATTCCGGGGAAATGAAATAAATCGGCCCCGCTCCCATTTAACGCGTGGTTTTCTCGTCCCCAGGATTTGCGAAATTTTTTGGAATTTACGACTTCTAAACCCCGGGGCAAAACCAAAGGATACCTCGGCCTGTGGAATAAGAACCGGTTTAGTGTAGCAGGGCATCGAAAAGAGATGGTGAATGGAAGAAATAAGGAGCACAGTCACCCGCAGTTAAGTAACCGTTTTAGTTTTTAGCAGATTTAAAACTGGCCAGTTAGGTATGTTTTTTTTTGGATAGGTTTTGGGGGGATCCAGCCACATCAATGGGCCCCCAGAGAATATCCCGGTAAAAATGGGTGGGGTTATGTACAAAATGTTTTTTTCCCTTTTTTTGGGGATATCCATGGGGTAACCCACCCCCCCCCCCCTTTATTCAGTTAAACTAATAATTATACAGTCCACAATTAAATTTTTAGCGCCGTACTTGGGGGTGATTTCCCCAATTTTTACTGGGCCCCGGAAGGGTATGGATAAGATTGGGGGGGGTCGAGGGGCCCCCTGCATGACCCAAAGGGGGTTAAGTTTTCTCAATTCTACATGGGTGACTTCGGTAAAAAAATATCGTTGTTGTCTCCCAAGGGATTACTCGTAAAGATGTAATGTTGAGGTTCGTACAAGTAATCACTCCTAAAAATTTTTTCCCTAAGACGCCCCCCAGTTTGGAAAAAAAAAATTTTAGCGATATATCCCCTGAATGTGAAAAAAAAACCATTTCTTTTCATTAGTGATGAGAGAAAACGTAGATTTACAAGGTTTAAATTTAATAAAACACTCGTACACGGACAAAGTTAAAAGAAAGCGAATTTTTTTGGGGAAAAAAAAAAATTCCCGGGGGACCTGGGGTGCCGCGCGCTGGGGCCTATATCTCGGAAGTAAGTTTTTTTACCAATTTAGGGGGACTCCATCCTTATTTTTAAAATGAACTGACTTGATTTTCACAACAAACATAGAAGAATGATTGCATTACAATGTAAAGTGTTGCTGTCTGAACTATCCCAAATATTTTTAGATTTATGTGGGCAACAAGACCGACATCTTCCAAAATGTCAAAAAAGTTATGAAACTTTGTTTTTTTTAGCATGAAGATAAGGTTTATTTTAAAATTGGTACACTTTTCTTGATGGAATTAGAAGTGTTCTATCAGCAGCAAGTGTCAAAACCACTTTTCCAAGTACCACTGAGTACAGGTCCGCTGCCAAATGCAATTTTTCGTAAATTTTGCATATTTCATTTGCTTTTTGGCCGATATGTTTGAAGCTTCAGCACAGGATACTCGATATAAGCTTCTAATAGTACACCAAAAATGAAAGGAATCGGTTGAAAATAAAGTAATCGAGATGTTCAAAGGTATTCACCCCTTAGGCTTCTGTGGCAGACCTGAGGGAGCTGTGGGTCTCTTGTGTTGGAGGACGGACACGTGGGAAACCAGGCTGTGTTGTACCCGGTGAGCGTTGTGTGTCCTGTGACACGGACACAGAAGTTTAGTAAAGTTCAGGGTGTGATGACCCGGTGAGTGTCAGTTGACAAGACACGTGTAAGTCAGAGTGTTGAAGTGTCAAATGACGCATTGAAAAGGCTTCCTTAGAGACTGAGTGTCGTGACACGTGAAAAGACAGTGTCGTGGATACCACGGAGACGGTGTCAAGTGTCGCGGGTGTACCACGGTGAAGGAGTGTTATAACGCAGAGAAAAGGGTGTCGTGTGACACAAAGAAGAGTGTTATAACGCGAAGACAAGGTGGTGTCATAAAACATGATGTTGAAGTGTTATGACTGGGATTGGTAGTGTCGTGAGACACCCGAGGATGGCAGTGACATATGACACTGAGGCACTTGGGTTATTATGATGTTACGTTTTACTTACTTGATATTTTGTGTGACTTTATATAAAATGTGTAGCTATAAATTGTACTGTAGAGATGTTATTTTAAGAACCAGTGTTTGTAATACCAAGATATTAGTTGTCTACCCTCTTTATATCTTTGAAAGAAGTGGTCCCTCCCACAAACTGTAAAGCTCATGGAGAGAAGAAAATATAAAATATCTGTTAAAAAATATAAAACTAGAATGTTTGTTGTCTTCAATTTTTTTCCATTTCTAAAAAATTAGGAGGTTCACGTTTTTTTTTTTTTTTTTTTTTTTTTTTTTTTTTTTTTTTTGATTAACCTGGTTGAGAACCACTCTTAATTTTTATATTGTTCACTCTAGTAAATTCAGAAAACAATTCAAACATTAAATATTTTTTTGTAATACTGTGTTCTGACATAGATCATAGCATATTAGAGTACCTGTTTCAACAAAACTTACATTGCAGAGTCCTTTAACCAGTGTATGCTGTCATGACTCACAACATCATAACTAGATTACAAATAAATCACAGAATGGGTGGGGCTTGAAACCATGGCAATGGGTCCTAAAATTCAACTCACTGGCTTGCAAGTTTAAAGACTCACTTGCCACGGGATAAAGCTCCCTCTTGTTCCCAGGTTAGCTTATAAATAACTAGTTTTGGTTTCCAGTATATGATGTAAATCACATGTTTTCTAAGTTTAATGTTTCAGATTCACAATGTGTTGGGTTCAGTCTTGAGACTTCTAGCAGGTCTATGAGAGCGTGTGAGATGGCAGAAAATATCTCCAGCTGTGTTCAACAACTTAACTTGAACTTTTATCTGGCTACTAAACTTATTCCCACTACAACAGTAACTGCAGTTACAACTACAGCAACCACATCCTCCTCTACTAAAATTCCTGTTACTACAACTGCATCTACTAATGCAACAAGAACTACAACTGCGCCTACTACAACAACTGTTTCTCCAATAAGTGAGTACCCATTAGCAACATAACATTAATAATTACATTAACACACACACACACACACATCCTGGCGGGGGCCTCTGGGGGGTTGCGGTGGGGGTGGGGTTTTTGATGAGGGGGGTGGGAGCATTTCCTATGGGGGGTTTTTTTGGAGGGGGGGGATGTGATGTGGGGGGTGAAGACAGAGGAACAGTGTGTGGGTTATGGTTTAGATTGTTTAGTTGCATTGGGGTTTTTCGTGGTTGGATTCCCTCTGGGTATTTCTAGAGGAGGGTGTGTTTGCTCTCCCACCTTGGGTTTTTGGGTTCTCCTGCTCATCTCCGCAGGCAATGTGGGAGATGAGCAGGAGAACCCAAAGTCAGTGGGAGAGCAAACACATACTCTAGAAACACCCACAGAGAGAATCCAACCACGACAACCCCAATGCCACTGAATAATTCAAAACGAAAACCCAAACACACTGTTCCTCTGTCTCAACCCCCCCACATCACAAAACCCACCCCCACAGCAACCCCCCAGGGGTTTCCTCCCAGGGCTTCTGCTCCCCCAACCTCACCATTCTCCCCAGCCCCACATTTTTTAGATAAGAAGTTGAGGTTGGTATACGACCACAGAGGAATAACAAATAAATGTGGGGAGGGGAGTGAAAGAATCAATGAGACGTCCCCAGACATCATAGCAATCACAGAAACGAAACTCACTTAGACATTAACAGACGCAATCTTCCCACCAGGAATCAGATCTGAAGGGGAAAGAAGAGCAGAGGGGAAGAAGGGGTTACACTGCTCCTTAAAAACCGATGGGATTTGAGGAAATGGAAGCAATGGACGAGATTGGAGAAAGGAATAACATAATAAGTACAATTCAGTTTGTGGAACATAAAGTAGTCATTGCAGTGATGTAATAACCCAACACAGAACGCAGGAGGCCAAGAGAGAAATATGAAGAGAGCAAAAAAGCAATGGTAGACACAAAGCTGAAGTGGACAAAAACGGCTTTAGTTAGCACAGAAAAGTTACTGGCTGTGGGCGATTGCAACCACAGGGAGATTGGGAAAAACCTGGAGCCACATGGGGGTCCTGAAACATGGAGAGCCAAGATGATGGATGTGGTCTGGAAAACCGCATGCACCAACATCTTAGGGTACATAACCAGAGAGGGAGGGGAAAATTTAAACCCAGCGAAAACTGAACCTCATGTTCACCTTGAGTAGCTCAGTTCATTGAGAACATTTGGGGCAAGTGATCACATATTTTCTAAGCATTGAATACATAGTGGAGTTACAAGGAGAGAGGTTGACAGGAGTTGAATGGGAAAAACCAAACTATAAAAGGGCAACTACACAGGTATCAGAAATTTTCTGCAAGAGGTTCAGTGGCAGAGAATTGGTAGGAAAGTCGGTAGACGATATGAGGGGTCTATGCAACAACAAAATGCAAGGGGGCAGAGGAGAGGTTTGTTCCCATGGGTAACAGAAATAATGGGAAGACCAGAACTACCCATTGGTTTAGGAAGGCAAAACTTAAGTGCACTAGAGAATGGAGAAACTACAGAAGGCAAAGGACCCGGAAAATAAAGAGATTAGTCAAAAGGGGCCTGAAACAATATCACAGAAATGAGGGGGGGCCCCAACGAAAGTATGAAAACAGCATAGCATTGAAAGTCAAGTCTGACCCGATTCTGCTGTATAGCCCTTAAGAGGAAAACAACAAAGACCAGGTAATCAGACTGATGAAAGAAGATGGAACTTACAAGAAACAATCAGAGTGTGGAGGAGCTCAACATGAGATTTAAAGAAATATTTACAGTAGAAGCAGGAAGGACTCTGGGGAAAACAGAAAAAGAAGGGGACACCCAAAAAGGGTTATACCAAAAAGTGTTAGATGAAATACACACAACTGTTGAGTAGACTTCAGGATGTTCATGGGTTTTCAAGGGCCACATATATCAGAATTTCTATCAGTTGTAGCTACAGTGGGGAGTAAAAGGTAAAATGGGTTACAAAGGAAAAATGAAGCAGCAAGTAAGGGTGAAGTTTATAAAACTAAATGAGGAGGGAGACAGGGTAAGATATAAACAACTATTGGAGGATAGATGGGCTAGTGAGAGTATACGGGAGTAGGTTTAAAAAATGGAGTGTCAAAGTGGTCAGCAGAAGTTTGTGGTTAAGGAAAGTGGGTGCGGGAAAGGGAAAAAAGAGTGATTGATAGAATGATGATGTAAAGAGATGTAAAGATGATGTAATGGAGAAAAAGTTAGCTTATGAGAGGTTTTTTTCAAAGTAGAAGTGAATTTAAGGGGGGGAGTAAAAAGGAGAGAAAAAAGAGAGGTTAAGAGAGTGGTGAAGCAATGTAAACAGAAGCAAATGAGAGAGTTGGGTGGATTTTATCACCTAATTTGTTGAAAATAAGAAAAAAGTTTTGGAGTGAGATTAATAAGCTGAGAAAGCCTAGGGAACGAATGATTTGATAGTTAAAAATAATAGAGGGGAAGTGTTAAAGGAGAGTTAGGGGGTATCAGGAAGATAGGGGAATATTTTGAGGAATTGTAAAATTGATGAAGATAGGGAAGCTGTTGTGATTTCCTGTATAGGGCAAGGAGAAATAACATCTTGTAGGAGCGAGGAAGAAACAGTTGTTAGTGTGGGGGGAAGTGCGGGGGCAGTGGGTAGAATGAAAAGGGATAAGGCAGCTGGGATTGATGGGGTGAAGATTGAAATATTAAAAGCAGGTGGGATATAGCTTGGGAAAGGTTTGTGTTTTATTTAATACATGTATGGAAGAGGGTAAGGTACCTAGGGAATTGGCGAGAACATGCAGAGTTCCTTTTTTATAAAAGAAAAGCAAAGGGGAATAAGTCTGTTGGTGGAGTTTTTTATGGAAGACTTATTATTTGGGAGAGTTGTCCCTGGTAGTTATTATTGAAAGAATTACGAGTAAGAAGGAGAGTAGGATAGCAGATGAACAAAGAGGCTTTAGGAGAAGTAGGGAGTGTGTAACCAAGTGTTTACAGTGAACAATGTAGGGTGGATTTGAAAAGGCAGAGGGGATAGGGAAGGAATGTTTTAGAAGTTCCAAATGTATAAATAGGAGAAGGTTACTGAAAGTAGTGAAGAGTTTTTTGAGGATGGGGGGGAGGGGGGACCCAGTTAGAGTATGTGGGAGAGAAGGAAAATTATTTCCCAGTAAAAGTAGGCCTTAGATAAAGATCTATGATGTCACCAGGTTTTGTTTAATATATTTATAGCTGGAGCTGTAAGAGAAGTGAATGCTCGGGTGTGGGCAAGAGGTGTAAGTTAAAAGATAAAAAATTTCAAACACAAGTGAGAGTTGTCACAATTGCTCTTTGCTGATGACACTGTGCTTTTGGGATAATCGAAAGAAGTTGCAGAGGTAGGTGGATGAGTTTCGTAGGGTATGATAAACAAAATTAAAGTGAATATAGGAAAGAGTAAGGTGATGAGGATCAAAAAAAATAGGTGACAAAAGATTGGATATCAGACAGGAGGGAGAGAGTATGGAGGAGGTGAATGTATTCAGATATTTTGGAGTGGAACATGTCGGCAGATGGGTCTATGAAAGATGAGGTGAATCATAGAATTGATGAGGGGAAAAAGTTGAGTAGTGCACTTAGGAGTCTATGGAGACAAAGAACTTTGTCCATGGGAACAAAGAGGAGAATGTATAAGAGTTGTGGAAATTATTTAATTTCAGAAGCTATAGTGCCTAATAAGTGTTTAATGTTGGATTTGGGTCAAAATGTATTTGTATTTTGAATGGAACCAAGTGGGTTCCCACTGCGCCTGCGCAGATGTGCGGGGGTATAGGTCGAGCTGGGGCACGAGGGGGCGGCAGTGTTTTGAATGGGTGAGGAGGCTGTGAAAACCGGGGATGAGGAAACGGGCGTTCACGGCGGCCTAAGGATTAATATAGGCCTCAATTCATAATAGGAAGTGTCGTGACTGTCCCTAGTGAAGAGTGAGGGAACGTGATTTGCGGGACCACCGTAATAAAATGGTAAAATTAGTGAATAATGATAGGACCGGTGCTGACTGGTGTGATGCCATGGGTGTGTGTCCAGGGGAAATACCCGTGAGTTAATCCTTACTCAATCGGCCTCAGATCTTAATGAGTGACCTCTAATGTGTATAATGATTATGAGACGTTTTAAAACGTCTTGTGAATGGTAATGTAATCAGTGATAATAACATTTAAGTTAAGAGAATGCGGATGTGAAATAGATCGCCCTCTCCCAGTGAACGCGTGATTATCGTATCGAGGATAGTGAAGTTTTATGGTATCACGACTTCTAAACCGGGACAAACCAACGGATACCTCGTCCTGCTGGAATAAGAACCATGTCGGTGTGGCGGGACGTCGAAATGAGATGGTGAATGGAGGAAATAAGGAGCATCAAACACCCCAGTTAAGTAACCCCTTTTGGTTATAACAGACTGATACTGGCCATTTTGGTATGTTTAATTTTATAGGGTTTAAGGTGATCCAGCCACATCAAGTGACCACCAGGAAATATCTGGTAAGTGGTGGGATTATGTACAAATGTTTTTCCTTGATGGATGTATCCATGTGTATCCTACCCCCCCCTTCATTCAGTTAAACTAATATAATCTATACAGTCCACAATTAATTAATAGCGCCGTGCTTGAGGGTGCTACCAATTTATACTGGTCTCGGATAGATGTGGACAAGATTGTGAGGGTCGATGGGGCCACTGTAGTGACCAGAGGTGGTTAAGTTTTCTCACATGTCTACACAGGGTGCCTACGGTAAACAATATGGTTGTCTCCCAATGAGATTACTTGTATGTATATAATGTTGAGGTACATACAGGTAAGCACCCTATAAAATTTTCCACATCTGCCCGCTGGTCCTTCGAAGCGGATGCAATCAGTAAAAAATTAATTGAATTAATTACTTAATAATTAAGTGACTGATTGAAGGAAGTGGGTATAGGGTACACAAATTTAATCGGTCGTGTGGTGGAGGATAATTATCCCAATTAATTACTAGCACATGGGTGGCTAGGATTTATACAAGAGTAAAGTGCAAGAATTACTCTCACAAGGTGTCTACTTAAGTTGTATAATTGGTGATTATTAATTCCCTAACCATGGCTGGGTCTGAGGAAGTTAGTGCGGCTGGCAAGTCCATGGATGCCAAAGCAAAGAAGCGTCACTACAAGCTCGGAAGGGTCATGTTACTAAATCATACAACAAGTGTATGGAGTTAATGAGACAAGAAACGGTAAACCCTGATGAATTAAAGCTACACCTAGATGCCTTAGAAAATAGACATGAGTCATATAGATTGTGGTTTAAAGACTGAGAAAGAGATCTGCTAGAGAATTGTGCAGATGATGCTGAAAGGGAGCGGCTGCTGGATCAATATTATGAAGTGGAGGACAACATTGTGTCCTGCAAAAACTAAGGCTTTGGGAGTGTAAAGGGGTGTAAACAATGTTGTTGGTAACCTAGTAAGGAAAGTCAGAGGTGTCTACCAAAAACTCCCAGAATTATGCATGCCTGTGTTTAATCCGGGAGAAAACGAGGAGGAGTTTTGGTCTATCTTTAAAGCAGTCGTACATGATAGGAGTGATCTTGCAAGTGTTACCAAATTATGCTATTTAAAGGGACAAGTAAGGGAGATGCGCATGTTCTCATACAAGCATTCCCAAATGTAGATGACTCCTATAGTGAGGCAGTTGACTTGTTGGAGGTCACTTACGGTAACTTGGAGCAAGTAGGCTGGATCTAGTAGCTAATTTGGCTATTTGAAGACTCCAGATCACAACCGCAACAGCTTACAGCAATTTAGGATCAAACTAGAAAGCACTCTTAAGACCTTGAGTAATAAATATGATCTGGGGGAGCAGAGTGGTTGTTGAGTGCCTTGATTCAGAATAAATTGAACCACAAGACAGTAGAGTGTTATCTAACAGATATCACAAGGGTTACTTCGGGTTGGAAGAAATAAGAGTGGGACTGCAAGAGCTAATTGTCCAACTGCAGACCAGCCAACCCATTACCTCTAAGGAATACCACGTCTACAGACCCCAGTGCACCTGTCAAGTTCCCAAAAGGGAAACTTTATCCTAATATCAATAATCCTAAGTCACCTACTAAACGGGGTTGACGTAGGCACGTATCAAGTGACAGGGGCCAGTAATAGTGGTCTCCACATCACAAGCAAGAGGAGGAAGTACCACAATAAGGGTAGCCCAGTTGATAAGAGGTCAGGCAAAGAAAGGAGAGATTGTATCTTCTGCAACGGTACTCATTTCTCTAAGAACTATAATGCCTATAATTCATGGGATGTTAAAGTGGAAAGATTGGAAGAGCTTGCTAGATGTATCAGGTGTCTAGGAAATCATAATGTAAGGGATTGCCGTGCTAACTTGCACTATTGTTATCAGTGTAACAAGGGAAGACACCACATAGCTATGTGTAAGGGCGGATCTAATCGTAATGATGGTAACAATAGTACTGATAGTGATAATAACCCGGACACCACAGTAGCCAACGTAAAGATTGCAGCTAACGTCGGTAATGATGGCCTAGCTGAGGTAGCTTTGCCTGTGTTGGATGTGGTGATTAATGATAAACGGCGTAAATCCAAAACTGTAACAGCATTACTGGATCAGGGATCACAACGTACCTTCATAAAACGTAATTGCCTTAATGGGATGAAGGTACAAATGGGAGATCCTGCTATACTCAAGCTATCTGGCTTTCTCTCGAATAAGAAGGCCCAGTCATACGACACTGTTTATGTAACTGTCAGGCTGGGCAATGAGAGAAAACATATTAATGCCGTAATTGTGGATAGGCTCCCAGAGAAAATATCTACAATAGGGCTTGGTAACGCTACTGAAAGGCTTTGAAGTAAGGTAAATTTGGCACCTGGTATAAATAATGATTCTGTGGGGCCAATAGATATTTTGATAGGTAGTGGACAATTATGCCACCTTTGTAAAGGGTATGATGACAAAGAAATGCGGAGTCACCCTCTAAGACCCAGGAGGTCACGTGATGTATGGCAGGCTTCCTCGTACTGATAATAAATGACTGGAGGAAGCCATAAATACAGTTACGGTGTGTCTTACTCATGAAGTATCACCCCAGTATAAATATACTTCAATAGAGGATGAAGTTGAACCTGTGTATAAATTATGGGAATTGGACAGCATAGGGATCAATGTAAATGAGAAAGTCCAGATGATTCCTTTACTCAAGAACAATACCAGAAGGATGTTAAATTTGAATACTGGACAATACTGGGTGAGACTTCCGTGGAAGCTGAACCATCCAGACCTACCAACTAATTACGGACGGCGTATGGACAATTAAAGGCTCAGCTCCACGAACTGAGCAAGACACCAGAACTGTTGACTGCTTACGATGATATAATTAATGAGCAGTAAATAATAAATTCATAGAGGAGGTACCTCCGAGCAAGCCAGATTTATGGTCACTATTTGCCACATCACGGAGTGAAGAAGGATTCTAAGACCACTCTCTGAGGATTGGTTTAATTGTAGTGCCAGGAGTAACAAAAATGTACCAGTTTGAATGACTGTTTGATGACAGGTCCGTCGTTGACGGAAAAACTGGGAGACATATTATTAAACTTCAGGGTTAAGAATTATGCCTTTACGGCGGACATAAGTAAAGCTTTCCTGAGAGTGGGTCTGCAGGAGGCTGACCGGGATTGCACTAGGTTCTTATGGCCCAGAATCCTATGCCCCACTTAGTC
>NC_069448.1:28442152-28494828 GCF_026875155.1 Cherax quadricarinatus | reverse complement strand
ATGCCCAATAAATTAACCAAGAGAGTCTTACTTGCGGAAGTTTCAAATGCTTCGATCCACTAGGCTTAGTGTCCCCACTTACCATAAGAGGAAAATTGTTGATACAAGAAGCATGGAAGCTTAAGTGTGCTTGGGATGAAACCCTACCTGAGGAATTTGTTGAAAGGTGGGAAGAACTAATAGGTGAATATGTAAAATTACCAATGTTGGAGTTCCCACGTAATGTGGCCAGTCAAGATGGAGAAAATGTACTCCACATTTTTTGCGATGCTTCGAAATTAGCATATGGAGCAGTCGCTTACCTTCAATGTAATAGTGCCATTTCTCTTGTTATGTCTAAGGCTAAGGTGGCTCCAATCAAATCACGTACCTTACCTCAGTTGGAATTAACGGCCATTTATGTAGGTGTCAAATTAGCCAATTATATAAGAAATAAATTGCGAGAGATAAATATCAGCGACACCGTAATTTGGTCTGATAACGAGGTATCCTTACAATGGATTCGTAATGGTAACAGTAAGATTGTGTATGTACAAAACAGAGTCGCTGAAATCAATCAAATGCAGGAGAAATATAACAGTTTGGGTCAGCATATGTTAACCTTTAATCACATTCCTGGTGACGAGAATCCGGCTGACTTCTTGTCTCGAGGCTTGACTTATGAAAAATTTGTGAGTGCTTTATCGTGGTTTAAAGGGCCAAGTTGGCTGGTGGACAAAATTAACTGGCCGGTGCAAAAGGCACATATTGCTCCTGTCGAAATTACGGTGAGCACCGCTCCAGTCAGTAGTCCCTCCTTAGCCATTGACATTAATAGGTATTCTTCCTTACCCAAGCTGATTAGCGTGACAAGGTTAGTGTTTAAATTTATAAGTAAGATGAATATCTCATATAATTTTCCCCATCCCCTGAAATACTGGCTACAGAGGGTACAAGAAGAAACCTACAGGGATGAGATTAAATTAATGATGGACGGAAAAATTGTGAAAGGCTCAATAATAGAAAAGCTGGGGCTGTATTTAGAGGATGATGTAATTAGGTGCAGAGGCAGGTTACAAAATGCTGAATTGGGGGAATATGCTAAGCACCCTATCTTGCTGCCCAAAACTCATCACCTGACAACCTTGATTGTCTTTAATGCCCATAATAACGTGATGCACGGTGGGGTACAGGATACCTTAAACTGTATTCGGGAAACCTTCTGGATTCCACAAGGACGGCAAAGTGTAAAAAGGGTTATCAAGTCGTGTGTAATATGTCGCCGGGTGGATGCCAGAACCTACATGTACCCAGGTCCTCCACCATTGCCCAAGGAACGCGTGCAGTTGGTAAAACCATTTGATGTGACCGGAGTGGACTATAGTGGGCCAATCATTTTAACAGGTACTTCAGATGGTGTTCCCTTGAAGGTGTATGTATGTCTATTTACTTGTACAGCTACTAGGGCTGTTCATCTAGAAGTGGCTCAGGACTTGTCTGCAGAACAGTTCATACAGCTGTTCCGGAAATTTGCAGCTAGGAGATCCTGTCCAAGATTGATGATCTCAGATAATGCCACCAATTTTGTAGCGGGTGCTCAACACTTGATGGAATTAAATAAGAGTGATGATGTACAGTCTTTGTTGACCCAGCGAGGGTGTGTCTGGAAATTTATTACTCCCAGAGCCCCTTGGCAGGGAGGACTGTACGAAAGAATGATAGGTACAGTGAAAAGATGTCTTCGTAAGGTGCTACACAGGAAGAGAATTAATTTGGAGGAATTCCGTGCAGTGTTGGTGGAGGCAGAGAATCGGGTAAACAATCGCCCTCTGTCATACATGAGCGACACTCCTGACGCGGAGATCCTGACTCCCTCTCACCTAATATGCGGACGAAGGTTAGAAGCTGCACCTATCTATAGAGATAATCCCGAGGGAAGTGATGAGGATTACAATAACGTGACCGTGTTGAGTGATAAGTTCAAGATGTTAAATAAGGTAATTACTCATTGGTCCGATGTGTGGCGTAAAGAATATCTTCTTACACTACGTGAACACTTTTATGGTGCGCCAGAGGCAGTAAACCGACAGAACACTCAACCAAGTGACATTGTGTTAATTGATACTGAAAAACATTCGAACATTGTGGCCTCTGGTAGGTAGTTACATTATACCCAGATGCCAAGGTGTGTCAGAAACGTCAAAGTGTTGTGTCGTGGTCAAGAAAGTTTGCTACCATTACTAAATTAATCCCTTAGAATTAAATGGTGTTTCAATCCAGTGCAGATGGAAATCTAAGGAAAGTGACACGAGTGATATTGAAGACACCGCCGAGTAATGAAAAGAAATTTGTAGAAGACCCACTAGGAAACAGCAGCGCAATCTAGAGAGGGCAGGAATCATCTCCTGAGGAAGACGCAATTAAGTCGTCTAACAACGACTTCCCCCGGCCGCAGTGTGGAAATTATTTAATTTCCGAAGCTAGAAGTGCCTAAAAAGTGTTAATGTGTTTGATTTGGGGCCAAAATGTATATGTATTTTGAATGGAACCCAACTGGTTCCCACTGCGCCGCGCAGATTGCGGCGATCGAGGTGGAACGGGCACGGCGTGCGGGAGTGTTTTTGTGAATGTAGTGAGGAAGCTGTGAAACATGGGATCAGGAAATTGGCGTTCACGGCGGCCTAAGGATAAATATAGGGCCTCACTTCCTAATAGGAAGTGTCGTAAATTGTTCCTGGTGAAGAGTGAGGGAACGGATTACGAGACTCACCGTGCTAAAGAGGTAAAATAAGTGGATAATAGAAGACAGGAAAGAGAACGGGTGCCGCCATGGAATGTGTCCAGGGAAATTACCCATGAGGTTAATCCTACTATCGGTCTCAGATCTTAATGGAGTGACCTCTAATGTGTAAAATAATTATGAACGTTTAAATCATCTTGTGAATATTAATGTAATCATGATAATAACATTAAGTTTAGAGAATGCGGGAAGTGAAATCAATCCGCCCTGCTCCCGAGTGAACGCGTGTATTTCTCTCCCAGATAGGGAAATTTAATGGAATCACGACTTCTAAACCGGGACAAACCACGGATACCTCGTCCTGCTGAATAAGAACCGTGTCAGTGTAGCAGACATCGAAAAAGAGATGGTGAATGTAAGAAATAAGGAGCATCAAGTCACGCCGCAGTTAAGTAACCGTTTCTAGTTTATAGCAGACTGATACTGGTCCTTAGGTTGTGTTTAATGGATAGTTTATGGGGTATCCAGCACATCAAGTGACCACCAGAGAATAACTGTAAGTGGTGGGATTATGTACAAGTGTTTTTTCATGATGGGTATATCCAATGTAACCTACCCCCCCCGCCTTCATTTCAGTTAAACTAAATAATCTAACAGTCCACAATTAATTTGTACGCCGTACTTGGGGTGATACCAATTTATCTGGTCTCGGATAGATATGGATAAATTGTAGGGTCGAGGGGCCACCTGCAGTGACCAGAGGTGGAAAAGTTTTCTCACATTTCCTACATGGGTTGACTACGTAAACAATATCGTGTGTCTCCCAAGGAAGAAAAAAAAAATTTTTACTCGTAATCATGTAATGTTGAGGTACGTACAAGTAATCGACTCTAAAAAATTTTCCAAAATGAACGCCCAGTGGAAAAAAAATCTAGCGACATATCCCCTGAATGTGAAAAAATCCATTCTCTCATTAGTGATGAGAGAAAACGTAGATTTACAATGGTTAACTTTAATAAACACTCGTAGTCACGGACAAAGTGTAAAAGAAAGCGAATTTTTCGGGGAAAAAAAAAATTCCCGGGCACCTGGGGTGCCGCGCGCTGGGGCCTATATCTCGGAAGTAAGTTATTTACCAATTTAGGGGGACTCCATCCTTATTTTTAAATGAACTGACTTGATTTTCACAACAAACATAGAAGAATGATTGCATTACAATGTAAAGTGTTGCTGTCTGAACTATCCCAAATATTTTTAGATTTATGTGGGCAACAAGACCGACATCTTCCAAAATGTCAAAAAAGTTATGAAACTTTGTTTTTTTTAGCATGAAGATAAGGTTTATTTTAAAATTGGTACACTTTTCTTGATGGAATTAGAAGTGTTCTATCAGCAGCAAGTGTCAAAACCACTTTTCCAAGTACCACTGAGTACAGGTCCGCTGCCAAATGCAATTTTTCGTAAATTTTGCATATTTCATTTGCTTTTTGGCCGATATGTTTGAAGCTTCAGCACAGGATACTCGATATAAGCTTCTAATAGTACACCAAAAATGAAAGGAATCGGTTGAAAATAAAGTAATCGAGATGTTCAAAGGTATTCACCCCTTAGGCTTCTGTGGCAGACCTGAGGAGCTGTGGGTCTCTTGTGTTGGAGGACGGACACGTGGGAAACCAGGCGTGTTGTACCCGGTGAGCGTTGTGTGTCCTGTGACACGGACACAGAAGTTTAGTAAAGTTCAGGGTGTGATGACCCGGTGAGTGTCAGTTGACAAGACACGTGTAAGTCAGAGTGTTGAAGTGTCAAATGACGCATTGAAAAGGCTTCCTTAGAGACTGAGTGTCGTGACACGTGAAAAGACAGTGTCGTGGATACCACGGAGACGGTGTCAAGTGTCGCGGGTGTCCACGGTGAAGGAGTGTTATAACGCAGAGAAAAGGGTGTCGTGTGACACAAAGAAGAGTGTTATAACGCGAAGAAAAGGTGGTGTCATAAAACATGATGTTGAAGTGTTATGACTGGATTTGGTAGTGTCGTGAGACCCCGAGGATGCCAGTGACATATGACACTGAGGCACTTGGGTTATTATGATTTTAAACGTTTTACTTACTTGATATTTTGTGTGCCCTTTATAAAAAGTGTAGTTTATAAATTGTACTGTAGAGATGTTATTTTAAGAACCAGTGTTTGTAATACCAAGATATTAGTTGTCTACCCTCTTTATATCTTTTGAAAGAAGTGGTCCTCCCCCACAAACTGTAAAGCTTCATGGAGAGAAGAAAATATAAAATATTTTGTTAAAATATAAAACTAGAATTTTGTTGTCTTAAATTTTTTTTTCCATTTTCTAAAAAATTAGGAGGTTCACGTTTTTTTTTTTTTTTTTTTTTTTTTTTTTTTTTTTTTTTGATTAACCTGGTTGAGAACCACTCTTAATTTTTATATTGTTCACTCTAGTAAATTCAGAAAACAATTCAAACATTAAATATTTTTTTGAAATTTACTGTGTTCGACATAGATCATAGCTATTAGAGTACCTGTTTTCAACAAAACTTCATTGCAGAGTCTTTAAACCAGTGTATGCTGTCTGACTCACAACATCATAACTAGATTACAAATAAATCACGGGAAGGGGTGGGGCTTGAAACCATGGCAATGGTCCCAAAAATTCAACTCACTGGCTTGCAAGTTTAAAGACTCACTTGCCACGGGATAAAGCTCCCTCTTGTTCCCAGGTTAGTTTAAATAAAAAACTAGTTTTGGTTTCCAGTATATGATGTAAACACTGTTTTCTAAGTTTAATGTTTCAGATTCACAATGTTTTGGGGTTTCAGTCTTGGACTTCTAGCAGGTCTATGAGAGCGTGTGAGATGGCAGAAAATATCCCCAGCTGTGTTCAACAACTTAAACTTGAACTTTTATCTGGTACTAAACTTATTCCCACTACAAATAACTGCAGTTACAACTACAGCAACCACATCCTCCTCTACTAAAATTCCTGTTACTACAACTGCATCTACTAATGCAACAAGAACTACAACGCGCCTATTTCAACAAACTGTTTCTCCAATAAGTGAGTACCCATTACAACATACATTAATAATTACATTAACCACACACACACACACATCCTGGCGGGGCCTTGGGGGTTGCGGGGGGGGTGGGGTTTTTGATGAGGGGTGGGAGCATTTCCTATGGGGGGTTGTTGTAGGGGGGGGATGTGATGTGAGGGGTGAAGACAGAGGGAACATGGGGTGGGTTATGGTTTAGATTGTTTAGTTGCATTGGGGTTTTCGTGGTTGGATTCCCTCTGGGTATTTCTAGAGGAGGGTGTGTTTTGCTCTCCCCCCTGGGTTTGGGTTCTCCTGCTCATCTCCGACAGGCAATGTGGGAGATGAGCAGGAGAACCCAAAGTCAGGTGGGAGAGCAAACACATACTCTAGAAACACCCACAGAGAGAATCCAACCACGACAACCCCCAATGCCACTGAATAATCTAAACGAAAACCCACCCCACTGTCCCTCTGTCTCAACCCCCCCACATCACAAACCCCACCCCACGCAACCCCCCAGAGGTCCTCGCCAGGGCTTCTGCTCCCCCAACCTCACCATTCTCCCCAGACCACAGTTTTAGATAAGAAGTTGAAGGTTTGGTATACGACCACAGATGGAAAAACAAATAATTTTGAGGAGTGGAGTGAAAGAATCAATGAACGTCCCCAGAATCATAAACAATCACAGAAACGAAACTCACTTAGACATTAACAGACGCAATCTTCCCACCAGGATATCAGATCCTGAGGAAAGAAGGAGCAGAGGGGAAGAAGGGGGTTTCACTGCTCCTTAAAAAACCCATGGGGATTTGAGGAAATGGGAAACAATGGACGAGATTGGAAAGGAATTACATAAAAGTACAATTCAGTCTGTGGAACATAAAGTAGTCATTGCAGTGATGTATAACCCAACACAGAACTGCAGGAGGCCAAGAGAGAAATATGAAGAGAGCAACAAAGCAATGGTAGACACAAAGCTGAAGTGGACAGAACGGCTTAGTTGAGCACAGCAAAGTTACTGGCTGTGGGCGATTGCAACCACAGGGAGATTGGGAAAACCTGGAGCCACATGGGGGTCCTGAAACATGGAGAGCCAAGATGATGGATGTGGTGCTGGAAAACCGCATGCACCAACATCTTAGGGTACACTACCAGAGAGGGAGGGGAGAATGAACCAGCGAGACTGAACCTCATGTTCACCTTGAGTAGCTCAGTCATTGAGAACACTTGGGGCAAGTGATCACATAGTTCTAAGCATTGAATACATAGTGGAGTTACAAGGAGAGAGGTTGACAGGAGTTGAATGGGAAAAACCAAACTATAAAAGGGCAGACTACACAGGTATCAGAAACTTTCTGCAAGAGGTTCAGTGGGGCAGAGAATTGGTAGGAAAGTCGGTAGACGATATGATGGTCTATGCAACAACAAAATGCAAGGAGGCAGAGGAGAGGTTTGTTCCCATGGGTAACAGAAATAATGGGAAGACCAGAACTAGCCATTGGTTTAGGAAGGCAAAACTTAAGTGCACTAGAGAATGGAGAAACTACAGAAGGCAAAGGACCCAGGAAAATAAAGAGATTAGTCGAAGAGCCTGAAACGAATATGCACAGATAAGGAGGGAGGCCCAACGAAAGTATGAAAACAGCATAGCATTGAAAGTCAAGTCTGACCCGATTCTGCTGTATAGCCACATTAAGAGGAAAACAACAAAGACCAGGTAATCAGACTGATGAAAGAAGATGGAGAGCTTACAAGAAACAATCAAGAGGTGTGTGAGGAGCTCAACATGAGATTTAAAGAAATATTTACAGTAGAAGCAGGAAGGACTCTGGGAAGACAGAACAGAAGGGGACACCAACAAGGGTTATACCAACAAGTGTTAGATGAAATACACACAACTGTTGAGTAGACTTCAGGATGTACATGTTTACAGGGGCCACATATATCAGATTACTTATCAGTTGTAGCTACAGTGAGAGTAAAAGGTAGATGGGTTACAAGGAAAACTGAAGCAGCAAGTAAGGGGTGAAGGTTTATAAAACTAAATGAGGAGGCAGACAGGGTAAGATATAAACAACTATTGGAGGATAGATGGGCTAGTGAGAGTATACGGAGTAGGTTTAAGAATGGAGTGTCAAAGTGGTCAGCAGAAGTTTGTGGTTACAGGAAAGTGGGTGCGGGAGGGAAGAAGAGTGATTGATAGAATGATGATGTAAAGAGATGTAAAGATGATGTAATGGAGAAAAAGTTAGCTTATGAGAGGTTTTTACAAAGTAGAAGTGATTCAAGGAGGGAGGAGTAAATGGAGAGAAAAAGAGAGGTTAAGAGAGTGGTGAAGCAATGTAAACAGAGAGCAAATGAGAGAGTGGGTGAGATGTTATCACCTAATTTTGTTGAAAATAAGAAAAAAGTTTTGGAGTGAGATTAATAAGCTGAGAAAGCCTAGGGAACGAATGATTTGATAGTTAAAAATAATAGAGGAGAAGTGTTAATGGAGAGTTAGAGGTATCAGGAAGATAGGGGGAATATTTTGAGGAATTGTAAAATGTTGATGAAGATAGGGAAGCTGTCTGTGATTTCCTGTATAGGGCAAGGAGAAATAACATCTTGTAGGAGCGAGGAAGAAACAGTTGTTAGTGTGGGGGAAGTGCGTGGGGCAGTGGGTAGAATGAAAAGGGATAAGGCAGCTGGGATTGATGGGATGAAGATTGAAATATTAAAAGCAGGTGGGGATATAGCTTGGGAAAGGTTTGTGTTTTTATTTAATACATGTATGGAAGAGGGTAAGGTACCTAGGGATTGGCAGAGAACATGCAGAGTTCCTTTGTATAAAAGAAAAGCAAAGGGGAATAAGTCTGTTGAGTGGAGTTATTATGGAAGACTTATTATTGAGTAGAGTTGTCATGGTAGTTATTATTGAAAGAATTACGAGTAAGAAGGAGAGTAGGATAGCAGATGAACAAAGAGGCTTTAGGAGAAGTAGGGAGTGTGTAGACCAAGTGTTTACAGTGAAACATGTAGGTGGATTTGGAAAAGGCAGAGTGGATAGGGAAGGAATGTTTTAGAAGTTCCAAATGTATAAAATAGGAGGAAGGTTACTGAAAGTAGTGAAGAGTTTTTAAGAGGATAGTGAGGATCAGGTTAGAGTATGTAGGAGAGAAGGAGATTATTTCCCAGTAAAAGTAGGCCTTAGATAAAGATCTATGATGTCACCATGGTTGTTTAATATATTTATAGCTGGAGCTGTAAGAGAAGTGAATGCTCGGGTGTGGGCAAGAGGTGTAGAGTTAAAAGATAAACAATCTAACACAAAGTGAGAGTTGTCACAATTGCTCTTTGCTGATGACACTGTGCTTTTGGGATAATCTGAAGAGAAGTTGCAGAGGTAGGTGGATGAGTTTCGTAGGGTATGTAATAGAACAAAATTAAAGTGAATATAGGAAAGAGTAAGGTGATGAGGATCAAAAAAAATAGGTGACAAAAGATTGGATATCAGACAGGAGGGAGAGAGTATGGAGGAGGTGAATGTATTCAGATATTTTGGAGTGGACATGTCGGCAGATGGGTCTATGAAAGATGAGGTGAATCATAGAATTGATGAGGGGAAAAAGTTGAGTAGTGCACTTAGGAGTCTATGGAGACAAAGAACTTTGTCCATGGGAACAAAGAGGAGAATGTATAAGAGTTGTGGAAATTATTTAATTTCAGAAGCTATAGTGCCTAATAAGTGTTTAATGTGTTGATTTGGGTCAAAATGTATTTGTATTTTGAATGGAACCAAGGGGGTTTCCCACTGCGCCTGCGCAGATGTGCGGGGGTATAGGTCGACGGGGGCACGGGGGGGCGGCAGTGTTTTGAATGGGTGAGGAGGCGTAAAAAACCGGGGGATGAGGAAACGGCGTTCCGGGGGCCTAAGGATTAATAAGCCTAAATTTCATAATAAAAAGTGTCTGACTGTCCCTGGGAAGGTGGGGGAAGGGTTTTTTGGGGGACCACCGTAAAAAAAGGAAAAATTTAGTAAATAAAAAGGGACCGGGGCTGACTGGTGGATGCCATGGGTGGTCCGGGAAATACCCGGATTTAATCCTTACTCAGGGCCTCAGATCTTAATGGAGTGACCTCTAATGTGTATAATATTATGAACGTTAAATCGTCTTGTGAAGGGTAAGTAACAGTGAAATAACAAAAAGTTAAAAAGGGGGGGATTGAAATAGATCGCCCTGCTCCAGTGAACGCGTGATTATCAAAAGAGGATAGGAATTTTTATGGTACACGACTTCTAAACCGGGAAAAACCAAGGGATACCTCCCCCGCTGAAAAGAACCATGTCGGGGCGGGACGTCGAAATGAATGGTGAATGGAAAAAATAAGGAGCACAACCCCCCAGTTAAGTAACCCTTCTGTTAAACAGACGATACGCCATTAGGTTTTTTTTAATTTATAGGTTAAGGTGACCACCACATAAAGACCACCGGGAAAATCGTAAGTGGGGGGATTATGTACAAATTTTTTTTCCTTGATGGATGTATCCATGTGTATCCTACCCCCCCCTTCATTCAGTTAAACAATATAATCTATACAGTCCACAATTTAATTAATAGCCCCGGGCCCTTGGGGGCCCCAATTTACGGTCTCGAAAATTTGGACAAGATTGTGAGGGTCGGGGGCCACCTGAGTGACCAGAGGGGGTTAATTTTCTCACAGTCACACAGGGGCCTAGGTAAACAAATGGTTTCCCCCAATGAGTTTATTTAATGTATATAATGTTGGGTACATACGGGTAAGCACCCTATAAAATTTTCCCATCTGCCCGCTGGCCCTTCGAAGGGGATGAAATCAGTAAAAAATTAATTGAATTTAATTTACTTAAAATTTAAGTGACGATTGAAGGAATGGGTATGGGGTAACAAATTTTAATGGGTCTTGTGGGGGAGGAAAATTTATCCCAATTTAATTACTAGCACAGGGGGGGTAGGTTTTAACAAGAAAAAGTGCAAGAATTTTACTCTCACAAGGTGTCTATTTAATTTGTATAATTGGGATTATTAATTCCCTAACCATGCGGGGTCTAGGAAGTTAGTGCGGCTGAAAGCCCAGGGATCCCAAAAGCAAAGAAGGTCCACTACAAGCTGGGAAGGGTCTTGTTACTAAATCATACAACAAGTGTATGGATTTTAATGAACAAGAAACGGAAAACCCCTGATAAATTTAAAGCTACCCCAAATCCCTTAAAAAATAGACATGATTTCTATAGATTGGGTTTAAAACTGAAAAAGAGATTCTAGAAATTGTGCAGATAGCGAAAGGGGGGGCTGCGGGATCAAATTATAAGTGGGGGGACAACATTGTGTCCTGAAAAACAAGGTTTTGGAAGTAAAGGGTAAACAATGTTTTTGGGTAAACCAGTAAGGAAATCAGAGGTGTCTACCAAAACCCCCAGAATATGCATGCCTTGTTTAACCCGGGGAGAAAACGAGAGGATTTTTGGTCTATTTTAAAGCAGTCGTACATGAAGGAGTGACTTGCAAGTGTTACCAAATTATCTATTTAAAGGGACAAAAAGGGGAGTGCGCATGTTCCCCTCAAGCTTTCCCCAAATGTAATGACTCCTATAGTGAGGCAGTTGACTTTTTGGGAGGTATTTACGGAACGGAGAAAAGTAGGCGGGACAGTAGCTAATTTGGCTATTTGAAGACCCAATCACAACCGCAACAGTTTACCTTTTGGGATCAAACTAAAAGCACTCTTAAGACCTTGATAAAAAATAGATCGGGGGGGAGCAGAGGGGTTTGTTAGTGCCTTGTTTCAAATAAATTGAACCACAAACGTAGATGGTTATCTAACAGAATCAAAAGGGGTTACTTCGGTTGGAAAAAATAAGAGTGGGACTGCGGGAGCAAATTGTCCAACGCAGACCACCAACCCATTACCTCAGGAATACCACGTCTACAGACCCCATGCACCTTCAAGTTCCAAAAGGGAAATTTTATCCTAATATCATAATCCTAAGTCACCTACTAAACGGGGTTACAGGCACGTATCAAGTGACAGGGCCATAATAGGTTCCCACACAAAGCAAGGGGAGGAAGTACCACAAAAAGGGGTAGCCCAGTTGATAAAAGAGGTCAGGCAAAGAAAGGAGGATTGACTTCTAAAAACGGACTCATTTCTCCTAAGAACTATAATGCCTTAATTCATGGGATGTTAAAAGGGAAAGATTGGAAAGCTTGCTTTAGATGTTGGGGGTTGGAAATTTTTTTCCTTTTTTTTTTTTTTTTTGGGGGTTTTTTTTTTTTCTTTTTGGGGGGGGGGTAATTTAGTGGGGTAGTTTTGCCTGTTTTGGATTGGTGAAAAATGATAAACGGCGTAAACCCAAAACTGTAACACATTACGGGATCAGGGATCAAAACGTACCTTCAAAAAACGTAATTCCTTAAGGGATGAAGGTAAAAATGGGAGATCCTGCTATCTCAACTATCGGCTTTTCTCGAATAAAAGGCCCAGCTTCGACACTTTTTATGTAACTGTCAGGCGGGCAATGGAAAAAACATATTAATGCCCCTAATTGGGAAGGCCCCAAGAAAAAACTACAATAGGGCTTGGAACGCTCTGAAAGGCTTTTAAAAAGGGAAATTTTGGGACCTGGTAAAAAAATTCGTGGGCCAATAATAAATTTTAAAGGTAGTGACAATTATGCCACCTTTGAAAGGGTTACAAAGAAAAGCGGGGGTCACCCCCTAAGGACCCCAGAGGTCACGGGGTTTTGGCAGGCTTTCCCGTACTGAAAAAAATGACGGAGGAAGCCATAAATACGTTACGGGGTGTCTTACTCATGAAGATCACCCCATATAAATATACTTCAATAGAGGAGAAGTTGAACCTGTTAAAAATTAGGGAATTGGGCAGCAAGGGATCAATGTAAATGAGAAAGTCCAGAGATTCCTTTACTCAAGAACAATACCCGAAGGAGTTAAATTTGAATCTGGACAATACTGGTGAGCTTCCGGGGGGCGAACCATCCAACCTACCAACCAATTTCGGACGGCGAGGGCAATTAAAGGCTCAGCTCCAGAACTGGAAAAAACCAGAAAGTTGCTGCTTACAGATATAAAAATGAGCATTAAAAATAAATTCAAGAGGGGGACCCCCTACAAGCCCAGATTTATGGTCACTATTTTCCACATCACGGAGTGAAAAGGATTTTAAGACCACTCCCTGAGGATTGTATTTAATTGTAGTGCCAGGAGTAACAAAAATTACCGATTTTAATGACTGTTTGATGCAGGTCCGTCTTACGGAAAAAATGGAGACTATTATAAACTCGGGTTAAGAATTTTGCCTTTTCGGGGGACATAAGAAACTTTTTCCCGAGAGTGGGGCTGCAGGAGGCGCCGGGGTTGCACTAGGTTCTTATGGCCCCAGAATCCTAATGACCCCCTTAGTCCCCTTAAACTTTTCCCCTTTTAGGAGTGTATTGTTTGGTGCTACTTTCCCGTCCGTTTTTCCCACTCCGGGGGAACTAAAATGCACACCTTAAGCGCGGGTGGTCCACTGAGTGGAGTAAGGGGAAAAATTTTTGTGGACAATTTTTTGGGGGTACGTCTACTGAAGAGGAACTAATTTGGGATATATGAAGGGGCTAATAAAAAAGCAAGGGCAAAAGCCCCCGAGGGAAGGAACAGTAAATTTGTCCAGTTTAAGGCTCAAATAATAAAACAACCCTGGAGTTAAGTTCCAAAAATTTTAATGTGCGGGGCTGACTTGGGACACAAAAGAGACTTTTTCTTGAAGTCTAATAAAACAGTATGCCCAAAAAATTAACCAAGGAGTCTTACTTCGGAAGTTTCAAAATGCTTCGACCACTAGGGTTTGTGTCCCCACTTACCCTAAAAAAATTGTTTAGCAAGAACTGGAACTAAGTTGCTTGGGGTGAAACCCTACCTGAGGGAATTTTTTTTTTTAAAAGTGGAAGAACTAATAGGTGAATATGTAAAATTTCCAAAGTTGGAGTTCCCCCGTAATAGGCCATCAAAAATGGAGAAAATGTTCTCCACATTTTTTGCGATGCCGAAATTAGCATATGGGCAGTCGCTTACCTTCATGTAATAGTGCCATTTTTCTTGTTATGTCTAAGGCTAAGGTGACTCCAATCAAAAAACTACCACCTCTTGGGAAATTAACGCCATTTTTTGGGTCAAATTACCAAATTATAAAAACTAAATTGCGAGAGATAAAAATTCACGACACCCTAAATTTGGGCTGATAACGAGGGACCTTACAATGGATTTGTAATGGAAAAAAATAAGAATGTGTATTACAAAACATGTCGGTTTTCTGAACCATTTATTAAAACCTGTCAGACACTGCAACTTCTTGGGATTTAATACTTGGAAATTCTTTGCTTGCCTAATTCTTGGGGGACGACCTACTTCAAAAATTGAAAAAATTTTTTCACACCTATGACTTCGCACCTCTCCCCCAACGGGTTTTAAAACTCCTTCCAGCACGTATGCCCATTCATTCAAAATTGATGGGCTGACCACATCGATAAGGTGAGGGACTGATCCTCATTCTCCTCCTTTCTTCAAGATTCCCTTTTATGGGCTGATGAAGCCACTGTGTGGGGAAACTTTCCTCAAAAAGATACCCAAAGTTTCACATTTTTCTAATTTATCAACATTTGGTTCCTGAACCTTCATCTACAAACCTGTCAACACTGCAACTTCTTGGGATCTTAATACTTGGGGTTCTTCCTTGCCTAATTCTTGGGCACGACCTACTTCAACATTGAACAAATGTTACACGACCTATGACTTCTGCACCCTCCTGCCAAGGGTTTATAAGCTCCTTCTCAGCACGTATGCCGTATTCTATTCAAGATGATGGACTGACCACATCGACTCAAGGTTGAGGGACTGATTACCTCATTCTCCTCCTGTTCTTCAAGATTCTCCTTTGTATGGACTGATGAAGCCACTGTGTGGCGAAACGTTTCCTCAATAAAGATACCAAGAGTTGCACATGTGTCTAATTTATCAACATGTCGGTTCTCTGAACCATTCATCTACAAACCTGTCAGACACTGCAACTTCTTGGGATCTTAATACTTGGGAATTCTTCGCTTGCCTAATTCTTGGGCACGACCTACTTCAACATTGAACAAATGTTACACGACCTATGACTTCTGCACCTCTCCTGCCAACGGTTTATAAGCTCCTTCTCAGCACGTATGCCGTATTCTATTCAAGATTGATGGACTGACCACATCGACTCAAGGTTGAGGGACTGATTACCTCATTCTCCTCCTGTTCTTCAAGATTCTCCTTTGTATGGACTGATGAAGCCACTGTGTGGCGAAACGTTTCCTCAATAAAGATACCCAAGAGTTGCACATGTGTCTAATTTCTCACATATCTACACGGGGTGACTACAGTAAACAATATGGTTGTCTCCCAATGAGATTACTTGTATGTATATAATGTTGAGGTACATACAGGTAAGCACCCTATAAAATTTTCCACAAGAGTATTGTTATACAAATGCTCTTATATGGGTGTGAAACATGGATGGTGAATGTTGCAACAAGGAAAAGGCTGGAAGCAGTGGAGATATGTCTGAGAGCAATGTGTGGTGTGACTATAATGCAGAGAATTCGTAGTTTGGAAATTAGGAGGAGGTGCGGGATTAACAAAACTATTATCCAGAGGGCTGAGTAGGGGTTGATAAGGTTGTTCCGGCGTTAAGAGGGATGGAACAGAACTGAATGAGTTTGAGAGTGTATAAATCCATAGTGGAGGGAAGACAGGGAAGGGGTCGACCTAGGAAAGGTTGGAGGGAGGGAGTAAAGAAGGTTTTGTATGTGAGGGGCTTAGATGTCATGCAAGCATGCGTAAGCATGCTAGATAGGAGCGAATTGAGACAAATGACTTTTAAAACTTAATGTGCTGTGCAAGGTAACATTTATGAAGGGATTCAGCGAAACCGGCAGGCCGGACTTGAGTTCTGGAGATGGGAAATACAGTGTCTGCACTCAGAAAGAGGGGTGTTAATGTTGCAGTTTTATAACTGTAGTGTAAGACACCCCTCTGGCAAGACAGTGTTGCAGTGAACGATGATAAAAGTTTCTTTTTCGAGCCACACTACCCTGGTGGGAGACGGCCGATGCCATGCGTGTCGTAAAAGGCGACTAAAATGCCAGGAGCAAGGGACTAGTAACTCCTCCTATAAATATATATTACTAAATTTAAAAAGAGAAGCTTTCGTTTTTCTTTTTGGGCCACCCTGCATCTATGGGATATGGCCTGTTTGTTGAAAGAAAAAAGATTTATGTATTGTGAAGGCTTACTCAGCCCTGTAACAACTTCAGTCAGTATTACGAAGGCTGGCTCTTCCTCAGGAAAATTAATGAATAGAAAAAGAAATAATAATTCACAAAGATAAAAACTTTATTATTTAGTAATGCAAAGATAAAACAGTGAAACATGAAAGGTATATTCTATTTGAAAGAAAAACGAAAAATTAAATGAAAAACGTCATTTGAATTCAACGCTAATATGTACAGTTAAACTGGGGTGTCTGGTGGAGGTTGACACCGTCTTGTAGAAATTGTAGCCGTTACTGATGATGTGGTAGGGGGGGGTCACAGGTGTTGAGTGACAACCCAACGGCTAGTTCTTCACAGAGTCTATAGCCTTGAATAGTCAGTCCAGATGACAGGAAAGCAGATTCTTTACCACTACAAAGATGAGGGGTTGTTGTCTGCTGTCGCCTACAGTTAATCAGGTAGGTAGATCAAACAGTGATGTCTCCAGACTTTTGCAAAGTCCTTCTCCTTCAACACTTCTCGTTGGTTGGCAGGTGACCCGATCTGTCATTCCAAGCTGGAAAGAGAGACAGGTTACCCACTGCTTAAGAAATCACTCTCCATGATAAGTACAATACCTAAAAGACGTGGTGATTATCAAAAAATCTAACATGGAGATCAAGGCTGAAAGGACTAAGTTTATTATTGGTCAAAAGTGAAGCTTTCACCAATAAGTCCACTAGAATAAGAGCGGAGGCTTTTACTTACAGTTGTGCTGGGAGCTGGGACTCAAGTGATTACTGTTTGGCCGGAGCTCCACACGTCACCTTTCGGGGTGGGGAGAAGGGGGGGAGGGGATAGTGGGAGCTAGACTGACCCTACCTTAACAAGCAGCCGGCAATCAAACTATCGTCACCATATACTCGCTTGCTACTCCTATCTGTTGAACTTTTCCCTCACAATATATATATATATATATATATATATATATATATATATATATATATATATATATATATATACACATATATATATATACATGTATGTATATAAACACTGATCTCTGGCTGAAGGAGACTCGAACCTACGAACCTTGGAACAAGGTACGCGGAGCTATACCATTTTCAACACACTGGACAATACCTTGGCGTCCAGCTTGCGCTAGACGTTTTGATCCAAGGCAGCCAGCTTTCAGGAAGAAGGCTTACAGCTTTTCATCTCATCCCCTGCATGCAACAGCCTTACTAGAGATTTTAACAATGCAAGGAATTCACAAGAGCAGGCGAAATATACACAAACACTGATCTCTGGCTGAAGGAGACTCGAACCTACGAACCTTGGAACAAGGTACGCAGTGCTATACCATTCTCACCACACTGGACAGTACCTTGGCGTCCAGCTTGTGCTAGATGTTTTGATCCAAGGCAGCCAGATTTCATGGAGAAGGGTTACAGCTTTTCATCTCATCCCCTGCATGCATCAGCCTTACTAGAGATTTTAACAATGCTAGGAATTCACAAGAGCAGGCGAAATATACACAAACACTGATCTCTGGCTGAAGGAGACTCGAACCTACAAACCTTGGAACAAGGTACGCAGTGCTATACCATTCTCACCACATTGGACAGTTCCTTGGCGTCCAGCTTGCACTAGATGTTTTGATCCAAGGCAGCCAGCTTCCAGGGCCAGCTTTTCATCTCATCCCCTGCATGCATCAGCCTTACTAGAGATCTTAACAATGCAAGGAATTCGCAAGAGCAGGCGAAATATACACAAACACTGATCTCTGGCTGAAGGAGACTCGAACCTACGAACCTTGGAACAAGGTACGCATTGCTATACCATTCTTACCACACTTGACAATACCTTGGCGTCCAGCTTGCGCTAGACGTTTTGATCCAAGGCAGCCAGCTTTCAGGGAGAAGGCTTACAGCGAATTGTGAATTCCTTGCATTGTTAAAATCTCTAGTAAGGCTGTTGCATGCAGGGGATGAGATGAAAAGCTGTAAGCCTTCTCCCTGAAAGCTGGCTGCCTTGGATCAAAACGTCTAGCGCAAGCTGGACGCCAAGGTATTGTCCAGTGTTGTGAGAATGGTATAGCACTGCTTACCTTGTTCCTTGCATATATATATGTCGTGCCGAATAGGCCGAACTTGCGATCTTGGCTTAAATAGCAATGCTCATCTTGCCATATAGGACAAGTGAAAATTTGTGTTTGCAATAATTTCGCCAAAATCATTCTGAACCTAACGAAGAAAATATATTTCACTGTGTTTGTTTAGTATTAAATTATTGTAAACAAATCTAAAATATATTTAGTTGGGTTAGGCTAAAATAAATTGTTCTTGTTATAATAAGGTTAGGTAAGTTTTCTAAGTTCCTTTTGGTGCAAAATTATAAATTTTTACATCAACATTAATGAAAAAAATATATCTTTAAACGTATAAGAGAAAATTTTAGAAAGGACTTAATTTTAAAGGAGTTCTTGCTAATTGACCAGCTTTACGTATTCGGCACGACATATATATATATATATATATATATATATATATATATATATATATATATATATATATATATATATATATATATATATACATATATATATACAACACTTATCTCTGGCTGAAGGAGACTCGAACCTACGAACCTTGGAACAAGGTACGCAGTGCTTTACCAATCTACCCACACTGGACAATACCTTGGAGTCCAGCTTGTGCTAGACTTTGATCCAAGGCATCTAACTTTCAGGAAAATGGCTTACAGCTTTTCATCTCATCCACTGCATGCATCAGCCTTACTAGAGATTTTAACAATGCAGGGAAATCGCAAAAGCAGGCGAAATATTCACAAACACTGATATCTGGCTGAAGGAGACTCGAACCTACGAACCTTAGGACAAGGTACGCAGTGCTTTACCAATCTACCCACGCTGGACAATACCTTGGCGTGTAGCTTGCACTACACGCTTGATCCAAGGCAGCCAGCTTTCAGGGAGAAGGCTCACAGCTTTCATCTCATCCCCTGCATGCATCAGCCTTACTAGAGATTTTAACAATGCAAGGAATTCGCAAGAGCAGGCGAAATATGGTAAGCGAGAACTACATGATGCTTTAAACCACAGAACCACCCAACCCTACAAGAATGGCACAGCCAGCAATGTTAGCTGTTGGGCCGCTAGTGAGGCTAGTACACCAAACAGGGATGAGAGTGAAATTAGCTTAGAAGCTCCCACATCTCCGTATGCCCTCGGATGGCGGCCCAACAGCTAGCATTGCTGGCTGTGCCATTCTTGTAAATTTGGGTGGTCCTGTGGTTAAATCGTCATGTGGTTCTCGCTTACCATGAGGCAGGCCAGTAAAACATGGGTTAGAATCCTTGGCTAGCGCAGTGTTTGTTTACAATAATTTAATACTAAACAAGCACAATGAAATATATTTTTCGTTAGCTTCAGAATGATTTTGGCGAAATTATTGCATACACAAATTTTCACTTATCCTATATGGCAAGATGAACGTTGCTATTTAAGCCAAGATCGCAAGTTCTGCCTATTCGGCACGACATATATATATATATATATATATATATATATATAATATATATATATAATAATATATATATATATATATATATATATATATATATATATATATATATATATATATATACAAATATATATAATATATATATAAATATATATATATATATATATATAAATATAATATATATATATAAATATATAATATATATATATATATGCAAAACAACCCGCTCTGAAAGAATAGAGAAATTCCAAGCGCTTTCGTGACTACTCACATTATCAAGGAACTATGAAAGTAAAGCATCCAAGGAAGCTATATAAGGGGTCTGGCCAACACCTCACTATCAGATCCCACAACGGTTAAACACCTGACGCGCGCCGGCCCAACTGGACAGGTCCTTTGCACAACTCACCCACAAACTATTCTACCAAAGAAAATTAAAAAATTATTATTTGTCCAGTGCATTATTAAATTCTTCCCAAATTCTATTAATTATAAATGGATCTAATTTATATAAACCAAAGGAAATATTCATATTATTGTCAAAACTGCTTTTTATGAAACAAGATTCAATTATATTCCTGTCGACCATGGACTTGCTTGATACTACTTTCTCACCTTTTTGAAAATCAATTGGATGGTTAAAATCTCTTACATGAATAAATAGAGCATTGGAATCTTGTCCAGTTCTAATGCTATATTTATGTTGTTTTAATCTTAGTTCGAGATTTTTACCAGTTTGACCCTAATAAACTTTATCGCAAATTTTACAAGGAATCTTATAGACACATCCATCAGCATTTTCGGGGGAATTCTTTATCAAAAGTTTTTTTTACTGTGTCAAGATTTTTGAATACAACTTTAATATTAAAAGTCTTAAGAAGAGAAGGCATATCAACCAAGTTTTCATGGTAAGGGAGAACCAACATATTTATAGTTGAATAAGGCTGGTTGTCCCTTTTTGGATTGTAAAAAGTATTTCTAGCAACTTTAAAAGATTTATCAATTACATTTCTTTGGTATTTTAAATCATTACCTATTTCATAAATTTTGAATATTTCCTCATCTATGAACTCAGGACTACAAATTCGTAAAGCTCTCAAAAACATTGATAAGAAAACAGACAGTTTGACTCTATCTTGATGCGATGAATAATAGTGGACATAGGAACAGTTATTTGTAGGGTTTCTGTAAATTTTAAATTTGAATTCATTATTACCCTTAATAATTAAAACATCTAGAAAAGGCAATGAGTTATTTTCTTCAAACTCAACAGTAAAGTTTATAGAATGGGCTAAGCTATTTAATTTTCCAAGGAAATGGAGTTCATAGTTCATAGTTCATAGATGAGGAAATATCCAAAATTTATGAAATAGGTAATGATTTAAAACACCCAAGAAATGTAATTGATAAATCTTTTAAAGTTGCTAGAAATACTTTTTACAATCCAAAAAGGGACAACCAGCCTTATTCAACTAAAAATATGTTGGTTCTCCCTTACCATGAAAACTTGGTTGATATGCCTTCTCTTCTTAAGACTTTTAATATTAAAGTTGTATTCAAAAATCTTGATACAGTAAAAAAACTTTTGATAAAGAATTCCCCCCAAAATGCTGATGGATGTGTCTATAAGATTCCTTGTAAAATTTGCGATAAAGTTTATTACGGTCAAACTGGTAAAAATCTCGAACTAAGATTAAAACAACATAAATATAGCATTAGAACTGGACAAGATTCCAATGCTCTATTTATTCATGTAAGAGATTTTAACCATCCAATTGATTTTCAAAAAGGAGAAAGTAGTATCAAGCAAGTCCATGGTCGACAGGAATATAATTGCATCTTGTTTCATAAAAAGCAGTTTTGACAATAATATGAATATTTCCTTTGGTTTATATAAATTAGATCCATTTATAATTAATAGAATTTGGGAAGAATTTAATAATACACTGGACAAATAATAATTTTTAAATTTTCTTGGGTAGAATAGTTTGTGGGTGAGTTGTGCAACGGACCTGTCCAGTTGGGCCGGCGCGCATCAGGTGTTTAACCGTTGTGGGATCTGATAGTGAGGTGTTGGCCAGACCCCTTATATAGCTTCCTTGGATGCTTTACTTTCATAGTTCCTTGATAATGTGAGTAGTCACGAAAGCGCTTGGAATTTCTCTATTCTTTCAGAGTGGTTGTTTTGCATATTCTGAAATCACCTGTTTACTGTGATCTTATAGCATTTATATATATATATTTATTATTATATATATATATATATATATATATATTAAAATATAGGGAAGTACCACCTCTATGGCTGGAATGGGGACCCTCATCATCAGAGAAGACAATAAACGTACCTCAGGAAAAACTCAAGGTTCTCCCCGGGGCAGTTTGAATATTTTCTTCTCTTACCACCTTTTATATTTGATATTTTATATGAACATTTATTAATAAACAGAATACATTTACAGAAATACATAAACATGAATACAATGGCACAATGTATCAAAGATCATGAATTTCCTCCAGCTCCTCCGAGGCTGGATGCGAGCCAAGTATGCAGCAAGCATTTCCCCTCTGGATGGCTATGCTGAGGAGCTGGAATATGAAAGTGGCTGCCCTTGGGTCCCTGGTGGTGTCGACGAGTCTGGAACCCAATTCTTTAAGGAAACGTGTGGGATTTTTTCCCCATGATCCCAAGGTCTCTGATCCCACTGGGACAAATTGATACTGTTGGCTTATGTCCCTTTACTTGCTGATCTTGTACTACCCCCTGTGGTCAGCAGCTCCTCCCTGTCGCCCCACACTGTGATGATATAGGTGTCAGCCAGTGTGGACACACAGGTATAGTCCCATGCTATGAGCTTGCCATTCTTCCAAGGATAGATGGTGATTCCGTTAGGGCACTTTGCTGGGTTGTGGGTATTGTTGGCTGCTAGTGACTGGGGCTCCCTCTCGGTTGGGCATCCAGCAGTAGCAAGGGTTCTCTTAATGATGTCGTTGACCTCATTGTGTCTTGCATGCCAGCCCTTGGTTTTGAAACAGTTAAGACCATGTAGACCGTATTGGTCTGCTTGCACTTCGCCGCAAATACACGTATATTCTGCGTGAATTGGGGCAGCAAGGCGCAGAGCCACTGAAATACGGAGGGTCTTAGGGTCGAGTTCCGTTCTCATTGCTGAAGGCTGGGGAGCATCTCAGAAAGTAGGTAAGTTCTGGGATTGACAGGCAACTGGTGAGTAGGTAGAAGGCATAGTGTGTGTCAGTGTCTTTCATCCTGCTTTCCATCGTCCGGATGTCTGAGGTTTTTTTTTTCTAGGATCAGATCGATGGCATTGGACCCAAGAAGAGCACCCAGGAGAGTGCTATTGGCTGGATCAATGGCTCGTGCTCCTGGTAAAACAGCGATAATATTCTGGATCATCTGTTGATTGGTAGAAACTATTTCACATTTGTTGGAGTTTAAAGAAAGGCCCAGGCTTTCTCCCATGTCTTTAATTTTATTGATGTCCTCTAGGAGAGATTCTGTTGAGCCAGCTAGGGTACAATCATCCAAGAACCAGATATTGAGCTCGCTGGAGAGTGCTTCTGTGACTTCCTTGATGACCAAACAGAATAGAAAGGGGGCGAGAAGGTCCCCCTGTTGCACGCCCTCACATGAGTCAATTTCATGGTCCCCAAACAATAGTTTGGAAGTCATACTATAACACGATTCTATGAAGGGATAAAGGGAAGGGAAGTTTCTATAAACTGCTTGGAAAGCAGCATCCCTTCTGACTGAGTTGAAAGCGTTGGCAAAGTCCAATTTGACCAAGGCTTTTTCATATATATATATATATATATATATATATATATATATATATATATATATATATATATATATATATATATATATATATATATATATATATATATATATATATATATATATATATATATATATGTCGTTCCGAATAGGTAGAACTTGCGATCTTGGCTTAAATAGCAACGCTCATCTTGCCATATAGGACAAGTGAAAATTTGTGTATGCAATAATTTCGCCAAAATCATTCTGAACCTTACGAAGAAAATATATTTCACTGTGTTTGTTTAGTATTAAATTATTGTAAACAAATCTAAAATATATTTAGTTGGGTTAGGCTAAAATAAATTGTTCTTGTTATAATAAGGTTAGGTAAGTTTTCTAAGATTCTTTTGGAGCAAAATTAAAATTTTTTACATAAACATTAATTTAATTAAAAAAATATATCTTTAAACGTAAAAGAGAAAATTTTAGAAAGGACTTAATTTTAAATGAGTCCTTGCTAATTGACCAGTTTTTACATATTCGGCACGACATATATATATATATATATATATATATATATATATATATATATATATATATATATATATATATATATATATATATATATATATATATATATATATATATATATATATATATAATATATATATATATATATATATATATATATATATATATATATATATATATATATATATATATATATATATATATATATATATATATATATATATATAATATATATGTATATGTTATATATATATATATATATATATATATATATATATATATATATATATATATATATATATATATATATATATATATATATATATATTAACAAGTCGTCCGCCTCCCACCTAGGCAGGGTGACCCAAAAAGAAAGAAAATCCCCAAAAAGAAAATACTTTCATCATCATTCAACTCTTTCACCTCACTCACACATAATCACTGTTTTTGCAGAGGTGCTCAGAACACAACAGCTTAGAAGCATATACGTATAAAGATACACAACATATCCTTCCAAACTGCCAATATCCCGAACCCCTCCTTTAGAGTGCAGACATTGTACTTCCCATTTCCAGGACTCAAGTCCGGCTATATAAAAATAACCGGTTTCCCTGAATCCCTTCACTAAATATTATCCTGCTCACAGTGTATTATTATCGTCAGGTCCAAAATACCATTCGCCTCCATTCACTCCTATCGAACACGCTCACGCATGCCTGCTGGAAGTCCAAGCCCCTCGCCCACAAAACCTCCCTTACCCCTTACTTCTAACCTTTTCGAGGACGACCCCTACCCCGCCTTCCTTCCCCTACAGATTTAAATGCTCTCCATGTCATTCTACTTTGATCCATTCTCTCTAAATGATCAAACCACCTCAACAACCCCTCTTCAGCCCTCTGACTATTACTTTTATTAACTCCTCACCTTCTCCTAATTTCCACACTCTGAATTTTCTGCATAATATTTACACCACACATTTTCCTTAGACAAGACATCTCCACTGCCTCCAACCGCCTCCTCGCTGCTGCATTCACAACCCAAGCTTCACACCCATATAAGAGTGTTGGTACTACTATGCTTTCATGCATTCCCTTCTTTTCCTCCATAGATAATGTTTTTTGTCTCCACATATACCTCAACGCACCACTCACCTTTTTTCCCTCATCAATTCTATGATTAACCTCATCCTTCATAAATCCATCTGCCGACAGTTCAAATCCCAAACATCTGAAAACATTCACTTCTTCCATACTCCTCCTCCCCAATTTGATATCCAATTTTTCTTTATCTAAAGCATTTGATGCCCTCATCACCTTACTCTTTTCTATGTTCACTTTCAACTTTCTACCTTTGCACACACTCCCAACTCGTCCACTAACCTTTGCAATTTTTCTTTAGAATCTCCCATAAGCACAGTATCATCAGCAAAAAGCAACTGTGTCAATTCCCATTTTGTATTTGATTCCCCATAATTTAATCCCACCCCTCTCCCGAACACCCTAGCATTTACTTCTTTTACAACCCCAACTATAAATATATTAAACAACCATGGTGACATTACACATCCCTGTCTAAGACCTACTTTTACAGGGAAGTAGTCTCCCTCTCTTCTACACATCCTAACCTGTGCCTCACTATACTCATAAAAACTCTTTACAGCATTTAGTAACTTACCACGTGTTCCAAATACTTGCAACATCTGCCACATTGCTCTTCTGTCCACTCTATCATATACCTTTTCTAAATCCATAAATGCAATAAAAACTTCCCTACCTTTATCTAAATACTGTTCACATATATGCTTCAATGTAAACACTTGATCTACACATCCCCTACCCACTCTAAAACCTCCTTGCTCATCCGCAATCCTACATTCTGTCTTACCTCTAATTCTTTCAATTATAACTCTACCATACACTTTTCCTGGTATACTCAGTAAACTTATTCCTCTATAATTTTTACAATCTCTTTTGTCCCCCTTCCCTTTATATAAAGGGACTATACATGCTCTCCGCCAATCTTTAGGTACCTTCCCCTTTTTCATACATTTATTAAACAAAAATACCAACCACTCCAACACTATATCCCTCCCTGCTTTTAACATTTCTGTCATGATCCCGTCAGTTCCAGCTGCTTTACCCCCTTTCATTCTATGTAATGCCTCACGCACCTCCTCCACACTCACATCCTGTTCTTCTTCACTCCTAAAAGATGATATACCTCCCTGTCCAGTGCATGAAATTACCGCCTCCCTTTCTTCGTCGACATTTAAAAGTTCCTCAAAATATTCTCGCCATCTACCTAATACCTCCCTCTCCCCATCTACTAACTCTCCTACTCTGTTTTTAACTGACAAATCCATACGTTCCCTAGGCTTTCTTAACTTGTTTAACTCACTCCAATTTTTTTTCTTATTTTCATTAAAATTTCTTGACAGTGCCTCTCCCACTCTATCATCTGCTCTCTTTTTGCACTCTCTCACCACTCTTTTCACCTTTCTCTTACTCTTCATATACTCTACTCTTCTTATAACACTTCTGCTTTGTAAAAACCTCTCAAAAGCTAACTTTTTCTCTTTTATCACAACCTTTGCTTCATCATTCCACCAATCACCCCCCTTTCCTTCTGCACCCACCCTCCTATAACCACAAACTTCTGCCCCACATTCAAATACTGCATTTTTAAAACTATTCCAACCCTCTTCAACCCCTCACTACTCATACTTGCACCAGCCCACCTTTCTGCCAATAGTTGCTTATATCTCACCCGAACTTCTTCCTCCCTTAGTTTATACACTTTCACCTCCCTCTTACTTGTTGTTGCCATTTTCCTCTTTTCCCATCTACCTCTTACTCGCACTGTAGCTACAACTAAATAATGATCCGATATATCAGTTGCTCCTCTATAAACGTGTACATCCTGGAGCCTACCCATCAACCTTTCATCCACCAATACATAATCTAACAAACTACTTTCATTACATGCTATATCATACCTTGTATATTTATTTATCCTCTTCTTCATAAAATATGTATTACTTATTACCAAACCTCTTTGTACACATAGCTCAATTAAAGGCTCCCCATTTTCATTTACCCCTGGCACCCCAAATTTACCTACTACTTCCTCCACAACATTCTTGCCCACTTTAGCATTGAAATCCCCAACACCATTACTCTCACACTTTGTTCAAAACTCCCCACGCATTCACTCAACATTTCCCAAAATCTCTCTCTCTCCTCTACACTTCTCTCTTCTCCAGGTGCATATACGCTTACTATAACTCACTTTTCACATCCAACCTTTATTTTACTCCACATAATCCTTGAATTAATACATTTATAGTCCCTCTTTTCCTGCCATAACTTATCCTTCAACGTTATTGCTACTCCTTCTTTAGCTCTAACTCTATTTGAAACCCCTGACCTAATCCCATTTATTCCTCTCCACTGAAACTCTCCCACCCCCCTTAAGCTTTGTTTCACTTAAAGCCAGGACATCCAGCTTCTTCTCATTCATAACACCCACAATCATCTCTTTCTTATTATTTGCACAACATCCACGCACATTCAGACTTCCCACTTTGACAATTTTCTTCTTCTTTTTCTTTTTAGTAATTATTACAGGAAAAGGGGTTACTAGCCCATTGTTCCCGGCATTTTAGTTGACTTTTACAACACGCATGGCTTACGGAGGAAAGATTCTTATTCCTCTTCCCCATGGATATAAAAAGAAAAGTAATAAGGCCAAGAACTATTAAGATAAAATCAAAGAAAACTCAGTCGAGTGTGTATAAATAAACATGTACATGTATGTGTAAGTATAAGTAGAAGTAGCAAGACGTACCTGAAATCTTGCATGTTTATGAGACAAAAAAAGACACCAGCAATCCTACCCTCATGTAAAACAATTACAGGTTTCCATTTTACACTCACTTGGCAGGACGGTAGTACCTCCCTGGGCGGTTGCTGTCTACCAACCTACTACAACCATATATATATATATTTTTTTTATTTTTTTATTATCACACCGGCCGATTCCCACCAAGGCAGGGTGGCCCGAAAAAGAAAAACTTTCACCATCATTCACTCCATCACTGTCTTGCCAGAAGGGTGCTTTACACTACAGTTTTTAAACTGCAACATTAACACCCCTCCTTCAGAGTGCAGGCACTGTACTTCCCATCTCCAGAACTCAAGTCCGGCCTGCCGGTTTCCCTGAATCCCTTCATAAATGTTACTTTGCTCACACTCCAACAGCACGTCAAGTATTAAAAAACCATTTGTCTCCATTCACTCCTATCAAACACGCTCACGCATGCCTGCTGGAAGTCCAAGCCCCTCGCACACAAAACCTCCTTTACCCCCTCCCTCCAACCCTTCCTAGGCCGACCCCTACCCCGCCTTCCTTCCACTACAGACTGATACACTCTTGAAGTCATTCTGTTTCGCTCCATTCTCTCTACATGTCCGAACCACCTCAACAACCCTTCCCAGCCCTCTGGACAACAGTTTTGGTAATCCCGCACCTCCTCCTAACTTCCAAACTACTAATTCTCTGCATTATATTCACACCACACATTGCCCTCAGACATGACATCTCCACTGCCTCCAGCCTTCTCCTCGCTGCAACATTCATCACCCACGCTTCACACCCATATAAGAGCGTGGTAAAACTATACTCTCATACATTCCCCTCTTTGCCTCCAAGGACAAAGTTCTTTGTCTCCACAGACTCCTAAGTGCACCACTCACTCTTTTTCCCTCATCAATTCTATGATTCACCTCATCTTTCATAGACCCATCCGCTGACACGTCCACTCCCAAATATCTGAATACGTTCACCTCCTCCATACTCTCTCCCTCCAATCTGATATTCAATCTTTCATCACCTAATCTTTTTGTTATCCTCATAACCTTACTCTTTCCTGTATTCACCTTTAATTTTCTTCTTTTGCACACCCTACCAAATTCATCCACCAATCTCTGCAACTTTCTCTTCAGAATCTCCCAAGAGCACAGTGTCATCAGCAAAGAGCAGCTGTGACAACTCCCACTTTGTGTGTGATTCTTTATCTTTTAACTCCACGCCTCTTGCCAAGACCCTCGCATTTACTTCTCTTACAACCCCATCTATAAATATATTAAACAACCACGGTGACATCACACATCCTTGTCTAAGGCCTACTTTTACTGGGAAAAAATTTCCCTCTTTCCTACATACTCTAACTTGAGCTCACTATCCTCGTAAAAACTCTTCACTGCTTTCAGTAACCTACCTCCTACACCATACACTTGCAACATCTGCCACATGCCCCCTATCCACCCTGTCATACGCCTTTTCCAAATCCATAAATGCCACAAAGACCTCTTTAGCCTTATCTAAATACTGTTCACTATATGTTTCACTGTAAACACCTGGTCCACACACCCCTACCTTTCCTAAAGCTCCTTGTTCATCTGCTATCCTATTCTCCGTCTTACTCTTAATTCTTTCAATTATAACTCTACCATACACTTTACCAGGTACACTCAACCGACTTATCCCCTATAATTTTTTGCACTCTCTTTTATCCCCTTTGCCTTTATACAAAGGAACTATGCATGCTCTCTGCAATCCCTAGGTACCTTACCCTCTTCCATACATTTATTAAATAATGCACCAACCACTCCAAAACTATATCCCCACCTGCTTTTAACATTTCTATCTTTATCCCATCAATCCCGGCTGCCTTACCCCCTTTCATTTACCTACTGCCTCACGAACTTCCCCCACACTCACAACTGGCTCTTCCTCACTCCTACAAGATGTTATTCCTCCTTGCCCTATACACGAAATCACAGCTTCCCTATCTTCATCAACATTTAACAATTCCTCAAAATATTCCTTCCATCTTCCCAATACCTCTAACTCTCCATTTAATAACTCTCCTCTCCTATTTTTAACTGACAAATCAATTTGTTCTCTAGGCTTTCTTAACTTGTTAATCTCACTCCAAAACTTTTTCTTATTTTCAACAAAATTTGTTGATAACATCTCACCCACTCTCTCATTTGCTCTCTTTTTACATTGCTTCACCACTCTCTTAACCTCTCTCTTTTTCTCCATATACTCTTCCCTCCTTGCATCACTTCTACTTTGTAAAAACTTCTCATATGCTAACTTTTTCTCCCTTACTACTCTCTTACATCATCATTCACCAATCGCTCCTCTTCCCTCTGCACCCACTTTCCTGTAACCACAAACTTCTGCTGAACACTCTAACACTACATTTTTAAACCTACCCCATACCTCTTCGACCCCATTGCCTATGCTCTCATTAGCCCATCTATCCTCCAATAGCTGTTTATATCTTACCTAACTGCCTCCTCTTTTAGTTTATAAACCTTCACCTCTCTCTTCCCTGATGCTTCTATTCTCCTTGTATCCCATCTACCTTTTACTCTCAGTGTAGCTACAACTAGAAAGTGATCTGATATATCTGTAGCCCCTCTATAAACATGTACATCCTGAAGTCTACTCAACAGTCTTTTATCTACCAATACATAATCCAACAAACTACTGTCATTTCGCCCTACATCATATCGTGTATACTTATTTATCCTCTTTTTCTTAAAATATGTATTACCTATAACTAAACCCCTTTCTATACAAAGTTCAATCAAAGGGCTCCCATTATCATTTACACCTGGCACCCCAAACTTACCTACCACACCCTCTCTAAAAGTTTCTCCTACTTTAGCATTCAAGTCCCCTACCACAATTACTCTCTCACTTGTTCAAAGGCTCCTATACATTCACTTAACATCTCCCAAAATCTCTCTCTCTCCTCTGCATTCCTCTCTTCTCCAGGTGCATACACGCTTATTATGACCCACTTCTCGCATCCAACCTTTACTTAAACCCACATAATTCTTGAATTTACACATCATATTCTCTTTTTCTCCTTCCATAACTGATCATTTTAACATTACTGCTACCCCTTCCTTTGCTCTAACTCTCTCAGATACTCCAGATTTAATCCCATTTATTTCCCCCCACTGAAACTCTCCTACCCCCTTCAGCTTTGTTTCGCTTAGGGCCAGGACATCCAACTTCTTTTCATTCATAACATCAGCAATCATCTGTTTCTTGTCATCCGCACTACATCCACGCACATTTAAGCAACCCAGTTTTATAAAGTTTTTCTCTTCTCTTTTTTAGTAATTGTATACAGGAGAAGGGGTTACTAGCCCATTGCTCCCGGCATTTTAGTCGCCTCATACGACACGCATGCTTACGGAGGAAAGATTCTTTTCCACTTCCCCATGGACAATAGAAGAAATAAAAAAGAACAAGAGCTATTTAGAAAAAGGAGAAAAACCTAGATGTATGTATATATATATATATGCATGTGCGTGTCTGTGAAGTGTGACCAAAGTGTAAGTAGGAGTAGCAAGATATCCCTGTTATCTTAGCGTGTTTATGAGACAGAAAAAGAAACCAGCAATCCTACCATCATGCAAAACAGTTACAGGTTTTTGTTTCACAGTCATCTGGCAGGACGGTAGTACTTCCCTGGGTGGTTGCTGTCTACCAACCTACTACCTGTATATATATATATATATATATATATATATAATATATATATATATATATATATATATATATATATATATATATCAACACTGCACTACACTACACTAGCCAAGGAGTCGAACCCATACTGTTTTGGCCTACCTCATGATGAGAGAAAACGCATGACGCTTTAGACCACTTGACCACACAATCCTTAATAATGGCGCATCCAGCCAAGCTAGATGTTGTACCCACCATCGAAGGACACACGGTGGTGTTATTGACCAATACCACTCTTTCCGTGGGTTCAATAATATAATATTCTGCTTGTTGAGCTAGTACACAAACAGGGAAAAGAATGAAATTAGCTCAGAGGCGTCCACACCACCGTATGTCCTTCGATGGTGGGTACAACATCTAGCTTGGCTGGATGCACCATTGTTAAGGATTGTGTGGTCTAGTGGCCTAAAGCGTCATGCGTTTTCTCTCACCATGAGGCGGACCAAAACATCATGGGTTCGACTCCTTGGCTAGTGCAGTGTTGTTATTGATCAATACCACTCGTTCTGTGGGTACCATAATAATTATATATATGTATATATAAATATATGTATATATTATATATAATATATATATATATAATATATATATATTATATATATATAATATATATATATATATATATATATATTATATAATAAATATATATATATTAGGTAATGCAATAAGATCACAGTAAACAAGTGATTTTAAAATACGCAAAACAACCACTGTGAAAGAGTAGTGAAATTCCAAGCCCTATCGTGACTACTCACATTGTCAAGGAACTATGAAAGTAATACATCAAAGGAAGGCAATTAAAGGGCTTAGACTACACCTCACAGTCAACCCTAACAACAAAGAAACACCTGACGCACGGCAATACCGGATTCATAAGAAAAGAGGAACACTGCAGTAGGTCCGCTGGTCCAACTAGACAGGTCCTCACGACATCCCACTAACAAAATATTCTACCCAAGAAATAAGATTTATTATTTGTCCAATGTATTACTAAACTCTAACCAAATTTTATTAATTATAAATGAGTCTGATTTATATAAAACTAAGGAAATATTCATATTATTTTCAAAACTGCTTTTTATGAAACAAGATTCAATTATATTTCTGTCAACCATGGACTTGCTTGATACAGCTTTCTCAACATTTTGAAAATCAATTGGATGGTTAAAATCTCTCACATGAATAAATAGAGCACTGGAATCTTGTCCAGTTCTAATGCTATATTTATGTTGTTGTAATCTAAGTTCGAGATTTTTACCAGTTTGACCCTAATAAACTTTATCGCAAATTTTACAAGGAATCTTATAGACACATCCATCAGCATTTTGGGGGGAATATTTTATCAAAAGTTTTTTTTACTGCATCAAGATTTTTAAATATAACTTTAATATTAAAAGTCTTAAGAAGAGAAGGCATATCAACCAAGTTTTCATGGTAAGGGAGAACCAACATATTTTTAGTTGAATAAGGCTGGTTGTCCCTTTTTGGGTTGTAAAAAGTATTTCTAGCAATTTTAAATGATTTATCAATTACATTTCTCGGGTATTTCAGATCAATGGCTCTTTCATAAATTTTGGATATTTCCTTATCTATGAACTCTGGACTACAAATACGTAAAGCTCTCAAAAACATTGATGAGAAAACAGACAGTTTAACTCTATCTTGATGCGAGGAATAATAGTGGACATAGGAACAGTTATTTGTAGGTTTTCTGTAAATTTTAAATTTGAATTCATTGTTACTCTTAATAATTAAAACATCTAGAAAAGGCAATGAGTTATTTTCCTCAAACTCAACAGTAAAGTTTATAGAATGGGCTAAGCTATTTAATTTGCCAAGGAAATGGTGTATATCTACATTCTTGGGCATAAGACATAAAATATCATCAACATATCTGAACCATTTTGCTCTATTAGGGAGGATTGTGTTAAGCAACCTTGTTTCAAAAAATTCCATGAATAGATTACTAAGAACAGGTGAAAGAGGATTTCTCATTGCCATACCAAATTTCTGAGGGTAAAACTTGTCATTAAATACAAATTTTGCATCAACAATGCAAATTTTAATAAGTTTAATAATCGTAGGAACTGGCAAAGGTAAATCATAATTAACGAGTTCTTCAGATAAGAAACTTAATAAATCATCAACAGGAACTTTCGTAAACAAGGAAGTAACATCAAAACTAACCATGTTAAAATCATTTAAGTCAGTCAAGGAGCTTAATTTATCAACCAAGTCTATGTTGTTTTTAACATTAAAGTTAGAAATTTTGCCAACAATAGGGCTCAAAATGTTAACAAGCCATTTGGACAATTTATACGAAACTGATCCTATGGAGCTAATAATTGGTCTAATTGAATTACCTGGTTTGTGTGTTTTTATTAGTCCATACTTGTAAGGTAAAGATGGATTAGTGGAAGTAAATTGTTTAATTAATTCATCTTTGCCTTTCATTGTTTTATTGAAATTGCTGTTACTCTTTCACAGTGGTTGTTTTGCATATTAGCTAAATTTATTATTAAATTTTCAGATTCTAGCAATTAAATGGAATATACGATTATCAATTTTCCTAATCATATACACTTCTTTCTCATCAACAGGAAACTGCCCGATGAACGATACTCAAAACGGTGTTTTAGTGGGGATCAAAACCACAAAAAACCGGGATTCTCTTATACGTCAACTAGTACGACCTCTGTCTTTGACGACCTCCTCTTTTAATAGGTCAAATGATGTTGTCTGTGGCAATAACAGTCTGGTTATCTACTCTATGTGTGACATCTCTTATTACGTATGTGAGTATATTCAGTTAATGCAGTGTTGTAGTGTGACTTGTGAGTTGATTCTCAGGCTTTGTCTACGTTTGACGTAAGACATAAATTTCCTTACAAGTGTGTCTTCTTTACCCATAGGAAATTGAATGTTACTGCTTTACCCCTAGGTAACTGAATGTTACTGCTACCCCTAGGTAACTGAATGCTACTGCTTTAACCCCCAGGTAACTGTGTTACTGCTTTACCCCCAGGTGTTACTGCTTTACCCATAGGAAACCCTGCAGTGCGAATTATTTACTGCTAGGTGACTCGTGGTGAACAGTGAGAGGCTCTTCTCACTTATCTTCTCCTCCACCCCCTCGAAGGCCACGGTGGCAGTTTGAATGGGTGAATTCTTCTTCGCCATCTCCTAATAAGTTATTAAAAAAAACTGACACGTGTTTTAACCGCGGCTTCACATTTAGTCCCTAAAACCTCGAGTAGGCACTCTATGAAATACCTGCTCTTGCAGTGCGATTGAAACGTGCTGCGTGGGGCGATTTCGTTACAATAAAAGCAAGAGTGCGTGCACAGATGTCAGACATGTAATCCGTAAAGGAAAACTCTCCTGTTTCGTTTCCTCTGTAAATGCAGTATGGTAAAAAGTACGGAAGTTGAGTAGCAGGTTTTCTCCAGCCATTGCTCCTGTTCTCAGGGTTATACCTGGAGTAAACCTGGAGAAGGCTTTTGGGGGTCAACGCCCCCGCTGCCCGGTCTGTTACGATGCATCGTTGTGAGTTAGAGCCTGATCAACCAGGCTGTTACTGATGCCTGCACGCAAACTGACGTACAGCGCAGCTAGTCAGGTATTAATTTTAGGTGCCTATCCAGCGCCTTCTTGAAAACAGCCAGGGGTCTACTGGGAATCCCCCTTATGTATGTTGGGAGGCAGTTAAATAGTGTTGGGCCCCTGTCACTCGTTGTGTTGTCTCTTAGTGTAATGGTGGTGCCAATACTTTTCATTGGGGTTGCTTGTGTCAGCATTGCATATCATACTTAAGTTGCCACAGCAACTGGAAATCATCTTGTCCGTATCTCTCAGGGACTCGATCTGTCCTTCTTGTTTTGTTTCGTCCAAGTCTGCCAGAGAGTTACCAAATTTACACTTTTGTTCTAGCAGAGAAGAGTCTTTCAAGACGATTTAACGCTCCAAAATTTGAGTCAACACTTTCCACTTGTGGACCCTCGGCAAGTGAACATGATGTTATTCATATTACAGCGCTCCAGCATTTATATCCGTCAACCCTCGTAGTCCTCTTACTTCCTATTAATCTTGTTTGGTTGCAGAGATTTCTTCCTCATGCATGAAAAGCTGCCATCGTTTTGCCTTTTCGAAAAACCAGGTATTTTGGGGCAAGATGCCATCCACCGTCTCCCAATTCCTCCTAACAGTGCAGTTTCCAGATTGATGGAACGTCTAGTAAATAAACGTTTGATGAGGTATTTAGAAACACCCATTCATCAGTTTGGCTTTTATATGTGCAGCTCCTCTATTGTCCCCTTACTCTGGTTAGTTACCTATGTTCGTAATATCTTTGCTAGTAACCACTCGGTTATCGCAGTCTTTTTTGATCTTAGAGAAACATACGACACTACTTGGTGATATAACATTTTGACCGAAGCTCATTCCTTAGGCTTTCGGGACAATATGACAATTTTCCATAAAAATTTGTTCGAGAGATTTTTCAGTTCCCGGGTTGATAATATGCTTTCCTCTGACTATCTCCAGGCTGAAGGTGCCCCTCAGGGATGTGTCCTTAGCACCACTCTTTACTATAAATGATATGGCCTCTATTCTCCCATCAGATATTTGGTTATCACTATCTGATGACTTTGCTATAACTTGTGCAGGTACTAACTGCCATCTAGTAGCAGCCTCACTCCTGAATGCTGTCGACAGTGTTTCCCACTGGCCATTACTCATAAGTTTGAATTTTCCTGTAATAAAACGCACCAGACTACTTGTATTGGACGTTCTGTTATCTCTAATTCTCCGGTATACGTATATGGTTCCAGGATTCCTGTACGTGATATGGTCAGATTTCTCATTCTTCTGTTTGATCGTCGGCTGTCCTAGAAACCTTACATTACCTCCGTGAAGGAAACGTGTCATAGCCGGCTGAACCTCCTTAAAACCCTCGCTCATTTATCTTAGGGGAAGGATCGTCAAACTCTCCTTCTACTTCATTCAGCCCAAATTTTAACGAAACTAAGTTGTGGTGACTAGATATATTCTGCAGTTCTCCGCGCAACTCTTTCTAATCTTGATCTCCATCATTATCAAGGATTATGTTTGTGTTTATTTGCTTATCGTTTCTTCCCTGCCGAGAACCTATATGCAGAGATAAATGTTCCAGCTTGAACGATCGGCGTGATGCCCATTGCCTCCGATATTTTGCCCGTTTTATAGTAATAATAATAAAGAAAATAGTAATAATAATTATTATTATTATTATAATTATTATTATAACAACAACAACAACAACAACAACAATAATAAAAATAATAATAATAATAATAATAATAATAATAATAACAATAATAATAATAATTTCTTTATTTCTACAAGTACATGTTCAAGGTAGACAGTCATACCTGACATCAGTTACATATTACTACATAAAAAGCCGCTTGTTAAGCAGCTCATTTCAGGTGAACATAGAGAACAGATCCTCCACGACCTGTTGTCTATGTTCACTCAGGTTGTTGTCTATGTTCACTCAGGTTGTTGTTTATGTTCACTCAGGTTGTTGTCTATGTTCACTCAGGTTGTTGTCTATGTTCATTCAGGTTGTTGTTTATGTTCATTCAGGTTGTTGTCTATGTTCACTCAGGTTGTTGTCTATGTTCACTCAGGTTGTTGTCTATGTTCACTCAGGTTGTTGTCTATGTTCACTCAGGTTGTTGTCTATGTTCACTCAGGTTGTTGTCTATGTTCACTCAGGTTGTTGTCTATGTTCACTCAGGTTGTTGTTTATGTTCACTCAGGTTGTTGTTTATGTTCACTCAGGTTGTTGTCTATGTTCACTCAGGTCCGCTGAGCGTCCGGGAATCGAACCCCGACCCTCAGCGTGTGAAGCAAGAGCTTTTGCCACGAGGACACAGGCCACCGTGATCTTTTTACATACAGGATGGTAACGGAAGTTCCGGCAATTGAAGTCTGTTCTTCTCCACTGCAATGCGCAGAAGCTTGAATACCTTCAGTTGCTTCTCGATCCAGTTTTGTTAACCACTTTTGGTCTCACTCTCATGCAACTGCAGTTTTCACTGATGGTTCTAAATTCTCTGACAGTGTTGGGTTTGCAGCAGTGTTCCCGGACAGTGTTGTGCAAGATCTTATAAACTTAGTATTTTCTCAGAAGAACTTTATGCAGGTTCTCATAGCGATCATACGTATTGCGTTCAGGTCTTTCTCATCATCCGTGGCAGTTTTAAACTCTTTTTGTGTTTTGAAAACTATCAAATATATTATTTCGCCTCATCCCCTGGTTCTTCGTGTACAACTTATGTTGCACTGCGTTCTAAGCAAAAACAAATATATCTTTTTCTGTTGGATCCCTAGTCATGTGGATGTTCAAGTCAACAAGGAGGCGCACTCTGCTGTGCAGTCAGCTGTACGTCACCTTCACGGCTATTCCATTTTATGAATATTTTGCCTAAATTTCTAGCTACCTTCGCAACCGTCAGCAACAACGATAGTCTGAGTGCGTTCATATTGTATTCTATCAAGCTCTTATCATCGATGTCCTCAGGTGTCTCAAGAAACCTGAGTCACCTGAGTTTGATCTTATCCCTAGGTAACCATGAGTATGACTTTACCCCTAGGTAACCCTGAGTGACTTCTTTACCCCTAGGTAACCCTGAGCGATTTCTTCCTCCCTAGGTGACCCTGAGTGTGACTTTACTCCTAGGTAACCCTGAGTGACTTCCTTATCCTTAGGTAACCCTGAGTGACTTCTTTACCCCTAGGTAACCCTGAGTGATTTCTTCATCCCTAGGTAACCATGAGTATGACTTTACCCCTAGGTAACCCTGAGTGACTTCCTTACCCCTAGGTAACCCTGAGTGACTTCCTTAACCTTAGGTAACCCTGAGTGATTTCTTGACCCCAAGATAACCCCGAGTGCCAATATTTAATAATGTAATAACCTTTATTTCTACAGTACATGTACATGGTATACAGACCATAGTTGACATCAGTGACATACTACTATATAGAAGGCCACTTGTTATACAGAGCATTTCGGGCAAATTAGGTCAGTTTTGTCCCAGGATGCGACCCACACCAGTACAGTAACACCCAGGTACTCATTTTACTGATGGGTGAACATGGACAGCAGGTGCCTTGAGGAAACGCGTCCTAATGTTTCCTGCCGTACCCAAGAATTGAACCCCGGATCTCAGTGTGTGAGCTGAATGCGATCAAGCTACGGGACTTCTTTACCCTAAGGTAACCCTGAGTGTAACTTATTTACCAATAAGTAACCCTGAGTGTAACTTCTTTACCCCTAAGTAACCTTGAGTGTAGCTTCTTTACCCCTAGGTAATACTGATGGAAATAAATATAAAATACCGACACAGTGGAAATATAAACACATAAGCAGTATAATGAGATCCATTATTGATAACGTTTCGCCCAAACAGTGGGTTTTATCAAGTCACAAACAGATATTCTTGGTTGAAAGGTACGTGAATAGTTCTAGGATGGAGTCAGGTGAAGAATGCTGCATATGAAAATCTTCCGAGTAGGGTGATAGAGTCTAGGACCTTGGGTAGCTTTTAAAAAGAGATTGGACAAATATATGAGTAGACCTTCTGCAGCAGTGTTCCTCCATTCTTAAGTTCTTATGTGGTATAACGATGAAGAAGTTTCTCGGCAAGGGGTTCAGCTATGTTATAGAAGCCGCTGTTTTGGTGGAAGTTGCTGGATATACATATAAGTGGTGATTCCAGGATTCTTCGGTACTGAGTGTTATCTTCTCTGGCGATAAGTCTTGCGTTTCTGTATTGATTAAATGGTTGTGTGAATTTCGGTGTTGAACACAGGCATTCCTTAAATCGTCAGATCTACCTGGGTACTGGTACGCAGGCAGATCTGCGTACTAGTACGCAGGCAGCTCTAACGATTTAATATGGTATGATTCCTTTGCGCAAATATACTATAAGACTTGATATAACTAGTTAAACCATGGTATGACTTATTTTTCCACAGGTAAACCCTATGCTGCTCTTACGTCCAGATAAATGTTGATATAAAATAATTTTAACCCGCAGGTAAACCCTGGTGCGTCTCTTGCACAAACAGATAATCAATACCGTGACATTAATCCAGAGATAGACTTTGATGGGACTTCTTTTCACTAAGGTAAACATTAGTGAAACAAATTAATGCAGAGCTGAACCCCGAACGCAATCATACTAGGAAGTTAATAACCTCATAGCACTGAGTGGTTAGACCACACATGCGAATCCGGAGTTTGTTATGAGCCTCTCTAGCAAGGAATTAAGCAGTGATCAACAGGCAGCACTAGGGTTTGGATTAAGCTTTGCGCCCTCAACTAATGACGTTAATTACGTAGACTTAGCAAAATCGTTTTGCATGCTGGAAAAACACGGTGATTTGACCCCTGATCATTTTGCAAAGGTATGGTATATGGAACTTTACTTCAACCAGTGTTTCCCGGTTGCCCATCACAAAAGTTTACAAAGAACTCAATAATGATCAGACTTTGCAGCTCTCACGAGGTGATAAATCTAAGATAGCTGTTATTTTGGCCAAAACTGAATATTTAGAGAAAATGAACCATTTATTGAGTGATAATGAAACGTTTGAACCGCTCATTAAAAAACCCCACTGACCAAGTCAACAGCCATTTTAATAAACACCCTAAAACGTTATTGAAAGGGAATAGTGAATTAATTAAATATCTGTCGGCTAGGTCAGCAACTCTACCATATCTATGTGGGGTAATCAAGACCCATAAGCCAGGATACCTATCCCGTCCGATTATAAGTTCAGTAGGTTCAGCAGCATATAATCTATCTAAATGGTTGGTTAAACTTCTAACTCCCATGGTTGGTAAGATCTCAGATGCACATATTAAAAATAATGTTGACCTCACTGAGAGGCTCCAGAAATTAAATGTCCCTCACGACTTTTCTTTAGTGAGTTTTGATGTCACAGCTCTGTTCACCAAAGTCCCTGTCCCTGACTTGCTTTCGTACCTCGAAGAGGAGCTTGAAAACTTCCCCATGGCCTTCCCCAAGAAAACAATAATTGAATTGACAAAACTTTGTGTTACTGATTGCAAATTCGTGTTTGAAGGGAAATTCTATACCCAAAAACAAGGCATGGCAGTGGGAAATCCCCTTATCCCCTTATTCAGAATCCTATATGTGGAATTCTATGAGACCAGACTTCTTAAAGACATTCTCCCAGATAAAGCTAGTTGGTTCAGATACGTAGATAAGGTTCTCGGCCTGTGGCCTAATGATCACAACATTGATGAGTTTCTTCCCAGACTCAATGGCTTAGTACCTTCCATTAAGTTCACCACAGAACATGAAATAAATAACACTTTGCCGTTCCTAGATGTTTTAATCCATCGGGTCGATAGGAAATTCAAATTCACAGTTTATAGGAAGTCCACCATACATTCACTACTATTCCAACCACGAAACCAGGATAAAAACGAGTGTGTTCCTCATAATGTTCCTGAGAGCCTTGCGCATCTGCAGTCCAGAGTACCTAGAGGACGAAATCTGCAAGATGTTCAACATAGCCACAAAGCTAAGATATCCAAAGGATTTTGTCGAGAAAGAACTAATGTCAGCAAAAAATACTTTCTATAGGACTGAATCTAAAGAAGTGATGGCCAGGAAAAATGTACTAGTTTTACCATACAATGAGAATCTGGCTTGCCTGTGTGAGGCATTAGAAAAGATCAATATAAACCTGGCGTTCAAAAACGCGGGGACAGTGAAACGAACGCTGATTACCTGGAGTTTACCTGGAGAGAGTTCCGAGGGACAACGACCCCGCGGCCCGGTCTGTGACCAGGCCTACTGGTGGATCAGAGCCTGATCAACCAGGCTGTTGCTGCTGGCTGCACGCAAACCAACGTACGAGCCACAGCCAGGCTGGTCAGGAACCGACTTTAGGTGCTTGTCCAGTGCCAGCTTGAAGACTGCCAGGGGTCTGTTGGTAATCCCCCTTATGTGTGCTGGGAGGCAGTTGAACAGTCTCGGGCCCCTGACACTTATTGTATGGTCTCTTAACGTGCTAGTGACACCCCTGCTTTTCATTGGGGGGATGGTGCATCGTCTGCCAAGTCTTTTGCTTTCGTAGTGAGTGATTTTCGTGTGCAAGTTCGGTACTAGCCCCTCTAGGATTTTCCAGGTGTATATAATCATGTATCATTCCCGCCTGCGTTCCAGGGAATACAGGTTTAGGAACCTCAAGCACTCCCAGTAATTGAGGTGTTTTATCTCCGTTATGCGCGCCGTGAAGGTTCTCTGTACATTTTTTAGGTCAGCAATTTCACCTGCCTTGAAAGGTGCTGTTAGTGTGCAGCAATATTCCAGCCTAGATAGAACAAGTGACCTGAAGAGTGTCATCATGGGCTTGGCTTCCCTAGTTTTGAAGGTTCTCATTATCCATCCTGTCATTTTTCTAGCAGATGCGATTGATACAATGTTATGGTCCTTGAAGGTGAGATCCTCCGACATGATCACTCCCAGGTCTTTGACGTTGGTGTTTCGCTCTATTTTGTGGCCAGAATTTGTTTTGTACTCTGATGAAGATTTAATTTCCTCGTGCTTACCATATCTGAGTAATTGAAATTTCTCATCGTTGAACTTCATATTGTTTTCTGCAGCCCACTGAAAGATTCGGTTGATGTCCGCCTGGAGCCTTGCAGTGTCTGCAATGGAAGACACTGTCATGCAGATTCGGGTGTCATCTGCAAAGGAAGACACGGTGCTGTGGCTGACATCCTTGTCTTTGTCGGATATGAGGATGAGGAACAAGATGGGAGCGAGTACTGTGCCTTGTGGAACAGAGCTTTTCACCGTAGCTGCCTCGGACTTTACTCTGTTGACGACTACTCTCTGTGTTCTGTTAATGAGGAAATTATAGATCCATCGACCGACTTTTCCTGTTATCCCTTTAGCACGCATTTTGTGCGCTATTACGCCATGGTCACACTTGTCGAAGGCTTTTGCAAAGTCTGTATATATTACATCTGCATTCTTTTTATCTTCTAGTGCATTTAGGACCTTGTCGTAGTGATCCAATAGTTGAGACAGACAGGAGCGACCTGTTCTAAACCCATGTTGCCCTGGGTTGTGTAACTGATGGGTTTCTAGATGGGTGGTGATCTTGCTTCTTAGGACCCTTTCAAAGATTTTTATGATATGGGATGTTAGTGCTATCGGTCTGTAGTTCTTTGCTGTTGCTTTACTGCCCCCTTTGTGGAGTGGGGCTATGTCTGTTGTTTTTAGTAACTGTGGGACGACCCCCGTGTCCATGCTCCCTCTCCATAGAATGGAAAAGGCTCGTGATAGGGGCTTCTTGCAGTTCTTGATGAACACGGAGTTCCATGAGCCTGGCCCTGGGGCAGAGTGCATGGGCATGTCATTTATCGCCTGTTCGAAGTCATTTGGCGTCAGGATAACATCGGATAGGCTTGTGTTAACCAAATTTTGTGGCTCTCTCATAAAAAATTCGTTTTGATCTTCGACTGTCAGTCTTGTTAGCGGCTTGCTAAAAACTGAGTCATATTGGGACTTGAGTAGCTCATTCATTTCCTTGCTGTCATCTGTGTAGGACCCATCTTGTTTAAGTAGGGGCCCAATACCGGATGTTGTTCTCGACTTTGATTTGGCATAGGAGAAGAAATACTTTGGGTTTCTTTCGATTTCATTTATGGCTTTTAGTTCTTCCCGCGATTCCTGACTCCTATAAGATTCCTTTAGCTTGAGTTCGATGCTTGCTATTTCTCTGACCAGTGTCTCCCTACGCATTTCAGATATATTGACCTCTTTTAGCTGCTCTGTTATTCTTTTCCGTCGCCTGTAAAGGGAGCGCCTGTCTCTTTCTATTTTACATCTACTCCTCCTTTTTCTTAGAGGAATAAGCCTTGTGCATGCATCGAGTGCCACCAAGTTAATCTGTTCTAGGCATACGTTGGGGTCTGTGTTGCTTAGTATATCTTCCCAGCTTATATCGGTTAGGACTTGGTTTACTTGGTCCCACTTTATGTTTTAGTTATTGAAGTTGAATTTGGTGAATGCTCCCTCGTGACTAGTCTCATTATGTCGGTCTGGGGCTCCACGCATACATGTCTGAACCTCAATTATGTTGTGATCTGAGTATATTGTTTTTGATATGGTGACATTTCTTATCAGATCATCATTGTTAGTGAAGATGAGGTCTAGTGTATTCTCCAGTCTAGTAGGCTCTATTATTTGCTGGTTTAAATTGAATTTTGTGCAGAGATTTAAAAGCTCGTGTGAGTGTGAGTTTTCATCAGAGCTGCCTCCTGGTGTTATTACTGCAACAATATTATTTGCTATATTCCTCCATTTTAGGTGCCTTAAGTTGAAATCCCCCAGGAGCAAGATGTTGGGTGCAGGACCTGGAAGATTTTCCAGTCAGTGGTCAATTTTTAACAGCTGTTCCTGGAATTGCTGGGATGTTGCATCCGGAGGCTTGTAGACTACCACAATGACTAGGTTTTGGTTCTCGACCTTTACTGCTAAAACTTCCATTACATCATTTGAGGCATTTAGCAGTTCTGTGCAAACAAGTGACTCTGCAATGTACAGGCCAACCCCCCCCTTTTGCCTGTTCACTCTGTAACATCTGTATAGGTTGTAACCTGGGATCCATATTTCGTTGTCCAAGTGATCCTTTATGTGGGTCTCAGTGAAAGCCGCGAACATTGCCTTTGCCTCTGCAAGCAGTCCACGGATGAAAGGTATTTTGTTGTTTGTTGCTGGCTTTAGACCCTGTATATTTGCAAAGAAGAATGTCATCGGACTGGTGGTATTGTTGGTACTGGGGGGGGGATTTTTTTCCGGCATTAGTGTCTGTATCTGTTGGTTTGGAGTGGAGGCCATCGACTGTGGTTCCACTCCAGGAATGACTGGATTTGGTGTACGATTTCTGCCATTTCCTGCCAGTTTTTTTTCCTTCCTGGCACTAAGAAACCTCTCCCTCTTGAGTGGCTGTGGCTACCCAGGTTTTCCCATGGCCTGGATGTTTTGTATCTTTTTGTACCCTTTAGATGGTATGCCTGGCAATTTAAGTTATAGCACAGTCTTTCCTGTACTGAAGAGGTACACATCAGGGTGAAAAAGCTTACAGGAAGGGAGTTTGCATTTTCCTGTTGTCATATGGGCATGGCATTTTCTAGGGTGGTCATAGTTGCACGTCCTCCAACAAAATCGGTGAGGTTTACAAGGTCTCATGTACTCAGTGTCATCTCTCATATATCGGTCAAACAGGCAAATTTCTGGAAACCAGAATTGCCCAGCATAAATACTCAGTCAGGACAGGGCAGGAGTCGAACGTTATCTTTAACCACGTTAGTACATGTAATCACCCACCGGGGTGGGATGCTGCCTGGATTATAGTACCAAACAGTTCTGTCATGGAAAGAAACATAATTGAATCTTCCCTCTTGAAACATGAAAGGAATACAGTATACAACTCAAATTATGGGTTATACAAGCTCTTAAACAACAATGCTATACAAAATCAGAGGATTGTTCATTATGCCAGGTGGGTTGATGAATTGGTGACGCTCGTCCAGTGTCTACGTACCAAAACTTCACACCACGTCAGTTTAGAAAGTTATAACACTTATAGCTGTTAATGTACCATACAGTGACAAGCACACAAGATAACGTAAGGAAAGGTTAAAGGGATTTATTAGTAGAATTTAGATCATAGAAATATTATCGGATAAAAATAGAAGTCCCCATGTATGGCATATTAACAGCCACTGAGAAAATAGTAGACCATATGTAGGAAGAGATACTTCTGAGTACATCGGTAGAATATTCGAGTACCCCAGAGCAGGACATTTAACGGACAAAGATCACACTGTATTCTTTTCTTTCATTATTTGAAAAGGCCACACAGAATAATAACTATCCATGTCTAACGAGAAACTTATTTTCTCAAACCATATTACCTGTTACAAACGACCAGAAAAAGCTTGATTCTGGCTTTCTATATCTTATAATTTCCTACTCGACATCTCAGAAACCCTCCTACCCCATATGAGTAGTGGGGGGGGGGAGGAGTGATGGTAGGGTGGGATTGGTGCAGACCATTAACCCAGTCTAAGGGCAACCATGGCCAGTGACACCTACGCTACTCTGAGATCTCTCTCCCTGCTTTGGTTACTCCCTTGCAACATTGCACAGCTCCTGATGAGGGACTGAGAAGTGTGAAAGTACTTGAGCTAAAGATTTTCACCTCCCTCCCCGTGGCTTGTCCTGCATAGTTAAGATCGCCCATCTGCGATTGTTTGCATTATATATATATATATATATATATTATATATTATATATATATATATATATATATATATATATATATATATATATATATATATATATATATATATAATATATATAATATATATATATATATATATATATATATATATATAAGCAATAAGATCACAGTAAACAGGTGATATCAGAATATGCAAAACAACCACTGTGAGAAAATGGTGAAATTCCAAGCACTATCGTGACTTCTCACATTATCAAGCAATTATAGAAACAATACATCAAAGGAAGGTATATAAAGGGTCAAGATTGCACCTCTCCATCGCATTCCACAACAAAGCAACACCTCACACACGCGTGACGACACCCTACGCTGTAAAACACACCTAATGTTCTACCCAAGAATTAATATTGATTACTTGTTTAATGTATCATTAAATTCTCCCCAGATTTTATTAATTATAAATGAATCCAATTTATATAAACCGAGGGAATTATTCATATTATTTTTAAAACTTTCCTTTTATGAAATATTATTCAATTACATTCCTGCTGACCATGGATTTCCTTGATACAAATTTCTAAGCCTTTTAATCATCCAATTGATTTACAAAAAGTTGAGAAAGTTGTATCAAGCAAATATGAATATTTCCTTTGGTTTATAAATTTGGATTCCTTTACAATTAATAAAATTAAGGAAGAATTTAATGATACATTAAATAAAAAATAAATCTTAATTCTTGGGTAGAATATTAGGTGTGTTTCACAGAGTAGGGTGTTGTCACGCGTGTGTGAGGTGTTGCTTTATTGTGGGATGTGATGGTAAGGTGTAGATTTGACCCTTTATATGCCTTCCTTTCATGTATTGTTTTTATAGTTTCTTGATAATGTGAGAAGTCACGAATGCACTTGGAATTTCTCTCTTCTTTTAGAGTGGTTGTTTCTTATATATATATATATATATATATATATATATATATATATATATATATATATATATATATATATATATATATATATATATATATATATATATATATATATATATATATATATGCAAGGAATTCGCAAGAGCAGGCGATATATTCAGGCTGAAGGAGACTCGAGCCTACGAACCTTGGAACAAGGTACGCAGTGCTTTACCAATCTACCCACACTGGACCAATACCTTGGAGTCCAGCTTGTGCTAGACTTTGATCCGAGGCAGCCAGCTTTCAGGGAGAAGGCTTACAGCTTTTCATCTCATCCCCTGCATGCATCAGCCTTACTAGAGATATTAACAATGCAAGAAATTTGCAAGAACAGGAACAAGGCACGCAGGTTCGTGGGTTCGAGTCTCCTTCAGCCGGAGATCAGTGTTTGTGTATATTTCGCCTGCTCTTGCGAATTCCTTGCATTGTTAATATCTCTAGTAAGGCTGATGCATGCAGTGGATGAGATGAAAAGCTGTAAGCCTTCTCCCTGAAAGCTTGCTGCCTTGGATCAAGGTCTATCGCAAGCTGGACTCCAAGGTATTGGTCCAGTGTGGGTAGATTGGTAAAGCTCTGCGTACCTTGTTCCAAGGTTCGTAGGTTCGAGTCTCCTTCAGCCAGAGATCAGTGTTTTTGTATATTTCGCCTGCTCTTGCGAATTCCTCGCATTGTTAATATCTCTAGTAAGGATGATACCTGCAGGAGATGAGATGAAAAGCTGTAAGCCTTCTCCCTGAAAGCTGGCTGCCTTGGATCAAAGTCTAGCACAAGCTGGACTCCAAGGTATTGGTCCAGTGTGGGTAGATTGGTAAAGCACTGCGTACCTTGTTCGAAGGTTCGTAGGTTCGAGTCTCCTTCAGCCAGAGATCAGTGTTTATAAATATATATATATATATATATATATATATATATATATATATATATATATATATATATATATATATATATATATATATATATATATATATATGAACTCACCTAATTGTGGTTGCAGGGGTCGAGACTCAACTCCTGGCCCCGCCTCTTCACCGACCGCTACTAGGCCCTCTCTTGTTTATTCCATGCAGTATTTCGTATGTCGTTATCATGTCTCCCCTGACCCTTCTGTCCTCCAGTGTTGTCAGACCGATTTCCCTTAACCTTTCTTCATAGGACATTCCCCTTAGTTCTGGAACTAGCCTTGTTGCAAACGTTTGCACTTTCTCTAATTTCTTAACGTGTTTGACCAGATGTGAGTTCCAAACTGGTGCTGCGTACTCCAGTATGGGCCTGACATACACTGTGTATAAAGTCTTGAACGATTCCTTACTGAGGTACCGAAACGCTATTCTCAGGTTTGCCAAGCTCCCATATGCCGCAGCAGTTATCTGGTTAATGTGTGTTCTGGCGATGTACTCGGTATTATACTCACTCCTAGGTCTTTCTCCTTGAGTGAGGTTTGCAGCCTTTGGCCTCCTAGCCTATACTCTATCTGCGGTCTTCTTTGCCCTCCTCCGATCTTCATGACTTTGCATTGGCGGGGTTAAATTCTAGGAGCAAGTTTGTGTGTGTACTCACCTAATTCACCTAATTGCGGTTGCAGGGGTCGAGACTCAGCTCCTGGCCCCGCCTCTTCACCGACCGCTTCTAGGTCCTCTCTGCCCCTGCTCCATGAGCTTTATCATACATCGTCTTAAAACTATGTATAGTTCCTGACTCCACTACATCGCTTGCCAGACTATTCCACTTCCTAACTACTCTATGACTGAAGAAATACTTCCTAACATCCCTTTGACTCATCTGAGTCTTCAGCTTCCAATTGTAACCCCTTGTTTCTGTGTCCCATCCCTGGAACATCCTGTCTCTGTTTACCTTGTCTATTCCACACAGTATTTCGTATGTCGTTATCATGTCTCGCCTGACCCTCCTGTCCTCCAGTGTTGTCAGACCGATTTCCCTTAACCTTTCTTCATAGGACATTCCCCTTAGTTCTGGAACTAGCCTTGTTGCAAACCTTTGCACTTTCTCTAATTTCTTAACGTGTTTGACCAGATGTGGGTTCCAAACTGGTGTTGCGTACTCCAGTGTGGGCCTGACGTACACAGTGTATAAAGTCTTGAACGATTCCTTACTGAGGTACCGGAACGCTATTCTCAGGTTTGCAAAGCGCCCATATGCCGCAGCAGTTATCTGGTTAATGTGTTCTTCTGGCCTTGTACTCGGTATTATACTCACTCCTAGGTCTTCCTCCTTGAGTGAGGTTTGCAGCCTTTGGCCTCCAAGCCTATACTCTGTCTGCGATCTTCTTTGCTCTCCTCCGATCTTCATGACTTTGCATTTGGCTGAGTTAAATTCTATGAGCCAGTTTCGGGACCACACATCCAGCCTGTCCAGGTCTCTTTATAGACCTGTCTGGTCCACATCTGATTTAATTCTCCTCATTAACTTCACGTCATCTGCAAACAGGGACACTTCTGAGTCTATCCCTTCCATCATGTCGTTCGCATATACCAAGAATAGCACTGTCCCAGGACTGACCCCTGTCGGACCCCGCTCGTCAATGGCGCTCACTGTGATACCTCATCACGGACCATGACTCGCTGTTGCCTCCCTGTTAGGTATTCTCTGATCCATTGCAGTGCCCCTCTTGTTATGCGTGCCTGTTCCTCTAGCTTCTGTACTAATCTCTTGTGAGGAACTGTGTCTTGCAGTCCAAGAAAATGCAATTAACCCACCCGTCCCTCTCATTTCTTACTTCAGTTACCTTGCCATAAAACTCTAGTAGGTTTGTGACACAAGATTTGCCTTCCATGAATCCGTGCTGGCTGTCGTTTATGATCTTGTTCTGCTCCAGGTGCTCTACCACTCTCCTCCTGATAATCTTTTCCAAGACTTTGCATGCTATACATGTCAGTGACACTGGTCTATAATTTAGTGCTTCATTTCTGTCTCCCTTCTTAAAGATGGGGACTACATTTGCCTTCTTCCATACTTCAAGTAGATGCCCAGTTTGAAGGGAAGTGTCGAAGATTTTGGTTAGTGGCACATGTAGTGTCCCTGCTCCCTCTCTAAAGACCCATGGAGAGATGTTGTCCAGTCCCACCGCCTTTGAGATATCAAGGTCACTTAGGAGCTTCTCCACCTCCTCCTCAGTTGTGTGTAATTCATCCAACACTTGTTGGTATATCCCTTGTTGCTGTACCCCACTGTTTTGTCTTCCCGTTGCCCTTCAGCCTTCACTGTAAATACTTCCTGAAATCTCATGTTGAGCTCCTCACATACCTCTTGGTCGTTTCTTGTGATCTCCCCACCTTCCTTCCTCAGCCTGATTACCTGGTCCTTGTCTGTTGTCTTCCTCCTGATGTGGCTGTAGAGTAGTTTCTGATCAGATTTAACTTTCGATGCTATGTCATTTTCATCTACTGCTGTGCCTCCCTCCTTATCTGTGCATACTCGTTTCTGGCTCGTCGACTAATCTCTTTATTCTCCTGAGTCCTTTGCCTTCTGTACTTTTTCCATTCCCTAGAGCACTTAGTTTTTGCCTCCCTGCACCTTCGGGTAAAGCACGGGCTTGTTCTGTCCTACCCATTATTTCTGTTACCCTTGGGAACAAACCTTTCGTCTGCCTTCTTGCATTTTGTTGTTACAAAGTCCACCATTTCGTTTACTGATTTTCCTACCAACTCCTGTTCCCACTGAACCTCCTGCAGGAAGATCCTCATTCCTGTGTAGTTTCCCCTTTTTATAGTTTAACTTTTCTCTTTCTACTCCTGTTACCCTCTTCCACTTTTAGCTCCAATATGTATTCAAAGCTCATAACTACATGGTCACTAGCTCCAAGGGGCCTTTCATATGTGATGTGCTCAATGTCTGAGCTACTCAGGGTGAACACGAGGTCCAGCACCACATCCATCATCTTGGCTCTCCATGTTTTGGGACCCCCAGGTGGCTCCAGGTTTTCCTAATCAATCTCCCTGTGATTGAAGTCGCCCATGACCAGTAATTTTGCTCTACTTGAGTGAGCCCTTCTTGCCACCTCCGCTAGAGTGTCAACCATTGCTCTGTTGCACTCATTATATTCCTCTCTTGGCCTCCTGCAGTTCTGTGGTGGGTTATACATCACTGCAATAACTACCTTGTGTTCCCCTGACTGAATTGTACCTACTATGAATCTATTTCTCCAATCTCGTTCATACTTTCCATTTTTTGATAACCCCACCATTTTTTTTTTAGTAGTGCAACCCCTCTTCCCCCCCTGCTCCTTCTATCCTTTCTCAGGATCTGATATCTGGGTGGGAAGATTGCATCTGTTATTATCCCAGTGAGTTTTGTTTCTGTAACCACTACGATGTCTGGGGACATCTCCTTGATTCTTTCATGCCACTCCTCACATTTATTCGTTATTCCATCTGTGTTCGTGCATCAAACCTTCAACTTCTTTTCAATAACTGTGGTCTGGGGAGAGAGGTGGGTTAGGGGGAGCAGGTGCCCTGGCAGGGGCCTATAGGGGGTTGGTGTGGGGTGGGGTCTGTGGTGTGGGGTGTGGGGGCAGAGGGCCTATCTGGGGTTTCAGTGGGGGTGGTGGTGGTGCTGAGGGGGATGGGGGAAGAGGGCCTTGGGGGTTACAGTGGGGTAGGGGGTTGTGGTGAGGGGGATGGGGGGAGAGGGTACATTGTGTGGGTTACTGTGGGTTTCTGAAGGGGTGGGGCTTGAGCTGAGGGGGATGTGTGGGTTACTGAGGGTTACTGTGGGGTTGGGGTTTATGCAGAAGGAGATGTGTGGGTTACTGTGGGTTTCTGTGGGGGTGGGGTTTGTGTTGAGGGGGATGGGGCAGAGGGTACATTGAGTGGCTTCTGGGTTAGGTCGTTTGATTGCTTTGGGACTGCCATGGTTGTGTTCCTTCTGTGGGTGGTACTGGAGGCGGTTGTGTTTGTTCTTCCACGTGGGCCTGATTTCCCCTGCTCTCCACCTTCCTTGCCTCCCATTCCTCCCTGTGACATTGCACCCTCTCTTTCAGTGTCATCCTTTCTTCTTGTGCTCTGTCTCGGTCGAGGTACACACTCTGGAACGCCTGATTGTCCCTTAGGCGTGCTTTCTCCTTCAGGATCCGGTTTTGAGCTGACTCTGCCTTGAAAATCACTTTGACTGGACGCTATTTTCCCCTCGCAAACCACCCAATTCTCCGAAAATTTGTCAGTTGGGTCATGTCGTCCTCTCCTATTGCTTTCGTGATGCTTTCAATCAATTTTCTCTCCTCCTGTTTCTTTGCCTCATAAGTTTCCCCATCTACTTCTTGGAGCCCACAGACAAAAACTGCCCTCTCCCTTTCATCCTCCCTCTGTGCTTCTCTGAGCATCCTCGGATTCAAATTAGTTCCTGCCATTGATGCATTGCTTCTTACTGTCACTTCCCTATCTGGTGTCCCTCTGCTTATTTGTTTCTGGACATTGCAGTTGTTTGTTAGAGCCTCTGTGTATAGCTTAGCTCCTTCATTGACTTTAGTCCCCTCATTAGTTCTTGCTGTTCTCCCTGCCTTTTCCCAGGCCCCCCTTGGGTCCAATGGGGTCATCGCATACAGTATATCTCCTTTGTCCCCTACAGTCCCCTCACTGGTGACTGATGTAGTAGCTATTGTTGTCATGGCTGTCATGGCCATTCCTCTGGTTCTCCGTCCTGGTTTTTGTTATCCCATATTTCTTTTTCACAGAAGGAAGAGCTTATGCCAAGAGTGCTGTGGAGGGAGGTGTTTGTTGTGGGGAGGGAGGGGGGTGTTTGTTGTGGGGAGAAGGGAGGAGGAGACAGGGAGGGGACAGCAGCAGGGGCGGACAGCAGCAGGGGGAA
>NC_069448.1:28421044-28436652 GCF_026875155.1 Cherax quadricarinatus | reverse complement strand
CCAGAAACCCAGCCTGATCAGCTGACTGGTACCCTCCCTCACTCAACATTCATTCAAATTTAAAATTGTAAATTCTTGATCTTATCACATTATTCGCACTCTTGAAAGCTGTTACACTCTTGTAGGTATGTTCACTGATTCACTCACGTACGATGACCGCTAATAATATCGTAGGACAGCCACTAGAACGCTAAATCCTGGGAGCACTATTTAGTGATACTGCTTCACGTGTGTGTGTGTGTGTGTGTGTGTGTGTGTGTGTGGTGTGTGTGTGTGTGTGTGTGTGTGTGTGTGTGTGTGTGTGTGTGTGTGTGATGTGTGTGCGTGTGGTGTGTTGTGTGTGTGTGTGTGTGTGTGTGTGTGTGTGTGTGTGGTGTGTGTGTGTGTGTGTGTGTGATGTGTGTGTGTGTGTGTGTGTGTTTGTGTGTGTGATGTGTGTGTGTGTGTGTGTGTGTGTTGTGGGTGTGTGTGTGTGTGTGGTGTGTGTGTGTGTGTGTGTGTGTGTGTGTGTGTGTGGTGTGTGTGTGTGTGTGTGTGTGGTGTGTGTGTGTGGTGTGTGTGGTGTGTGGTGTGTGTGTGGTGTGTGGTGTGTGTGTGTGTGTGGGTGTGTGTGTGTGATGTGTGTGTGTGTGTGTGTGTGGCGTGTGTGTGTGTGTGTACTCACCTATTTGTACTCACCTATTTGTGGTTGCAGGGGTCGAGTCCTAGCTCCTGGCCCCGCCTCTTCACCGGTTGCTACTAGGCCCTCCCTCTCCCGCTCCATGAGCTTTATCAAACCTCGTCTTAAAACTGTGTATGGTTCCTGCCTCCAACTACGTCATTTTCTAGGCTATTCCACTGCCTTACAACTCTATGACTGAAGAAATACTTCCTACTATCTCTCTGACTCATTTGTGTCTTCAACTTCCAATTGTGGCCTCTTGTTTCTGTGTCCCCTCCCTGGAACATCCTGTCTTTGTTCACCTTGTCTAATTCCACGCAGTATTTTATATGTCGTTATCATGTCTCCCCTGACCCTCCTGTCCTCCAGTGTGGTCAGGCCGATTTCCCTTAATCTTTCTTCATAGGACATTCCCACTTAGCTCTGGAACTAACCTTGTCGCAACCTTTGTACTTTCTCTAGTTTCTTGACGTGCTTTATCAAGAGCGGGTTCCAAACAGGTGCTGCATACTCCAGTATGTGGCCTGACATACACGGTGTCACAGTGTCTTGAATGATTCCTTACTAAGGTATCGGAATGCTGTTCTCAGGTTTGCCAGGCGCCCATATGCTGCAGCAGTTATCTGATTGATGTGTGCTTCCGGAGACATGCTCGGTGTTATACTCACCCAAGATCTTTCTCCTTGAGTGAGGTTTGCAGTCTTTGGCCACCTAGCCTATACTCTGTCTGTGGTCTTCTGTGCCCTTTCCCTATCTTCATGACTTTGCATTTGGCAGATTAAATTCGTAGAAGCCATTTGCTGGACCAGGTGTCCAGTCTGTCCAGGTCTCTTTGAAGTCCTGCCTGGTCCTCATCAGATTTAATTCTCCTCATTAACTTCACATCATCTGCAAACAGGGACACTTCTGAGTCTAACACCTTCCGTCACGTCGTTCACATATACCAAAAATGACACTGGTCCTAGGACCGACCCCTGTGGGACCCCGCTCGTCACAGGTGCCCACTGTGATACATCATTACGTACCATGACTCGTTGTTGCCTCCCTGTCAGGTATTCTCTGATCCATTGCAGTGCCCTTCCTGTTATATGCGCCTGATGCTCTAGCTTCTGCACTAATCTCTTGTGAGGAAACTGTGTCAAAGGCCTTCTTGCAGTCCAAGAAGATGCAATCAACCCACCCCTCTCTCTCTTGTCTTACTTCTGTTATTTTATCATAAAACTCCAGAAGGTTTGTGACACAGGATTTGCCTTCCGTGAATCCGTGCTGGTTGGCATTTATACTCCTGTTCCGTTCCAGGTGCTCCACCACTCTCCTCCTGATAATCTTCTCCATAATTTTGCATACTATACACGTCAATGACACAGGTTTATAGTTTAGTGCCTCTTTTCTGTCTCCTTTTTTAAAAATGGGAACTACATTTGCCGTCTTCCATACCTCAGGTAGTTGCCCAGTTTCCAGGGATGTGTTGAAGATTGTGGTAAGTGGCACGCACAACATATCTGCTCCCTCTCTAAGGACCCACGGGAGATGTTGTCCGGTCCCATTGCCTTTGAGGTATCGATGTCCCTTAGCAGTTTCTTCACCTCCTCCTCATCTGTATGTATGTCGTCCATGGTGTATTCCTTGCTGGTGTCCCCATCTGGTCTGTCCCCCCAGAGTCCTTCCTGTCTCTACTGTAAATACTTCCTTAAATCTCGTGTTGAGCTCCTCACATACCTCTTGATCGTTTCTTGTGAGTTCTCCACCTTCTTTCCTCAGCCTTATCACCTGGTCCTTGACTGTTGTCTTCCTCCTAATGTGGCTATACAGCAGTTTCGGGTCAGATTTGACTTTCGATGCTATGTCGTTTTCATACTGTCGCTGGGCCTCCCTCCTTATCTGTGCATACTCGTTTCTGGCTCTTCTACTAATCTCCTTGTTTTCCTGGGTCCTATGCCTCCTGTACCTTTTCCATTCTCTGTTGCACTTAGTTTTTGCCTCCCTACACCTTCGGGTAAACCAAGGACTCGTTTTGGTCTTCCTATTTTTTCTGTTTCCCTTGGGAACAAAACTTTCCCCTCTGCCTCCTTGCACTTTGTTGCCACATATTCCATCATCTCGTTTACTGATTTTCCTACCATTTCTCTGTCCCACTGAACCTCCTGCAGGAAGTTTCTCATACCTGTGTAGTCCCCCCCTTTTATAGTTTGGCCTGTCCCCTTCAGTTCCTGTTACCTTCTCCACTTGTAACTCTACTATATAGTCAAAACTCAGAACCACATGATCGCTAGCTCCAAGGGGCCCTCTCGTAAGTGATGTCCTCAATGTCTGAACTGCTCAGGGTGAACACAAGATCCAGTCTTGCTGGCTCATCCTCCCCTCTCTCTCTGGTTGTGTCCCTGACATGTTTGATGCATGAGGTTTTCAAGTACCACATCCATCATCTTGGCCCTCCATGTTTCGGGACCCCCATGTGGCTCCAGGTTTTTCCCAGTCGATCTCCCTGTGGTTGAAATCGCCCATTACCAGTAACTTTGCTCTGCTCGAGTGAGCTCTTCTTGCCACCTCAGCCAGTGTGTCCACCTTCACCCTGTTGTTTTCTCTCGTACTCCTCTCTTGGCCTCCTGCAGTTCTTTTGGTGGGTGTGTGTGTGTGTGTGTGTTTTGTGTGTGTGTGTGTGTGTGTGTGTGTGTGTGTGTGTGTGTGTGTGTGTGTGTGTGTGTGTGTTTTGTGGTGTGTGTGTGTGGTGTGTGTGTGTGTGTGTGTGTGTGTTGTGTGTGTGTGTGTGTGGCATGTGTTGTGTGTGTGTGGTGTGTTTGTGTGTATGTGTGTGTGTACTCACCTAGTTATACTCACCTGGGTTGAGGTTGCAGGGGTCGTTCCAAGCTCTGGCCCCGCCTCTTCACTGGTCGCTACTAGTTTCACTCTCCCTGAACCATGAGCTTTTATCGTACCTCTGCTTAAAGCTATGTATGGATCCTGCCTCCACTCATCGCTTCCAAACTATTCCACTTCCTGACTACTCTGGCTGAAGAAATACTTCTAACATCCATTTGATCATTTTGTGTCTTCAGCTTCCAACTGTGTCCCCGTGTTGCTGTGTCCAGTCTCTGGAACATCCCTGTCTTTGTCCACCTTGTAAATTTCCCTCCTCAGTATTTTTGTAAGTCGTTATCATGTTCCCCCTATCTCTCCTGTCCTCCATGTCGTCAGGTTGATTTCCCTTAAACCTCTCCTCATGGGACATACCTCTTAAACTCTGGGACTAGTCTTGTTGCAAACCTTTGCACTTTCTCTAGTTTCTTTACATGCTTGGCTACGTGTGGGTTCCAAACTGGTGCCGCTACTCTAATATGGGCCTAACGTACACGGTGTACAGGGTTCCTGAACGTTTCCCTTATTAAGATGTCGGAATGCTTTTCTGAGGTTTGCCAGGCGCCCATATGCTGCGGCAGTTATTTGGTAGATGTGCGCTTCAGGAATGTGCCTGGTTGTTATACTCACCCCAAGATCTTTTTCCTTGAGTGATTTTTTGTAGTCTCTGGCCCCCTAGACTGTTACTCCGTCTGCGGTCTTCTTTGCCCTCCCCAATCCTCATGACTTTGCACTTGGGGGATTGAACTCCAGGAGCCAGTTGCTGGACCAGGTCTGCAGCCTGCCCAAATTTCCCTTTGTAGTTCTGCCTGGCCCTTCGATCGAATGAACTCTTCTCATAAACTTCACGCATCTGCAAACAGGGACACCTCGGGTTTATTCCTTCCGTCATGTCGTTCAAAAATACCAGAAAACAGCACTGGTCCTGGGACTGACCCTGTGGGACCCCGCTGGTCACAGGTGCCCACTCTGCCCACCTCGCCACGTACCATTACTCGCTGCTGTCTTCCTGAAAAAAGTATTCCCTGATCCATTGCAGTGCCTTCCCTGTTTTTCCCTGCTTGGTCCTCCAGTTTTTGCACTAATCTCTTGTGTGGTACTGTGTCAAAAGCCTTCTTGCAGTCCAAGAAAATGCAATCCCCCACCTCTCTCTCTTGTCTTACTGCTTTTCACCATGTCATAGAACCCAGTAGATTTGTGACACAGGATTTCCCATCTCTGAAACCATGTTGGCTGCTGGTGATGAGATCATTCCTTTCTAGATGTTCCACCTCTTCTCCTGACAATCTTTTCCATGATTTTGCATGCTATAAACATGTCAGTGACACTGGTCTAAAGTTTAGTGCTTCACGTCTGTCTCCTTTTTTTAAGATTGGGACCACATTTTGCTGTCTTCCATACCTCAGGCAATCTCCCTGTTTCGAAGATGTATTGAATATTGTTGTTAGGGGCACACATAGCGCCTCTGCTCCCTCTCTCAGGACCCATGGAGAGATGTTACTGGCCCCATTGCCTTTGAGGTATCTAGCTCACTCAGAAGCCTCTTCACTTCTTCCTCGGTTGTGTGTACTGGGGTCCAGCACATGGTGGTGTACCCACCCTTCCGTCTTTCTGGAGCCCCTTCTGTCTCCTCTGTGAACACTTCTTTGAATCTCTTGTTGAGTTCCTCACATACTTCACGGTCATTTCTTGTTGTCTTCTCCTCCTTCCTTCCTTAGCCTATTACCTGGTCCTTAACGGTTGTTTTTTTTCCTGATGTGGCTGAAATAACAGCTTCGGGTCAGATTGGCTTTTGCTGCTATGTCGTTTTTCCATATTGACGTTGGGCCTCCTTCTTATCTGGGGCATATTCGTTTCTGGCTCTAGGGACTGCTCTCCTTATTCTCCTGGGTCCTTTGCCTTCTATATTTTTTCCATTCCCTAGCACACTTGGTTTTAGCCTCTTTGCATCTTTGGGTGAACCATGGGCTTCCTGGCTTTTTCATTATTCCTGTTACCCTTGGGTACAAAACCTCTCCTCAGCCTCCTTGCACATTTTTGTACATATTCCATCATCTCTTTAACTGGCTTCCCTGCCAGTTCCTCTGTCCCACTAAACCTCATTTCAGGAAGTTCCTCATTCCTGTGTAGTCCACTTTCCTGTAGTTTGGTTTCATTTGTCCTTGCCTTCCTGCCCCTTCCCCCCGACTTGAAAGCTCTACTGTGTATTCGAAGCTCAAAACCACATGATCGCGGGGCCCCAAGGGGTCTTTCATATGTGATTTTCCCAATATCTGCACTACCAAGGTGAATACTAAGTCCAGTCTTGCTGGTTCACCCTTCTCCCGCCCTCTCTTGTGTGTCCCTTACGTGTTGGTACATGTAATTTTTCCCAGTACCACCTCCATCATCTTTAGCCCTCCATGTATCTTGGCCCCCATGTGGCTCCAATTCCCCCATTCGATTCCTTGTGGTTAAATTTGCCCATGATCAGGAGCTTTGTCCTGCATGCAGGGAGCTCTTCTGGCCACTGCGGGCCAGTGTGTCAACCATCGCTCTATTGCTCTCGTCATATCCTTGCCTTGGCCTCCTGCTGTTCTGTGGGGGGTTTTATACATCACTGCAATTATCACCTTGGGACTACCAGAGTGAAGCGTTCCCGCTTTTGTAATCACTTTTTCTCCGCTGTTTTCCTCTCTCCAGCTCATCAAAATTCCCATCGGTGTTTGATCAGCAATGCCACTCCCCACCCCCCCCCCTGTTCTTCTGTTTTTTTATCAGGATCTAGTATCCCGCTGGAAAGATGGCATCTGTTATCATACCTGTAACTTGGTTTCTGTGATCGCTATGATGTCTGGTGATGCCTCTTTGACTCTTTCGTGCCACTCCTCCCACTTGTTTTATTATCCATCAGCGTTTGTGTACCATACCTTCAGTTTCCTTTCCAACACTGTGGTTTGGGGGGCCTGTGGGGGTGGGAGACCTGTAGCATACTGTGGGATTCTATGGTTAGGGGTTGGGTGGAAGCTGTGGGTATGGATTGTATTGTGTGTTGGGATAGTGTGATAGGTTGTGGGGTTCTGAGGATAGTTGTGTGTGTGCTTGCCCTTGCTGCTCTGTTCTGCTCTGACTGAATCCTCTGGGTTCCATCCTTGTCCTCCTTTCACCTCCTTTCGCTTTTTTGTCCTCTCCCTCAGCTGCTTTCCCCTCTGTTTGTGTTCTGTCTCTGTCTAGAACACCTTCTTGTACTCTTTTCCCAAATTTTCAACCGTGGTTTCTCTTGGAGGATTTCCCGTTCCGCACTGTTTTCTGTCCTGAGAATCAGCTTGATCGGTCCCGGTTTCTCCCTTCAATGTACCCCCCTATTCTCTGAAAGTTTTTCAATCTCATCCATGTCTTCTCCCCCTATTTCCGTGATGATTTTCTCAATCTCCTTTCTTTCTTCCTGCCGTCTTTCAGTGTGTGTCCTTTCCTCTCTCTCCCGAAGCCCATGGGTAATCACTGATTTTGCCCTTTCCTCCTCCCATTGCCTCTTTTTCTCTGTGACTCTGGTTCCCGTCTGTATGTGGTCATTTTCTCCCTTGAATTTTCCAGTGGCTCTTGGTAGCATGGTTGTGCCTCAGCATTCGACCTATCTCCCTCTCCATCTGCACCCATCTGCTCTTCCCTTCCACTCCCTGGCCCTTCTTTGAGGCTGATATGACCTTAGCATAATTCATATCTCCTTCCTTCCTGTTTTAGCCTCTCTCATCGTATGGTGTGTCTTCTCTGGTCACTACCCCTGGACTTGCTTCAGCCTGTTTACGTCAAATTCTAGGACCTTAACCCTGGCTACTGCAGTTTCGGGCTTGTGCCTCCCAAATTTTTCGTCTCCTTCTCCAACCTCTTTTCCCATTTCACAGAGAGCTCTTTTCTCCATTTTTTCAGAAAGCTCTCCTAATTTTCTCTCCCATCTTGCTCTATCCTTTTCCACTGTTTCCTCCATCCATTCCTCCCTACCAGTACCATTTATCATTATCCCTGATTCCTGCGAGTCCCAACCATTTTTTTTTAATGAAAGAGAGAGAGAAAGAGAAAAAGAAAAAGGGGGAGAGAGTGAGAGATAGGGAGAGAGAGAAGGGGAGCCTAGAAGGAGGGGAAAAGAAGGGAAAAAGGGGGAGAAAAGTGAGAGAGGGAAAAGGTAAGAGAGAGAGGGGAGTGACAAGGGAAGAGAGAGAGAGAAAAAAGAAGAGGAAGGGGAGAGTAAGAGAGAGAGGATGAGAGAGAGATGAGAGAAAAGGGGGAGAGAGAAAAGAGAGAGAGAGGAGAGAGAGAGAGGAGAGAGAGAAAAGGAGAGAGAGAGAAGAGAGAGAGAAGAGAAGGAGGAAAAGGAGAGAGAGAGAGAGAGAGAGGAAGAGAAGGAGAGGAGAGGGAGAGGGGATGGGGGGGGGAAGGAAGGGGTTTTAGGGTTTACTTCACAGGAAGGTGTAAATCCTGTATATGTTGTGTGTGTGTGTGTGTCTATATATGTTTTGTGTGGTGTCTGTATGTGGGGTGTGTGTGTGTGTTTGTGTGTGTACTCACCTAGTACTCACTTTTGTTGAGGTTGTGGGGGTCGAGTCCGAGCTCTGTTTGTGTGTTTGTTTTGTGTGTGTGTGTGCGTGTGTGTGTGTGCATATGTGTGTGTGTGTGTGTGTGTGTGGTGTGTGGTGTGTGTGTGTGTGTGTGTTTTGTGTGTGTGAGTGTGTGTGTGTGTGTGTGTTTAGTGTGTGTGTGTGTGTGTGTGTGTGTGTGTGTGTGTGTGTGTGTAAGTGTGTGTGTGTGTGTGTGTGTGTGTGTGTGTGTGTGTGTGTGTGTGTGTGGTGTGTGTGTAGTTTGGGTGTGTGGGGTGTGTGTGTGTGTGTGTGTGTGTGTGTGTTTTGTGTCTGTGTGTGTGTGTGTGTGTGTGTGTGTAAGGTGTGTGTGTGTGTGTGTGTGTGTGTGTGTGTGCGTTGGGGTTGTCTGCGTGCGTGCGGGGGTGTGTGCGTGTGTGTGTGTGTGTGTGTGTGTGTGTGTGTGTGTGTGTGTGTGTGTGTGTGTGGGGTGTGTGTGTGGGTGTGTGTGTGGTGTGTGTGTGTGTGTGTGTGTGTTTTGTGTGTGGGCGTTGCGTGTGTGTGTGCGTGCGTGCGTGTGTGTGTGCGCGTGTGTGACTGTGTGTGTGTGTGTGTGTGTATTCTCACCTAGTTGTACTCACCCAATTGAGGTTGCAGGGGTCGAGTCCAAGCTCGTGGCCCCGCCTCTTCACTGGTCGCTACTAGGTCACTCTCCCTGAAACGTGAGCTTTATCATACCTCTGCTTAAAGCTATGTATGGATCCTAACTCCATTACATCGCTTCCCAAACTATTCCACTTCCTGACTACTCTGTGGCTGAAGAAATACTTCCTAACATCCCTGTGATTCATCTGTGTCTTCAACTTCCAACTGTGTCCCCTTGTTACTGTGTCCAATCTCTGGAACATCCTGTCTTTGTCCACCTTGTCAATTCCTCTCAGTATTTTGTAAGTCGTTATCATGTCCGCCCTATCTCTCCTGTCCTCCAGTGTCGTCAGGTTGATTTCCCTTAAGGTAGTTTTGGAAAATATTTACTGATTGAATTGAAATTTTCGAGCAATTTTTAACATTTTAAATTACATTACATATTTTTCAAAAAACCCATAAAATTTCGATGAAATTCAGAAACAATTTTGAATATACCATAGATTTTTTAAAAATACCTGAAGCATTGAAAAAATCTAAAAATATGGTAAAATGATGTTTTACTGCATATTTCGACGATTTGGAGCATTTAGAACACTTTTCAGACAAACCTTAGTTTTTAGCAAAAATACATGGATTTTAAAACTTGAAAAATGAATTGACACAATACTACACTAAAATGTCATATTTAAGTTGCTTTCAGCATAAAATTCAATTCCAGCAGTAATTCTGATAAAAAAGTTTGAAAATTCCTGAATTTTAGCTAAAAAATCAGATTTGTCTGAAAAGTGTTCTAAATGCTACAAATCGCCGAAATATGCAGTAAAACATAATTTTACAATATTTTCTGATTTTTTTTCAATGCTTCAAGCATTTTAAAAAAACTATATGATATATTCAAAATTATTTCTGAATTTCCTCGAAATTTTCTGTTTTTTTTGAAAAATATGTTGAAAATTGCTCGAAAATTTCAATTCCATCAGTATATATTTTTTAAAAATACCTGAAGCATTGAAAAAATCGAAAAAAGTGGTGAAATGATGTTTTACTGCACATTTCGACGATTTGGAGCATTTAGAACACTTTTCAGACAATCCTGTTTTTTAGCTAAAATTCATGCATTTTCAAACTTTTTTATCAGAATTACTGCTGGAATTGAATTTTATGCTGAAAGTAACTTAAATATGACATTTTAGTGTAGTATTGTGTCAATATTTCAAGTGTGAATATCCACATATTTTAGCTAAAAAGTAATGTTTGTCTGAAAAAAGTTCTAAATGCTCCAAATCGTCGAAATATGCAGTAAAACATCATTTTACCATATTTTTCGATTTTTTCAATGCTTCAGGTATTTTAAAAAAATATATGAAATATTCAAAATTATTTCTGAATTTCATCGAAATTTTGTGGGTTTTTTGAAAAACATGTAATATTTTTAAAAATGTTGAAAATTGCTCGAAAATTTCAATTCCATCAGTATATATTTTTTAAAAATACCTAAAGCATTGAAAAAAATCGAGAAATATGGTAAAATGATGTTTTACTGCACATTTCGACTATTTGGAGCATTTAGAACACTTTTCAAACAAATCTTACTTTTTAGCTAAAATACATGAATTTTCACACTTGAAACATGTATTGACACAATACTACACTAAAATGACATATTTAAGTAACTTTCAGCATAAAATTCAATTCCATCAGTAATTCTGATAAAAAGGTTTGAAAATCCATGAATTTTAGCTAAAAAATCATGTTTGAAAAGTGTTCTAAATGCTCCAAATCGTTGAAATATGCAGTAAAAGATCATTTTACCACATTTTTCGATTTTTTCAATGCTTAAGATAGTTTTGGAAAATACATACTGATTGAATTGAAATTTTCGAGCAATTTTCTACATTCTAAATTACATTACATATTTTTCAAAAAACCCATAAAATTTCGATGAAATTCAGAAACAATTTTGAATATATAATAGATTTTTTAAAAATACCTGAAGCATTGAAAAAAATCGAAAAATATGGTAAAATGATGTTTTATTGCATATTTCGACGATTTGGAGCATTTAGAACTCTTTTCAGACATACTCTATTTTTTAGCTAAAATTTATGGATTTTCAAACTTTTTTATCAGAATTATTGATTGAATTGAATTTTATGCTGAAAGTAACTTAAATATGACATATTAGTGTAATATTGTGTCAATACATATTTCAAGTGTGAAAATCCATGGATTTTAGCTAAAAAATAAAGTATGTCTGAAAAGAGTTCTAAATGCTCCAAATCGTCAAAATATGCAATAAAACATCATTTTACCATATTTTTCTATTTTTTCTGAATTTCCTCGAAATTTTATGGGTTTTTTGAAATGTTCTTTGAAATGTTGAAAATTGCTCGAAAATTTCAATTCCATCAGTATATATTTTTTAAAAATACATGAAGCATTGAAAAAATTTAAAAATATGGTAAAATGATGTTTTACTGCATATTTCGAAGATTTGGAGCATTCAGAACACTTTTTAGACAAACCTGTTTTTTAGCTAAAATTCATGGATTTTCAAACTTTTTTATCAGAATTACTGCTGCAATTGAATTTTATGCTGAAAGTAACTTAAATATGACATTTTAGTGTAGTATTGTGACAATACATATTTCAAGAGTGAAAACCCATGTATTTTAGCTAAAAAGTAAGGTTTGTTTGAAAAGTATTCTAAATGCTCCAAACCGTCGAAATATGCAGTAAAAGATCATTTTAAAATATATTTCGTTTTTTTCAATGCTTTAGGTATTTTTAAAAATTATATACTGAAGGAATTGAAATTTTCGAGCAATTTTCAACATTTTAAAGTATATTACATATTTTTCAAAAAAACCATAAAATTTTGATGAAATTCAGAAATAATTTTGAATATTTCATATATTTTTTAAAAATACCTGCTTTCAGCATAAAATTCAATTCCAGCAGTAATTATCTGAAAAAAGTTCTAAATGCTCCAAATCGTCGAAATATGCAGTAAAACATCATTTTACCATATTTTTCGATTTTTTCAATGCTTCAGGTATTTTTAAAAAATATATGACATATTCAAAATTATTTCTGAATTTCATCGAAATTTTGTGGGTTTTTTGAAAAACATGTAATATTTTTAAAATATTGAAAATTGCTGGAAAATTTCAATTCCATCAGTATATATTTTTTAAAAATACCTAAAGCATTGAAAAAAATCGAGAAATATGGTAAAATGATGTTTTACTGCACATTTCGACTATTTGGACCCTTTTAGAACATTTTTTAAAAAAATCTTATTTTTAGCTAAAAAACTGAATTTTCACACTTGAAACATGTATTGACACAATCTACACTAAAAGAAAATTTTAAGAAATTTCAGCATAAAATTCAATTCCATCAGTTATTCTGAAAAAAAAGGTTTGAAAATCCATAAATTTTTAGCAAAAAAAATCTTTTTGTCTGAAGGTGGCCAAATGCCCCAAATTCCGAATTATGCAGAAAAATTTTTCATTTTACAATATTTTTCGATTTTTTTTTTCAATGTTCAGGCATTTTTAAAAAAATATATGTTTTTCAAAATTTTTTTCAGAATTTTCATCGAAATTTTGGGGGTTTTTTAAAAAATATTTTATACTTAAAAAATGTTGAAAATTGTCGAAAATTTCAATTCCATCGTATTTCTTTAAAAAACCCCATAAAATTTAATAAAATTTCAAAAATAATTTTGAATTTCCCTATTTTTTGTAAAAATACCTGAAGCATTAAAAAAAAATCGAAAATAGGGAAAAAATCTTTTTTATTCATATTTCGATATTTCGAGCATTTAGCATTTTTCAAAAAACCCTTTTTTTTTCCCAAAAACATGGATTTTCACTATTTTTCGATTTTTTAAAGCTTCAGGTATTTTAAAAAAATATATGAAAAATTAAAAATTATTTCTAAATTTTTATCAAAATTTTGGGGGTTTTTTTGAAAAAAGTGTAATTACTTTAAAATTTTGAAAATTGCTGGAAATTTTAAATTAAAATTCAGTATATTTTTTTTAAAAATCCCTTTAAACCATTGAAAAAATCGAGAAATATTTCGACTGCGTATTTGACTGCACATTTCGATTTTTGGGCATTTAAAAAACACTTTTCAAACAAATCTTACATTACAAAAATATATGAATTTTCAGTATTTTTTTAAAAAAAAACCTAAAGATTGAAAAAATGGGGAAAATATTGAAAAAATGTGTTTCACTGCATATTTCGACTATTTGGAGCATTTGAAAAATTTTCAAACAATCTTACTTTTTAGCTAAAATCATAAATTTTTTACCTTGAAATATGTATTGAAAAATTTAACACTAAAATTGCATATTTAATTAAAAGTTCAGCATAAAATTCAATTCCATCATAATTCGAAAAAAAAGTTTGAAAACCCTGAATTTTAGCTAAAAAAAAGGTTTGTCTGAAAAGTGTTCTATAGCCAAATAGTCGAAATATGCGTAAAAATTTTTTTACCATATTTTTCGATTTTTTTCAAGCAAAGGGTATTTTTAAAAAAATTATATGTTTAAAATTGAAATTTTCGAGCAATTTTCCAACTTTTAAAAAAATTGATAAAATTTCAGCAATAATTTTAAATGTATCATGATTTTTAAAAATCTAAAGCAGTAAAAAAAAAATCGAAAAAAGGGTAAAAAATTATGTTTTTTTATTTTTCGACGTTTTGGGCATTTAGAACACTTTTCAGACAAACCTTATTTTTTAGCAAAAAATTCATGGTTTTTTCAAACTTTTTTATCGAATTACTGAGGAAATTTGAATTTTAGGGCTGAAAGTAATTAAATATGAAAATTAGTGAAATTTTTGTGTCAATACATTTTTAAAGTGTGAAAATCCATGCATTTTAACTAAAAAGTAAGGTTTGTTTGAAAAGTGTTCTAAATTATTCAAATCGTCGAAATTTTCAGAAAAAATCATTTTTCCATATTTTTCGTTTTTTTCCATGCCTCAGGTATTTTTAAAAAATATATACAGGTTGAACTGAAATTTTCGAGCAATTTCCAACATTTTAAAGTATCTTAAATTTTTTCAAAAAACCCCTAAAAAATTTTGTGAAAATTTAGAAAAAATTTTGAATATTTCATATATTTTTTTTTAAAAATACCTGAAGCATTTAAAAATTGAGAAAAATGGTAAAATGTGTTTTACGCATATTTCACGTTTGGAGCATTTTTAGAAAAAATTTTCAAACAAACCTTCGTTATTTTTTAAAAAAGTATATGTAGAATTGAAATTTTTTGAGCAATTTTAACATTTTTTAAGTATTTACATATTTTTTTTAAAAAACCATAAAATTTTTCCATGAAATTTTTGGGAAAAAAATTTTGAATATTTCAGTTTTTTAAAAATACTGATGCATTTAAAAAAATCGAAAAAAAATTTTTAAAATGATGTTTTTTTGAATTTCAACGATTTGGAGCATTTAGAACATTTTTAAATGAAACCCGTATTTTAAATAAAATTCAGGATTTTCAAACTTTTTTATCAGAAAATTTCCCCTGGAATTGAATTTTATGCTGAAAGTAACTTAAAAAAAGACATTTTAGTGAATATTTTGTCAATACATATTTCAAGTGTGAAAATCCATATATTTCAGCTAAAAAGTAATGTTTGTCTGAAAAAAATCCTAAATGCTCCAAATCGCCGAAATATGCAATAAAACATCATTTTACAATGTTTTTCGATTTTTTCAATGCTTCAGGTATTTTTAAAAAATATTTGAAATATTCAAAATTATTTCTGAATTTCATCGAAATTTTGTGGGTTTTTTGAAAAACATGTAATATACTTTAAAATGTTGAAAATTGCTGGAAAATTTCAATTCCATCAGTATATATTTTTTTAAAAATACCTAAAGCATTGAAAAAATCGAGAAATATTTCGACTGCATATTTCGACTATTTATAGCATTTAGAACACTTTTCAAACAAATCTTACTTTTTAGCTAAAATACATGAATTTTCACACTTGAAATATGTATTGACACAATACTACACTAAAATGACATATTTAAGTTACTTTCAGCATAAAATTCAATTCTGTCAGAAATTCTGATAAAAAAGTTTGAAAATCCATGAATTTTAGCTAAAAAATAATTTTTGTCTGAAAAGTGTTCTAAATGTTCCAAATCGTCGAAATATGCAGTAAAACAGCATTTTACCATATTTTTCGATTTTTTAAATGGTTCAGGTATTTTTAAAAAATATATTAAATATTCAAAATTTTTTCTGAATTTAATGGAAATTTTATGGGCTTTTTGAAAAATATATAATATACTTTAAAATGTTGAAAGTGCTCGAAAATTTTAATTCCATCAGTAATTCTGATAATAAAGTTTGAAAATCCATGAATTTTAGCTAAAAAATCATGTTTGTCTGAAAAATGTTCAGAATCTATTTTTAGAAAATACCTGAAGCATTGAAAAAATCGAAAAATATGGTAAAATGATCTTTTACTGCATGTTCCAACTATTTGGAGCATTTAGAACACTTTTCAGACAAACATGATTTTTTAGCAAAAATTCATGGATTTTCAAACTTTTTTATCAGAATTACTGATGGAATTGAATTTTATGCTGAAAGTAACTTAAATATGACATATTAGTGTAATATTGTGTCAATACATATTTCAAGTGTGAAAATCCATGCATTTTAGCTAAAAAGTAAGGTTTGTTTGAAAAGAGTTCTAAATATTCCAAATCTTCGAAATATGCAGTAAAACATCATTTTACCATATTTTTCGAATTTTTTCAATGCTTCAGGTCTTTTTAAAAAATATATACTGATGGAATTGAAATTTTCGAGCAATTTTTAACATTTTAAAGTTTCTTTTTATTTT
>NC_069448.1:28401120-28420544 GCF_026875155.1 Cherax quadricarinatus | reverse complement strand
TTTTAACATAAAATTCAATTGCAGCAGTGATTCTGATAAAAAAGTGAGAATATCTATTTATTTTAAACAGAAAATTAGGTTTGTCAGAAAAGCGTTCAAAACGCTCTAAATCGTCGAAATATGCAATAAAACAATATTTTAGCTCATTTTCTGAGTTTTTAGTGTTTCGCATATTTTTTTTTTAAATTTTTTAAATATTCAAAATTATTATCGATTTCATAGAGTTTTAGTAGGCTTTTTTAAAACATATAATAGACTGATAAATGTTGAAAAATGATCGAAAAATCACATTTTTTTTTTCCATATTTGGACGATTGAAGGCTTTTTCAAGAATTTTATGAAAAAATTGAGCGTTTTTATTTAAAATTCGTGTTGACAAAGTTCTTCGCAAAAATTGCATAATTTAGCTTACTTTCAGCAAAAAATTCAATTGTAGCAATAATTCCGATTAAAAAGTGACAAAATCTATGTTTCAGTAACAGAATTACGTTTGTCAAAGAATCGTTCAAAACGATCTAAATCAACGAAATACGCAACAAAGCACAATTTTAGAGAATTATTTTGTGTTTTTTAGTGTTTCAAGAATTTAAAAAAAATATACAAAATATTCAAAATTATAAATGATTTTTATCGAGCTTTAGTGGGATTTTTTTAAATATATGTAAAATATTGATGAATGTTGAAAAACGATCAAATATAAAATTTTTTGCCATATTTGGACTTTTCACAGCTTTTTCAAGCATTTTTTAAAAAAAAAATTGAGAATTTTTATTTAAATATGTGGTGACCAAGAACTCCAGAGAAATTGCATAATTTAGCTTACTTTTAGAGTTAAATTCAATTGCAGAAGTTTTTCTGGTAAAAAAGAGTGAAAACCTGTGCATTTTAGCCAGAAAATCAGATTTGTCAGAAAAGCGTTCAAAACACTCTAGATCTTCGAAATTTACAATAAAACAATATTTTAGCACATTTTTGTGAGTTTTTTAGTGTTTCAAATATTTAAAAAAAATATATGAAATATACAAAGTTATTATTGATTTGATCGAGTTTTGGTAGGATTTTTTAAAAATATGTAATAGACTAATAAATGTTGAAAATGATCGAAAGTCATATTTTATTTTGCCATATTTGGACTATTGAAGGATTTTTCAAGCATTTTTTGAAAAAATTGAGAATTGTTATTTAAAATACGTGTTGGAAAAGAACTTCACAAAAATTGCGTAATTTAGATTACTTTCAGTATAAAATTCAATTGCTGCAATAATTCTGATTAAAAAAAGTTTCTTAGAAAAGCGTTCAAAACGGTCTAAATCGTCGAAATTCACAATAAAAGTCAATTTCAGCACATTTTCTGAAATTTTTAGTACTTCATGCACTTTTAAAAAAAAACATATGAAATATTCAAAATGGTTATTGATTTTATCGAGTTTTAGTGGGATTTTTTATAAATATATGTAAAATAATGATAAATGTTCAAAAATTATAGAAAGCTATATTTTTTGAAATATTTGAACGATTGAAGGCTTTTTCAAGCATTTTTTTAAAAAATTGAGAATTATTATTTAAATAAGTGTTGACAAAGTACTTCGCAAAAATTGCTTAATTTAGCTTACTTTTAGCATTAAATTCAATTGCAGAAGTTGTTCTGGTAAAAAAAGTATGAAAACCTATTCATTTCAGCTAGAAAATGAGGTTTGTTAGAAAAGCATTCAAAACCTTTATAAATCGTCGAAATATGCAATAAAACACAATTTTAGCTTATAATTTTCAGTTCTTCAGTGTTTCAAATATTTTTAAAAATATATATGAATTACCCAAAAATGTTATTGATTTTATCGAGTTTTAGTAGGATTTTTTAAAAATGTGTAATAGACTGAAAAATGTTGAAAATTGTTAGAAAATCATGTTTTTTGACATATATGGACGACTGAAGCATTTTTAAGCATTCTTTGAAAAAATTGAGAATTATTATTTAAAATAGGTTGACAAAGTGTTTCACAAAATTAGCATAATTTAGCTACTTTTAGCATTAATTCAATTGCAGAAGTTATCTGGTAAAAAAGAGTGAAACCTGCATTTTAAGCCAGAAATAATTTGCAGAAAGATTCAAAACGCTTTTCTAGATTCTTCGAAATTTACAATAAAACAATATTTTAGCACATTTTGTGAGTTTTTTAGTGTTTCAAATATTTAAAAAATTATGAAATATTCAAAATTATTATTGATTTGATCGAGTTTTTAGATTTTTTAAAAATATGTAAATTGACTAATGAATGTGAAAATGATCGAAAAGTCAATTTTAATTTTGCCATATTTGGACTTAAGGATTTTCAGCATTTTTTGAAAAATTGAGAATTTTTATTTAAAATACGTTGTTGAATTTTTCACAAATTGCATAATTAATTACTTTGCATGAAATCATTGCAATAGTTTTTCTGGTAAAGAGTGAAAACTGTTACATTTTGGCCAGAAATCAGCTTTGTCAGAAAGCATTCAAAAACGCTCTAGATTCGAAATTTACAATAAAACAATATTTTAGGCATTTTGTGAAATTTTTAATGTTTCAATATTTAAAATAATATATGAAATATTCAAAATCATTATGATTTTTTCCGAGTTTTATTAGATTTTTGGAAAAATATGTAATAGACTGATGAATTTGAAAATTCATCGAAAATATATTTTTTTGCTATATTTGTGAGATTGCAGGATTTTCAAGCATTTTTTGAAAAACTGAGATATTTTATTTGAATTTGTTGACAAAAGTACTTCACAAAAATTGCGTAATTTAGATTACTTTTCAGCATAAAATGCAATTGCTGCATAATTCTGATTAAAAAGTTGAGAAATCTATATGATTTAATTAAAATGCGTTTTTCAAAGAATCGTTCAAAACGGTTCTAAATCAACGAAATATGCAACAAAGCAAATTTTACAATAATTTGAATTTTTTAGGTTTCAAAATTTATTAAAATATATAAAATATTCAAATTATTAAGATTTTTATCGGCTTTAATGATTTTTTTAAATGTAGTAAATATGATAAAGTTGAAAAATGTCAACATAATATTTTTTGCATATTTGGACTTTCACGCTTTTTCAGCATTTTCGAAAAAATTGGAATTTTATTTAAATTTATGAAAGACTCAGAAAAATTGAAATTTAGTTACTTTTAGCATAAATTCAATGCAAAGTTTTCTGGTAAAAAAAGTGAAAACTGTCATTTAGCTAGAAATCAGTTGTCAGAAAGCTTCAAACGCTCAGATTTCGAAATATACAATAAAACAATATTTCAGCGCATTTTTGGTTTTAGTGTTCAAATATTTAAAAAATAATGAATATTCAAATTATTATTGATTTTTCCGAGTTTATTAGGATTTTGAAAAATATGTAAACTGATGATCTTGAAAATTCATCGAAAATCATTTTTTTCGCCATATTTGGACGATTGAAGATTTTCAAGCATTTTATGAAGATTGAGAATTTTTATTTGAATACGTGTTGGTAAGTACTTCACAAAAATTGCTAATTTAGATTACTTTCGCATTAATTCAATTGCTGCAATAATTTGATTAAAATGAGAAAATATATGTTTTAATAAATATTATGTTTGTCAAGAATCGTTCAAAACGCTCTAATCAACGAAATATGCACAAGCCAATTTTAAGAATTTTTTTGATTTTTTTGTGTTTAAAGAATTCTTAAAAATATATAAAATATTCAAAATTATTATGATTTTTATCAGCTTTCTGGGATTTTTAATAATGTAAAATATGTAAACTTGAAAATGATTGACAATATTTTTGCATATTCGACTTTCAAGCTTCACATTTAAAAAAAATGAGAATTTTATTTAAATATATGTGACATAGAACCAAAAATGCATAATTTGCTAACTTTTAACATAATATTGCAGCGTGATTCTTAAAAAAAGTGGAAATATTTATTTTAAAAGAAAATAGGTTTGTCAGAAAAGCTTCAAACGCTCTAAATGTCGAAATATGCATAACAATATTTTAGCTTTTTTGTTTTTAGTGTTCGCATTTTTTTTTTAATTTTTATTTAAAATTTATCGATTCTGAGTTTTAGTAGGCTTTAACTATAATGACTGATAATGTTGAAAATGATCGAAAATCACATTTTTTTCATTTGGACGATGAGGCTTTTCAGATTTAGAAAAAATGAGGTTTTATTTAATCGTGTTGACAAATTCTCGCAAAAATTGCTATTTAGCTTACTTCAGCAAAAATTAATTGTAGCAATAATTCCGATTAAAGTGCAAAACTATGTCAGTAACAAATACGTTTGTCAAGAATCGTTCAAACGATCTAAATCAACGAAAAGCAACAAAGCACAATTAAGATTATTTTGGTTTTTGTGTTCAAGAATTAAAAAAATATAAAAATATTCAAAATTAAATGATTTTTATCGAGCTTAGTGGTTTTAAATATATGTAAATGTGAAGTTGAAAACGATCAAACATAAATTTTTGAATTTGGCTTTTCACAGCTTTCAAGCATTTAAAAAAAATTGAGATTTTTATTAAATATGTGTGACAAGAACTCCGGAAATGCATATTTGCTTACTTTAGATTAATTCAATTGCAGAAGTTTTTTGGTAAAAGAGTGAAACTGTGCATTTAGCCAGAAATCAATTTGTAGAAAAGCGTTAAAACATTAGATCTTCGAATTTACATAAAACAATATTTGCAATTTGTGAGTTTTTTAGTGTTTCAATATTTAAAAAAAATATATGAAATATCAAGTTATATTGATTTGATCGAGTTGAATTTTTAAAATAGTAATAGACTTAATGTTGAAATGATCGAAAGTCATATTTATTTGCCATTGGCTATGAAGGATTTTTCAACATTTTTTGAAAAATTGAGAATGTTATTAAAATACGTGTGAAAAGACTCCAAAAATGCGTAATTTAGATTACTTCAGTATAAATTCAATTGCTGCAATAATTCGATTAAAAGTTTCTAAAAAGCGTCAAAACGGTCTAAATGTCGAATTCACAATAAGTCATTTCAGCACATTTTCTGAAATTTTTATACTTCAGCACTTTTAAAAAAAAACTTGATATTCAATGTTATGATTTTATCGGTTTAGTGGGATTTTTATGAAAAAATATATGTAAATATGATGAAGTAATTAACTTATTTTAATTGAGAGAAACTTAGCTTTAATTGAAATTTAAAAAATTGATTTTTTAGGTTTTTAAAATTAAAATTTATATTGATACATTGTAAATTAATTATATAATTAATAAATATTATTCAATTATTGAATTTTTATTTGAAAATGAGATAAAATGTTAATAAATTTTGAATTGAGATAATTAATTTAAAAAGAGTTATAAACCTCATTTCAAAAATGTGTAATTCAAAATAATTCGAATTCTAAAAAAATACCTGGATTTTAAGTCAATTTTAAAAACATAAACAATCTTAATTTCATTTTAGATTTTGGGTTTTTTAAATTAAAAATATGAAAATTAATTTTATTTCGTTGGATTTAAATTTAGACAGATTTGAAAAGTGAAAAATTTTCCATTTTAAGATTTCAACATTGAAATTATTAATGGGAATTTTTAAAATTGCTATTTAGTCTTCAAATTAATCAAGTGAAAAATACTTATTTTGAAATAGCTTTAGAAATTAAAAGTTAATTTCAAATTTACATCATTTTAGGATTTTTAATTATGTAATATTAAAATTGAATTAAACATATATTTTTTCTTGATTTTAAAAAAAATGAGATTTTAAATTATAAAATCATTTTTTATTAGATTAAATTAAGTTTTGGTAGAAATTGAAATTCTTTTAAGTTCAAAAATTCAATAATCTTAATAAACATCTTTTGTTAGAATATTTAAAATATTGTTAAATTCGGTTTAGTTAAAACAATTAAAATTGAATTTGTTTCAAATTTTATATTAATTCAATTTAATTTTTAGATTAGGAATTTTTTTATGTGAAATAGAGTTGAAATTTCAAACATTTTGATTTATTCTTTAATTTGAAAAAAATAATTTTTTTTAATTGGAAGAATAGAAAGCTAATCACTTACATAAAAATGAATTTCGAAATGAATTGTTAGAAATTTTTAAAATAATCATTGAATTACAAAAAACAATTTAATTATTTAGTTAAATATTAAAAATTTGATATTAATTTAGTTTTCAGTTTAAATTTTATATTATAGATAGAAATTCAAAATTTTTGATTAATAAAATTTGAAAATGATTTTTATTTAAAATGTTGGAACTCAAAATCTAATGTATTAGCATAAACATTTGCTTTTAAAATGTATATTTTTTAAATTTTTTAAATGTTAACGTTATAGTATGCAAAATTAAATAATTTGATTGAAAAATTCTTATTTAATTATAAGTTTTTATAAATGGTTTTTAAAATGTTTTAAATGCAATTGCTATTTTATTTCAGCAAAAATAAATTTTTATAAATTAGCATAACAAAATGCATTAAATAATCAATGAAGATCGAAAAATAGATATTTTTTTAAAAAAATCAAAAATTCAAATAATGATATGCTATTTATATTGATGTTTGAATTTTTAATTTTTATATTTGATTCAAGTTTTAGCTTTTTAAAATAATTATAAATTGAAAGATCAAAAATTTTTCATTGAGTTAACTTCAGAATTGAAAAGAGTAAAACTTGCATTTGCAAAAATTCGATTTAGCTTTCATAATTCAATTTACAATAAAAATACATTTTGTTTAGTTCAAATTAAAAAAAAATAAAATACAAACATTTTGATTGTGTTTTGTCAAAATTAAAAAATAAATATAATTAATATTTTTATGCTTGGATTTTTAATTTAAAAATTGAGAATTTAAACGTCAAAATTCAATTGATTTTACCTTCAGTTAAAAATGAATTTATTAAATTTGAAAGCAAGTTCAATTATTACTAAGTAATCATTCAGATTTTCTGAAAATAACTTGCATTTTAAAAAATTGAAAATTAAATTGATTTCGATTTACTAAAATTTTAAATTTGTATATGTTAAATTTAAAAATATTGAAATAAGTTTTAGATTTTTGGTTTTAAAAAATGTTATATGAAACAATTATTTTTTAATTTATATGAGATTTTCGATGAAAAATTTTTTAAAATGTTGAAAACTTCAAAATTAATGAATAGATAAAACAATTTGCTATTTAAAAATTCTAGAAAATTAAATTTAAATGATTAATTAGATTTTGAAATTTAATTATGACTTTAAAAAAGTTTAATTTTTACGAGTTTAGTTTTAAAAATTGAATTATTAAAAATTAACAATTTTAAATTATAGTTTTTACATTTTAAAGATTTTTTTAAAAAGGTTGAAACCCATGATAGTTCAGCATTAACAATCGAATTTAAAAAAATACATTTTGTGAATAGGTTTTTAAACAAAATTTAATTCAAATACATTTTAAATTTTTTTAAATATTAAAAATATGAATCATTTTTTTAAGTTTGTTTTAAATGATAAATTGAATTTTAAAATGTTTAATAGATGATAAGCATTTTTTAAAAATAAAAACTTGCAAATGTTTCAAATTCAAAGCTCTTGTAATATTCAATTTAAAAAACGTTTGAGTCAATTTTAAAAAAAAGATCTTATTTACAATAACAATTTTTAGATTTTTGTAGTTTTTTAGTGTTTCAATTTAAAAATTATGAAATATTCAATTTTATATTGATCGGTTTTAGGATTTTGAAAAATAGATTTTGATTTGAAAATGTCGAAGTCATATTTTATTTTGCATATTTGGCATAAGGATTTAAATTTGAAATGAAATTTTATTAAAATAGTGACAATTCTACAAAAATTGCTAATTAATTATTTGCATGAAATCAATTGCAATAGTTTCTGTAAAAAAGAGTGAAAACGTATTTGAAAATCAGTTTTCAGAAAGCATTAAAACCTTAGATCTCGAAATTTAAAAAAAACAATATTTAGGATTTTTGTAAATTTTATTTTCAAATATTAAAAAAAATATAAATTTCAAAATTTTGATTTTTCCAGTTTTATTAGATTTTGGAAAATATGAAAACTATGAATTTAATTCATCGAAATTATTTTTTTGCTTATTTGAGATTGAATTTTAGATTAAAACTGAGAATTTTTATTAAATACTGTGACAAAACTTACAAATTGCGTAATTAGATTTTCAAAAACAATACGCATAATTTGATTAAAAATGAAATATATGATTTAATTTATTTGCGTTTCAAAGAATTTCAAAACGTCTAATACGAAATAGAAAACAATTTAGAATTTTTGAATTTTTTGGTTTCAAATTTTAAAAATTATAAAATCAAATTATTAACGATTTTTCGAGCTTTAAGGATTTTTTAATGTATTAAAAATGAAAATTTAAAATGTTCAAACATATATTTGCCATATTTGGATTACTTTCAGATTAAAAAAATTGGATTTTTATTAAAATTGAAAAGATCAGAAAATTGCATATTTACTTACTTTTAGCTTAATCAATGAAATATTGTAAAAAGAGTGAAATTATTTTGAAAATCAGTTGCAGAAAAGCTTCAAACGCTCAAGATTTCGAAATTACAAAAATATTTCGGCTTTTGTGAGTTTTTAGTGTTAAAATTTAAAAAAAATATAGGAATATTCAATATTTGATTTTTCGAGTTTATTAGGATTTTGAAAATATGTAAGATGATGACTTAAATACGAAATCTATTTTCGCATTTTGAATAAATTTTCAAGCATTTATGAAAGAATGAGAATTTATTTAAATTTTAATACCAAAATTGGTTTTAGATACTTCAGCTTAATTCAATTCTGCAATAATTCTGATTAAATGAGAAAATATATGTTAATTAAATAATTTTGTCAAAGAATTAAACGTCTAAACAAGAATAGAAAGCCATTTTACGAATATTTGATTATTGGTTTAAAAATCTTAAAAAATATTTAAATATTCAAAATTATTAATATTTTATCAATTTGGGTTTTTTAATGATGTAAAAGTCTTGAAAAATTGCATAATATTTTTTGACATATTTCATTTTAATTTTTCGATTTAAAAAAAAAGAGATTTATTTAAATATAGGGACTAGAATCAAAAAAAATGCATAATTGCAACACAAAATTTGAGAGTGTTTGTAAAGTGATATTATTTAAAAAAAATTAGGTTTGTCAAATCAAACGTTAATGTCGAAATATGCATAACAATATTTAGTTTTTCTGAGTTTTGTGCATTTTTTTAAATTTAAATATTCAAAATTTTCGATTCATAGAGTTTTGTAGGCTTTTTAAAAATTATATGATAATGTTGAAAATGATAAAAATCACTTTTTTTTTTATATTCATTGAGGTTTTCAATTTTTGAAAATTGAGCGTTTTATAAAATTTTTGTAAAAGTTCAAAAATTCTATTATATTTACAAAATTATTGTAGCAATTTTTAAAATGAAATCAGTTTAAAAATAGTTTGTCAAAGAATCGTTCAAACGATTAATCAACAAATAGAAAACACAATTTGAGAATTTTTTGTTTTTTTATTTTAATTTAAAAATATAAATATTCAAAATTTAATGATTTATGAGCTTTGTGGATTTTAATATATGTAATTTGATGAATTTGAAATAAAATAATTTTTGCAATTTCTTTTCAGAAGCATTTTTTAAAAAATTGAATTTTTAAATTGTGGTACCAAGACTCAAAAATTGCTAATTAGCTTACTTTAGAGTTAACAATGCAGAGTTTTTTTAAAAAAGAGTGAACCTGGCATTTTAGGAAAATCAGATTGTCAAAATTAAAACTCTATCTTCGAATTTACATAAAACAATTTTAGCACATTTTTGTGAGTTTTTGTGTCAAATATTAAAAAAAATTAGAAATATACAAATAATGTTTGACGAGTTTTGGAGATTTTTAAATTTAAGCTTAATGTTGAAAATGATCGAAAGTCATATTTTTTTTGCATTTTGGACTATTGATTTTAGCATTTTTGAAAAAATTGAGAATGTTTTTAAATCGTGAAAAACTCACAAAATGCAATTTATACTTTCAGTTAATCTTGTATATTTTTAAAAATTTTTAGAACGAAAAGGTTAATGTCGAAATTCAAATAAAGTAATTTCAGAATTTCGAATTTTTAGACCATCACTTTAAAAAATATGAATATTCAAAGGTTATGATTTTTGTTATGGGTTTTTTTAATATATGTAAATGATAAAAAAATAAAAGCTATTTTTGAAAATTCATTGAGTTTTCAGTTTTTAAAAATTGAGAATTATTTAAATAGTGTTGACAAAGTATTCAAATGCTTAATTCTTACTTTACATTAAACAATTGCAGAGTGTTCTTAAAATAATTATAAAAATGATTGAAAGTTCAAATTTAATTAATATAAAAAACAATTATTTATTTATTTAAAATTTTAAAATAATTAAAATTTTATTATATATTTTTAAAATTATATATGTTGAAAATTAAAAAATTTAAAGATGAATTTTATTTGAAAAATTAGTTTATAAATTAAGTTTAAAAATTATATTTGCTATTACATTAATTTTCAAGTTTTTGAAAAAATGAAAATGTGCATTTAAAATCGTTTTGAAAAGCATTCAACGTAATTCGAATTAATAACAAATTTTAGAATTTTGTGAGTTTTTTAGTGTTTCAAATATTAAAAAAAATATATGAAATTTCAAATTTTATGATTGATCGAGTTTTGTAGGATTTTTAAAATTATTACTAATGAATGTGAAAAATGATCGAAGTCATATTTTATTTTGCCTATTTGGACTTGAAGGTTTTCAAGCTTTTTTGAAAAATTGAGAATTTTATTTAAGTGTGACAAATTCTTCACAAAAATTGCTAATTTATCTTTAGCTGAATTCATTGCATAGTTTTCTGTAAAAGAGTGAAACTGTTCATTTTGCCAGAAAATCGCTTTGTCAGAAAGCATTCAAAACGCCTAGATCTTGAAATTTACATAAAACATATTTTGGTTTTTGTGAAATTTTAGTTTCAATATTTAAAAAAATATATGAAATTTCATCTTATATTTTTTTCCGGTTTATTAGGATTTTTGAAATTGTAATAGATGATGAATGTTGAAATTCATCGAAAATATATTTTTGCTTATTGCGTTAAGGATTTTCAAGCATTTTGAAGAACGAGATTTTATTGAAATACTTGTTGAAAAGTACTCACAAAATTGCTAATTTGATTACTTCAGCTAAAATCAATGCGCAAATTCTGATTAAAAGTGAAAAATCTATGATTTATAAATATTGGTTGCAGAACGTTCAACGGTTAAATCAACGAAATAGAACAAAGCACAATTTAAGATTTTTGAATTTTTAGGTTTCAGATTTATTAAAAATATATAAAATATTCAATTTTAGATTTTTATGAGCTTAAGGATTTTAATGTATGAATTGATAAACGTTGAAAATGTTCAACAATATTTTTGCCATATTGCTTTTCAGCTTTTTCAGCTTTGAAAAAAAAATTGAGATTTATTTATATGTAGTGAAAAGAACTAGAAAAATTGCATATTTGCTTACTTTTAGCATTAAATTCAATTGAGAAGTATTTGGTAAAAAGAGTGAAACTGTCTTTAGCTAGAAAATAGGTTTGTCAGAAAGCTTCAAACGCTCAGTCTTCGAAATATACAAACAAATTTCAGCGCATTTTGTGAGTTTTTAGGTTTCAATATTAAAAAAAATATGATATTCAATTATATTGATTTTCGGTTTTATTAGGATTGAAAAAATTGATAGACTGTGAATCTGAAAATTCATGAAAACATATTTTCGCTTTTGGACGATTGAAGGATTTCAAGATTTTATGAAAGATTGAGAATTTTATTTGTACGTGTTGTAAAGTATTCACAAAATTGCTATTTAATTACTTTGCATTAAATTCAATTGCTGCAATATTGATTAAAGTGAGAAAATATATGTTTAATTAAAAATTTGTTGAAGAATCGTTCAAACGCTCTAATCACGAAATATGAACAAGCACAATTTTAACGATTATTTGATTTTTGTGTTAAGAAATTCTTAAAAAAATAAAATATTCAAAATTATTAGATTTATCAAGCTTTATGGATTTTTTTAATAGTGTAAAATATGATAACGTTGAAAAATGATGAAATATTTTTTGTATTTGATTTCAGCTTTTTCAGCATAAAAATGAGATTTTATTAATATATGGTGACATAGACCAAAAAAATGCATTATTTGCTAATTAACAAATTCATGCAGCAGTGATTCTGATAAAAATGAGAATATCTTTATTTAAACAGAATAGGTTGTAGAAAGCGTTCAAAACGCTCTAAATCGTCGAATATGCATAAAAACAATATTAGCTTTTTTGAGTTTAGTGTTTCCATATTTTTTTTTTAATTTTTTAAATTCAAATTATTATCGATTTATGGTTTTTGGCTTTTAAAACATTAATAGACTGATAAAGTTGAAATGATCAAAAAAACATTTTTTTTTTCATTTTGGACGATTGAAGCTTTTAGAATTTTTGAAAAAATGGCGTTTTATTAATTGTGTTGGACAAGTCTCGCAAAAATTGATAATTAGCTTACTTTCAGCAAAATTCATGTAGCATATTCCGTAAAAAGTGACAATCTTGTTCAGTAAAATTCGTTTTAAAAATGTTCAACGTCTAATCAACGAAATACGCAACAGCACATTTAGAGATTTTTTTGGTTTTAGTGTTCAAGAATTTAAAAAATATACAAATATTCAAATTATAAATGATTTTATAGCTTAGTGGGATTTTTAAATATATGTAAAATTTGATGATGTTGAAAAACGATCAACAAATTTTTTGCCATTTGACTTCACAGCTTTTTCAAGCATTTTTAAAAAAAATGAGAATTTTTATTTAAATATGTGGTGACCAAGACTCCAGGAATGCTAATTTGTTACTTTAGTTAATTCATGCAGAAGTTTTTCTGGTAAAAAAGAGTGAAAACCTGTGCATTTTAGCAGAAAATCAGATTTGTCAGAAAAGCGTTCAAAAACTTAGATCTTCGAAATTCAAAAACAATATTTTAGACATTTTTGTGAGTTTTTAGTGTTTAAATATTTAAAAAAATATATGAATTACAAGTTATTTTGATTTGATCGAGTTTTGTAGGATTTTTAAAATAGTAATAGATAATAAATGTTGAAAGATCGAAAGTCTTTTTTTTTTGCCAATTTGGACTATTGAGGATTTCACTTTTGAAAAATTGGAATTGTTATTTAAAATACGTGTTGGAAAGAACTTCCAAAATAAATTACAAAAACAACCATAACAAAAAAAAGTTTTTAGATACGTTCTTGATTATAAAATTCAATTTCTGAATTAATTTGATTAAAAACTAGAAATTCAAAGGTTTAAATGTGAAATTTAAATAAGTCAAAATTAGACATTTTGAAAATTTAGTAACTTCAGCATTTTAAAAAAAAAATATGAAATATTCAAATGTTATTTACATTTTAGATTTAAATTTGTAAAATATGAATTCATTTATAGAAGAGTTTTTGAAAAAACTTAAGTAATAAATTTTTTTGGAATTATTATTGTAAATAGTTATGTTAATTTAACGATGTAAATTGAAAACCTTTTAGAGATTTAAACTAAAATTTTTTTTTTTTTTTTTTTTTTTTTTTTTTTTTTTTTTTTTTTTTTTTTAAATTGTTGAAAGTTTTCACAAAATTGATTTAGCTTTTTTAGATTAATAATGCAATTTTCCTGTAAAAAAGATGAAACTTGCATTTTAGCAGAAAATCAGTTTGTAGAAAGCATTCAAAACCTGATCTTCGAAATTACATAAAAACAATATTGCATTTTGATTTTTTAGTTTCAAATATTAAAAAATTATAAATATCAAAATTTATTGATTTCGAGTTTGGATTTTTAAAATTTATACTATGAAGTGAAAATACGAATATATTTTTTTGCATATTGACATGAAGGATTTTTAAGCTTTTTTGAAAAATGAGAATTTTATTTAAATACTGTGAATTTTCAAAATGCTATTTAGATACTTCAAAATCAATGCAATATTTCGTAAAAAGGGAAAATTATTTAAAATATTGCAAAAACTTCAAAACGTCTAATCCGAAATTAAAACAAAAATTTTACGATTTTGAATTTAGTTCAAAATTTAAAAATATATAAATATTCAAAATATTAGATTTTTCGAGTTTATGGATTTTAAATATGTAAAAGATAAGTTGAAAATTTCAAAATATATTTGCATATTGGACTTAGTTTTTCAAGCATTTTGAAAATGAAATTTTTATTGAATATGTGACAAGACTCAAAAAATTGCTAATTAGTTATTTAGCATAATCAATGCGAATATCTGTAAAAGGGAACTTATTTTTAAAATGGTTGTCAGAACGTTCAAACGTCAAATGAAATACACAAAACAATTTTACGATTTTTTGATTTTGGTTTCAAAATTTAAAAATATAATATCAAAATTATTAGATTTTTCGAGTTTATGGATTTTATTGTAAAATGAAACTGAAAATTTCAAACATATTTTTTTGCCATATTTGGCTTACGTTTCAGCATTTTAAAATGGAATTTTTATTTAAATTTGTAAAGACTCAAAAAAATTGTAATTTAGTTACTTTAGCTTAAATTCAATTGGAATATCTGTAAAAAAGATAAAATGTTTTATAAAAATGTTTGTCAAAAACGTTCAACGCTCAATCCGAAATTCAAAAACAATTTTAGATTTTTTATTTATTAAATTTAAAAAAATATATAAATCAAAATTTTATGATTTTTCAGTTTGGATTTTTAAATATGAATAATGATAACTTGAAAATTTGAAAAATTTTTGCATATTGCTTAGGTTTTTCAAGCTTTAAAAATGAGAATTTTATTTAAATATTGGTAAAGACTAAAAAATTGCTATTTAGTCTTACATAAAATCAATGCGATATTTGATAAAGGAGAAATATTATTTTTAAAAAAAATTAGTTTGTCAAAACGTTCAAAACGCTCAATCCGAATAGCAAAAAACAATTTTACTTTTGATTTTGTGTTGAATTTAAATTTAATATCAAAATTTTATGATTTTATGTTTATGGTTTTTTTTAAAATTAAAAATGATAAATTGAAAAATGATAACATATTTTTTTCATTTGACTTAAGGCTTTTCAAGATTAAAAAAAAAGATTTTATTTAAATTGTCAAGCTCCAAAATTGCATAATTTAGCTTACTTTTAGCATTAAATTCAATTGCAGAAGTTGTTCTGGTAAAAAAAGTATGAAAACCTATTCATTTCAGCTAGAAAATGAGGTTTGTTAGAAAAGCATTCAAAACCTTTATAAATCGTCGAAATATGCAATAAAACACAATTTTAGCTTATAATTTTCAGTTCTTCAGTGTTTCAAATATTTTTAAAAATATATATGAATTACCCAAAAATGTTATTGATTTTATCGAGTTTTAGTAGTATTTTTTAAAAATGAGTAATAGACTGATAAATGTTGAAAATTGTTAGAAAATCATGTTTTTTGACATATATGGACGACTGAAGCATTTTTAAGCATTCTTTGAAAAAATTGAGAATTATTATTTAAAATACGCGTTGACAAAGTGTTTCACAAAAATTGCATAATTTAGCTTACTTTTAGCATTAAATTCAATTGCAGAAGTTTCTCTGGTAAAAAAGAGTGAAAACCTGTGCATTTTAGCCAGAAAATCAGATTTGTCAGAAAAGCATTCAAAACGCTCTAGATCTTCGAAATTTACAATAAAACAATATTTTAGCACATTTTTGTGAGTTTTTTAGTGTTTCAAATATTAAAAAAAAATATATGAAATATTCAAAATTATTATTGATTTGATCGAGTTTTGGTAGGATTTTTTAAAAATATGTAATTAACTAATGAATGTTGAAAAATGATCGAAAGTCATATTTTATTTTGCCATATTTGGACTATTGAAGGATTTTTCAAGCATTTTTTGAAAAAATTGAGAATTTTTATTTAAAATACGTGTTGACAAATTTCTTCACAAAAATTGCATAATTTAGATTACTTTTAGCATGAAATTCAATTGCAATAGTTTTTCTGGTAAAAAAGAGTGAAAACCTGTTCATTTTGGCCAGAAAATCAGCTTTGTCAGAAAAGCATTCAAAACGCTCTAGATCTTCGAAATTTACAATAAAACAATATTTTAGCGCATTTTTGTGAAATTTTTATGTTTCAAATATTTAAAAAAAATATATGAAATATTCAAAATCATTATTGATTTTTTTCCGAGTTTTATTAGGATTTTTGGAAAAATATGTAATAGACTGATGAATGTTGAAAATTCATCGAAAATCATATTTTTTTGCTATATTTGGACGATTGAAGGATTTTTCAAGCATTTTTTGAAAGAACTGAGAATTTTTATTTGAAATACTTGTTGACAAAGTACTTCACAAAAATTGCGTAATTTAGATTACTTTCAGCATAAAATCCAATAGCTGCAATAATTCTGATTAAAAAGTGAGAAAATCTATATGATTTAATTAAATAATTATGTTTGTCAAAGAATCGTTCAAAACGCTCTAAATCAACGAAATATGCAACAAAGCACAATTTTAACGAATTATTTTGATTTATTTTGTGTTTAAAGAAATTCTTAAAAAATATATAAAATATTCAAAATTATTAATGATTTTTATCAAGCTTTACTGGGATTTTTTTAAATAGATGTAAAATAATGATAAACGTTGAAAAATGATTGAACATAATATTTTTTGACATATTTCGACTTTTCAAGGCTTTTTCAAGCATTTAAAAAAAATGAGAATTTTTATTTAAATATATGGTGACATAGAACTCCAAAAAAAATTGCATAATTTAGCTAACTTTTAACATAAAATTCAATTGCAGCAGTGATTCTGATAAAAAAGTGAGAATATCTATTTATTTTAAACAGAAAATTAGGTTTGTCAGAAAAGCGTTCAAAACGCTCTAAATCGTCGAAATATGCAATAAAACAATATTTTAGCTCATTTTATGAGTTTTTAGTGTTTCGCATATATTTTTTTTTAATTTTTTGAATATTCAAAATTATTATCGATTTCATCGAGTTTTAGTAGGCTTTTTTAAAAACATATAATAGACTGATAAATGTTGAAAAATGATCGAAAAATCACATTTTTTTTTCCATATTTGGACGATTGAAGGCTTTTTCAAGAATTTTATGAAAAAATTGAGCGTTTTTATTTAAAATTCGTGTTGACAAAGTTCTTCGCAAAAATTGCATAATTTAGCTTACTTTCAGCAAAAAATTCAATTGTAGCAATAATTCCGATTAAAAAGTGACAAAATCTATGTTTCAGTAACAGAATTACGTTTGTCAAAGAATCGTTCAAAACGATCTAAATCAACGAAATACGCAACAAAGCACAATTTTAGAGAATTATTTTGTGTTTTTTAGTGTTTCAAGAATTTAAAAAAAAATATACAAAATATTCAAAATTATAAATGATTTTTATCGAGCTTTAGTGGGATTTTTTTAAATATATGTAAAATATTGATGAATGTTGAAAAACGATCAAACATAAAATTTTTTGCCATATTTGGACTTTTCACAGCTTTTTCAAGCATTTTTTAAAAAAAAATTGAGAATTTTTATTTAAATATGTGGTGACCAAGAACTCCAGAGAAATTGCATAATTTAGCTTACTCTTAGAGTTAAATTCAATTGCAGAAGTTTTTCTGGTAAAAAAGAGTGAAAACCTGTGCATTTTAGCCAGAAAATCAGATTTGTCAGAAAAGCGTTCAAAACACTCTAGATCTTCGAAATTTACAATAAAACAATATTTTAGCACATTTTTGTGAGTTTTTTAGTGTTTCAAATATTTAAAAAAAATATATGAAATATACAAAGTTATTATTGATTTGATCGAGTTTTGGTAGGATTTTTTAAAAATATGTAATAGACTAATAAATGTTGAAAATGATCGAAAGTCATATTTTATTTTGCCATATTTGGACTATTGAAGGATTTTTCAAGCATTTTTTGAAAAAATTGAGAATTGTTATTTAAAATACGTGTTGGAAAAGAACTTCACAAAAATTGCATAATTTAGATTACTTTCAGTATAAAATTCAATTGCTGCAATAATTCTGATTAAAAAAGTTTTTTAGAAAAGCGTTCAAAACGGTCTAAATCGTCGAAATTCACAATAAAAGTCAATTTCAGCACATTTTCTGAAATTTTTAGTACTTCATGCACTTTTAAAAAAAAAACATATGAAATATTCAAAATGGTTATTGATTTTATCGAGTTTTAGTGGGATTTTTTATAAATATATGTAAAATAATGATAAATGTTCAAAAATTATAGAAAGCTATATTTTTTGAAATATTTGAACGATTGAAGGCTTTTTCAAGCATTTTTTTAAAAAATTGAGAATTATTATTTAAATAAGTGTTGACAAAGTACTTAGCAAAAATTGCTTAATTTTAGCTTACTTTTAGCATTAAATTCAATTGCAGAAGTTGTTCTGGTAAAAAAAGTATGAAAACCTATTCATTTCAGCTAGAAAATGAGGTTTGTTAGAAAAGCATTCAAAACCTTTATAAATCGTCGAAATATGCAATAAAACACAATTTTAGCTTATAATTTTCAGTTCTTCAGTGTTTCAAATATTTTTAAAAATATATATGAATTACCCAAAAATGTTATTGATTTTATCGAGTTTTAGTAGGATTTTTTAAAAATGTGTAATAGACTGAAAAATGTTGAAAATTGTTAGAAAATCATGTTTTTTGACATATATGGACGACTGAAGCATTTTTAAGCATTCTTTGAAAAAATTGAGAATTATTATTTAAAATACGCGTTGACAAAGTGTTTCACAAAAATTGCATAATTTAGCTTACTTTTAGCATTAAATTCAATTGCAGAAGTTTTTCTGGTAAAAAAGAGTGAAAACCTGTGCATTTTAGCCAGAAAATCAGATTTGTCAGAAAAGCATTCAAAACGCTCTAGATCTTCGAAATTTACAATAAAACAATATTTTAGCACATTTTTGTGAGTTTTTTAGTGTTTCAAATATTAAAAAAAATATATGAAATATTCAAAATTATTATTGATTTGATCGAGTTTTGGTAGGATTTTTTAAAAATATGTAATTGACTAATGAATGTTGAAAAATGATCGAAAGTCATATTTTATTTTGCCATATTTGGACTTTTGAAGGATTTTTCAAGCATTTTTTGAAAAAATTGAGAATTTTTATTTAAAATACGTGTTGACAAATTTCTTCACAAAAATTGCATAATTTAGATTACTTTTAGCATGAAATTCAATTGCAATAGTTTTTCTGGTAAAAAAGAGTGAAAACCTGTTCATTTTGGCCAGAAAATCAGCTTTGTCAGAAAAGCATTCAA
>NC_069448.1:28312996-28400620 GCF_026875155.1 Cherax quadricarinatus | reverse complement strand
TTTTGAAAAATCAAACATAATTTTTTTCCCAAATATTTGGCTTTTAAAGGGCTTTTTCAAGCTTTAAAAAAAAAAGGGAAATTTTTATTTAAATATGTGGTGACAAAGAACTCCAAAAAAATTGTATAATTTAGCTTTCTTTTAGCATAAAATTCAATTGCAGCAGTGATTCTGATAAAAAAGTGCGAATATCTATCTTAAACAGAAAATAAGGTTTGTCAGAAAAGCGTTCAAAACGCTCTAAATCACCGAAATATGCAATAAAACAATATTTTAGCACATTTTCTGAGTTTATAGTGTTTCGCATATTTTTTTTTTTAAATTTTTGAAATATTCAAACTTATTATCGATTTTATCGAGTTTTAGTAGGCTTTTTTAAAAACATATAATAGACTGATAAATGTTGAAAAATGACCGAAAAATCACATTTTTTTTTTTCCATATATGGACGATTGAAGGCTTTTTCAAGAATTTTATGAAAAAATTGAGCTTTTTTATTTAAAATTTGTGTTGACAAAGTATTTTGCAAAAATTGCGTAATTTAGCTTACTTTCAGCATAAAATTCAATTTTAGCAATAATTCAGATTAAAAAGTGACAAAATCTATGTTTCAGTAAGACAATTACGTTTGTCAAAGAATCGTTCAAAACAATCTAAATCAACTAAATATGCAACAAAGCACAATTTTAGAGAATTATTTTGTGTTTTATAGTGTTTCAAGAATTTTTAAAAATATATATGAAATATTCAAAATTATAAATGATTTTTACCGAGCTTTAGTGGGATTTTTTTAAATATATGTTAAATATTGATAAATGTTGAATAACGATCAAACATCATATTTTTTGCCATATTTGGACGATTCAAGGTTTTGTCAAGAATTTCTTTAAAATTCGATAATTTTTAATTAAAATATTTGTTGACAAGGAACTTTACAAAAATTGCGTAATTTAGATTTCTTTTACCGTAAAATTGATTTGCAGCATTAATTCTGGTTAAAAAAGTTTCTTAGAAAAGTGTTCAAAATGGTCTAAATCGTCGAAATACACAATAAAAGTCAATTTCAGCACATTTTCTGAAATTTTTAGTACTTCATGCACTTATAAAAAAAAATATATGAAATATTCAAAGTGGTTATTGATTTTATCGAGTTTTAGTGGGATTTTTTATAAATATATGTAAAATAATGATAAATGTTGAAAAATTATAGAAATCTATATTTTTTGCCATATTTGAACGATTGAAGACTTTTTCAAGCATTTTTTGAAAAAATTTAGAATTTATATTTAAATAAGTGTTGACAAAGTTCATCGCAAAAATTGCTTAATTTAGCTTACTTTTAACATTAAATTCAACTGCAGAAGTTATTCTGGTAAAAAAAAGTGAAAACCTGTGCATTTTAGCCAGAAAATCAGATTTGTTAGAAAAGCATTCAAAATGCTCTAGATCTTCGAAATATACAATAAAACAATATTTCAGCGCATTTTTGTGAGTTTTTTAGTGTTTCAAATATTTAAAAAAAATATATGGAGTATTCAAAATTATTGTTGATTTTTTCCGAGTTTTATTAGGATTTTTGAAAAAACATATAACAGACTGATGAATGTTGAAAATTTATCGAAAATCGTATTTTTTCGCCATGTTTGGATGATTGAAGGATTTTTCAAGCATTTTATGAAAGAATTGAGAATTTTTATTTGAAATACGTGTTGGAAAAGTACTCCACAAGAATTGCGTAATTTAGATTACTTTCAGCATAAAATTCTATTGCTGCAATAATTCTGATTAAAAAGTGAGAAAATCTATATGTTTTAATTAAATAATTACGTTTGTCAAAGATTTGTTCAAAACGCTCTAAATTAACGAAATAGCACAATTTTAACGAATTATTTTTATTTCTTTTGTGTTTCAAGAAATTCTTAAAAAATTTATCAAATATTCAAAATTATTAATAATTTTTATCAAGTTTTACTGGGATTTTTTTAAATAATTGTAAAATAATGATAAACATTGAAAAATGAACAAACATAATATTTTTTGCCATATTTGGACTTTTCAAGGCTTTTTCAAGCATTTAAAAAAAATGAAAATTTTTATTTAAATATGTGGTGACAAAGAACTCCAAAAAAATTGTATAATTTAGCTTTCTTTTAGCATAAAATTCAATTGCAGCAGTGATTCTGATAAAAAAGTGCGAATATCTATCTTAAACAGAAAATAAGGTTTGTCAGAAAAGCGTTCAAAACGCTCTAAATCACCGAAATATGCAATAAAACAATATTTTAGCACATTTTCTGAGTTTTTAGTGTTTCGCATATTTTTTTTTTTAAATTTTTGAAATATTCAAACTTATTATCGATTTTATCGAGTTTTAGTAGGCTTTTTTAAAAACATATAATAGACTGATAAATGTTGAAAAATGACCGAAAAATCACATTTTTTTTTTTTTCCATATTTGGACGATTGAAGGCTTTTTCAAGAATTTTATGAAAAAATTGAGCTTTTTTATTTAAAATTTGTGTTGACAAAGTATTTTGCAAAAATTGCGTAATTTAGTTTTACTTTCAGCATAAAATTAAATTTTTAGCAAAAATTTCAGATTAAAAAGTGACAAAATCTATGTTTCAGTAAGACAATTACGTTTGTCAAAGAATCGTTAAAAACAATCAAATCAACTAAATATGCAACAAAGCACAATTAGAGAATTATTTTGTTTTATAGTGTTTCAAGAATTTTAAAAATATATATGAAATATTCAAAATTATAAATGATTTTTACCGAGCTTTGTGGGATTTTTTTAAATTTTATGTTAAATATTGATAAATGTTGAATAACGATCAAACATCATATTTTTTGCCATATTTGGACGATTCAAGGTTTTGTCAAGAATTTCTTTAAAATTCGTTAATTTTTAATTAAAATATTTGTTGACAAGGAACTTTAAAAAAATTGCGTAATTTAGATTTCTTTTCCCGTAAAATTGATTTGCAGCATTAATTCTGATTAAAAAAGTTTCTTAGAAAAGTGTTCAAAATGGTCTAAATCGTCAAAATACACAATAAAAGTCAATTTCAGCACATTTTCTGAAATTTTTAGTACTTCATGCACTTTTAAAAAAAAATATATGAAATATTCAAAGGGGTTATTGATTTTATCGATTTTTAAGTGGATTTTTTATAAATAATGTAAAATAATGGATAAATGTTGAAAAATTATAGAAATCTATATTTTTTGCCATATTTGAACGATTGAAGACTTTCAAGCATTTTTTGAAAAATTTAAAATTTTATATTTAAATAAGTGTTGACAAAGTTCATCGCAAAAATTGCTTAATTTAGCTTACTTTTAACATTAAATTCAATTGCAGAAGTTATTCTGGTAAAAAAGAGTGAAAACCTGTGCATTTTAGCCAGAAAATCAGATTTGGGTTTGAAAAGCATTCAAAATGCTCTAGATCTTCGAAATTTTCAATAAAACAAAATTTCAGCGCATTTTTGTGAGTTTTTTAGTGTTTCAAATATTTAAAAAAAAATATATGGAGTATTCAAAATTATTGTTGATTTTTTCCGAGTTTTATTAGGATTTTTGAAAAAACATATAACAGACTGATGAATGTTGAAAATTTATCGAAAATCGTATTTTTTCGCCATGTTTGGATGATTGAAGGATTTTTCAAGCATTTTATGAAAGAATTGAGAATTTTATTTGAAATACTTTTGGAAAAGCTTAAACAAAAATTGCGTAATTTAGTTTACTTTCACAAAATTCAATTGCTGCAAAATTCTGTTTAAAACATTGAGAAAGTCTAATTTTTTAAATTAAAATAATTACGTTTGTCAAAGAATCGTTAAAAAACCTTTAAAATCAACGAAAAAGCAAAAATTTTTTTAACTTTATTTTGATTTTTTTTGATTTCAAAAAATTTTTCTTAAAAAAAATATAAAAATTTATTAAAAATTATTAATGTTTTATGAACTTTACGGGGATTTTTTTTAAAAGATTAAAATAATGAAAAACTTAAAAAATGAAAAAACATAATATTTTTTGCCATTTTTGGACTTTTCAAGGCTTTTTCAAGCATTTAAAAAAAAATGAGAATTTTTTTTTAAAATAGTGGTGACGAAGAACCCCCAAAAAAATTGCATAATTTAGCTTTTTTTAGCAAAAAAATTAAATTCAGCAGTGATTTGAAAAAAAAAAGTGCGAAAATTATTTATTTTAAACGAAAATTTTTTTTTGTCAGAAAAGCGTTCAAAATGCTCTAAATCATCGAAATTTGCAAAAAACAATATTTTAGCACATTTTCGATTTTTTTAGTGTTTCGCATATTTTTTTTTTTAAATTTTTTGAAATATTAAAAAATTTTATCGTTTTATCGATTTTTGAAGGTTTTTTTTAAAAACATATAAAGACTGAAAAAATGTTGAAAAATGATCGAAAAATCACTTTTTTTTTTTCCTTTTTCGCGTTTGAAGCTTTTTAAGAATTTTATGAAAAAAAATAGCTTTTTTTTTTAAAATTCGTGTTGAAAAAGTATTTTGCAAAAATTGTGAAAATTTAGCTTACTTTCGCATAAAAACCAATTTAGCAATAATTCCGTTCTTTTGTCAAAGAATCGTTCAAAACATCAAAATAAACGAAAATCAAAAAGCACAATTTTAGAGAATTATTTTGTTTTTTTATGTTTCAAAAATTTTTTTAAAAATAATATGAAATATTCAAAATTATAAATGATTTTATTGGCTTAGTGGGTTTTTTTAAAAATATATTTTAAATTTTGATAAATTTTGAAAAACGCAAACTCATATTTTTTGCCATTTTTGGGACTTTAAAGGGATTTTTCAAAAATTTCTTTTAATTTGATATTTTTTAATTAAAATTTTGTTGACAAAAACTTTACAAAAATTGCCAAATTATTTTACTTTTACCGAAATTGTTTTGCACCAGTAATTCTTTTTTAAAAAAAGTTTCTTAGAAAAGTGTTAAAAAACGGTCAAAATCGTCGAAATACCAAAAAATTTAAAATTTTTCAGCAAAATTTTCTAAAATTTTTATACTTCATGCACTTTTAAAAAAAAAATATATGAAATATTAAAAATGGTTTTTTATTTTATGGGTTTTTGGGGGATTGTTTTTTAATATTGTAAAAAAATGAAAAATTTTTAAAACGATTGAAGGCTTTTTCAAGCTTTTTAAAAAAACTGGAATTGTTATTTAAATAAGTTTGACAAAGACTTCGCAAAATTGCTTAATTTACTTATTTTTAGAAAAAAAATTTCATTGTAGAAGTTGTTCTGGAAAAAAAAAGTATGAAAACCTTTCACTCAGCTAAAAAGGGGTTTGGAAAAAAGCTAAAACCTTTATAAATCGTCGAAATATCATTAAAACACAATTTTGGGCTATAATTTTCAGTTCTTTAGGTTTAAAATATTTTTTAAAATATATATGAAATATCCAAAATTTTTTAGATTTTATCCTGTTTTAGGGGATTTTTTAAAATGTGTAATAAATGAAAAAATGTTGAAAAATTGTTAAGAAATCATTTTTTTGCCTTATGGAAGTTTAAACCCTTTTTCAAGCATTCTTTAAAAAATTTTTAAATTTTTATTTAAAATACTGTTGACAAGTTTTTCCCAAAAAAATTGCATAATTTAGCTTATTTTTACTTAAAAATTAAATTGCAGAGTTTTTTGGTAAAAAAGATGAAAACCTGGGCATTTTAGCCAGAAAATCAGATTTGTCAGAAAAGCATTCAAAACGCTTTACATCTTCGAAAATTTTCAATAAAACAATATTTTAGCACTTTTTGTGAGTTTTTTAGTGTTTCAAATATTTAAAAAAAATATATGAAATATTTAAAAATTATTATTGATTTGATCGAGTTTTTGGTAGGATTTTTTTAAAAAAATGTAATGAACTAATAAATTTTCAAAAATAATCGAAAGCCATATTTTATTTTGCCATATTTGGACTATTGAAGGATTTTTCAAGCATTTTTTGAAAAAATAGAGAATTTTTATTTAAAATACGTGTTGACAAATTTCTTCACAAAAATTGCATAATTTAGATTACTTTTAGCATGAAATTCAATTGCAGAAGTTATTCTGGTAAAAATGTGTGAAAACCTATGCATTTCAGCCTTATAGTGTATTTTGTTAGAAAAGCGTTGAAAACGCTGTAAATCTTCAAAATAAACAATAAAACAATATTTTAGCACATTTTTGTGAAATTTTTAGTGTTTCAAATATTTAAAAAAAATATATGAAATATTCAAAATTATTATTGATTTTTTCCGAGTTTTATTACGGTTTTTGAAAAAATATGTAATAGACTGATGAATGTTGAAAATTCATCGAAAATCATATTTTTTTGCCATATTTGGACGATTGAAGGATTTTTCAAGCATTTTTTGAAAGAACTGAGAATTTTTATTTGAAATACTTGTTGACAAAGTACTTCACAAAAATTGCGTAATTTAGATTACTTTCAGCATAAAATGCAATTGCTGCAATAATTCTGATTAAAAAGTGAGAAAATCTATGTGATTTAATTAAATAATTACGTTTGTCAAAGAATCGTTCAAAACGGTCTAAATCAACGAAATATGCAACAAAGCACAATTTTAACGAATTATTTTGAATTTTTTAGTGTTTCAAGAATTTATTAAAAAATATATAAAATATTCAAAATTATTAATGATTTTTATCGAGCTTTAATGGAATTTTTTTAAATGTATGTAAAATATTGATAAACGTTGAAAAATGTTCAAACATAATATTTTTTGCCATATTTGGACTTTTCACGGCTTTTTCAAGCATTTTTAAAAAAAAAATTGAAAATTTTTATTTAAATATGGAGTGACAAAGAACTGCAGAAAAATTGCATAATTTAGCTTACTTTTAGCATTAAATTCAATTGCAGAAGTTATTCTGGTAAAAAAGAGTGAAAACCTGTGCATTTTAGCTAGAAAATCAGATTTGTCAGAAAAGCGTTCAAAACGCTCTAGATCTTCGAAATATACAATAAAACAATATTTCAGCGCATTTTTGTGAGTTTTTTAGTGTTTCAAATATTTAAAAAAAAAAATTTTGGAATATTCAAAATTATTTTTGTTTTTTCCGGTTTTATTGGATTTTTTTTTAAAAAAAGTGTAAAAAACTGATGAATGTTTAAAAATTTACGAAAAACATATTTTTTTCATATTGGCAATTGAAGGATTTTTCAAGCATTCATGAAAAATTGGAATTTTTATTTGAAATACGTGTTGGAAAAGTACTTCACAAAAAATGCGTAATTTAAATTACTTTCAGCATAAAATTCAATTGCTGCAATAATTCTGATTAAAAAGTGAGAAAATCTATATGTTTTAATTAAATAATTATAAGAACATAAGAACATAAGAAAGGAGGAACACTGCAGCAGGCCTGTTGGCCCATACTAGGCAGGTCCTTACAATTCATCCCACTAACAAACATTTGACCAACCCAATTTTCAATGCTACCCTAGAAATAAGCTCTGATGTGCAAGTCCCACTCAAATCCAACCCCTACCACTCATGTACTTATCCAACCTAAATTTGAAACTAACATAAGTCCTAGCCTCAATAACCCAACTAGGTAGACTGTTCCACTCATCAACTACCCTATTTCCAAACCAATACTTTCCTATGTCCTTTCTAAATCTAAACTTATATAATTTAAATCCATTACTGCGGGTTCTCTCTTGGAGAGACATCCTCAAGACCTTGTTAATATCCCCTTTATTAATACCTGTCTTCCACTTATACACTTCGATCAGGTCTCCCCTCATTCTTCGTCTAACAAGTGAATGTAACTTAAGAGTCTTCAATCTTTCTTCATAATGAAGATTTGTAATGCTATGTATTAATTTAGTCATCCTACACTGAATGTTTTCTAACGAATTTATGTCCATTCTGTAATATGGAGACCAGAACTGAGCTGCATAATCTAGGTGAGGCCTTACTAATGATGTATAAAGCTGCAGTATGACCTCTGGACTTCTGTTGCTTACTCTTCTTGATATAAATCCCAGTAATCTATTTGCCTTATTATGTACGCTTAGGCATTGCTGTCTTGGTTTAAGGTTGCTGCTCACCATAACCCCCAAGTCCTTTTCGCAATCTGTATGGCTAAGTTCTACATTATTTAACTTATAAGTGCTAGGGTTATGAACACCCCCCAGCTTCAGAACCTTGCATTTATCTAATTTTTTTATGGGCTATAGGACCCAACATGTATTTTATAGAAACTTACTCGGGAATCCCAAAATTATTTTGAATTGAGGGGGATCAGTTTAAATTATAAGGCTGATAAACCCCTTATGACGAGGGGCAGCTGGGTCAAGCCTTTTTTCTCAATAATAGTTATACTTAGACACACAAACACACAATTAAACAAGAGTTTATAAAGCTTTTTTTTTTTTTGAACATTAAAAAAGTTTTTGTAAATTGGGGTAACAAGAGAATGGGTTTTGGGCAAAAGTCTTTTTTTTTTGGTGGGAGGAGCTTAGCTGGCTTTCCCCTCTCTCTCCCCCTCCCTGTCCCCCTCTCTGTGGCTGCCCTTCAACCGGGCAGGCCCTCGGGTCCTTTTTCTATTTCTTTTGGGGCATTATGTGTGCCCAGGGGTGATTTTTTATTTTTAAAGTTGGGGCCCACCATACCCGGGGTGACTAAAGTGTGTCAAAACAGGTTACCCCAAAGAGTTTGTCAAGAAGAGGAAGGAAAAAAGTTGTTGGAATCACCATGTGGAGAACGCTATGGAGTGTGAATCTTTGTTTTTTAAAGTGTTAGGCTGTAATTGTATATTTTTGTCATATCATTGAAAAACAGTTAATTTTTAAGTATAGTTTACAAACCTGTGAAAGGGTGGGAAAGGAATAGAGACACCCGGATATCACCCATAATGTAAGTTTACCCCTAACGATAAGGCATTAAGAAAAAGCAACCCCCACCTGAACATTATGAAACCACTATAAAAAATAATAAAAGGGACAACCCTAACATGGGAGCTTGCCCGGGAGAAGTTTTTTACTGCAAAATAACTCAAAACACTTTTTGAACTATAGGGCTGGTATGGGGAAATAACAGTTGCATGTTCGGTATAGAAGATTTACCAAGGTGGTGCCTAGAGTTTTGTTTTCTATATTATTTTATAGGTTTTTTTTTTCCCTAAGGTGAGGGAAAGGGTTGATAACACTTTTTTGTTGGGGTTTTGGGTAAGTGCTTGTCATAGTTTACATTCAATTTGTGTTTTTTTTATTTCTGTGGGAAAACTTTGCCCACCGAATGAAAGAGGGAACAATGTTTAAAGATAAAAACTATGTCAAAGATGAGTTTTTAAATTTTTTAGGCTTCGGGGAAAAAAAGGAATAATTCCATAAACATGCCTGTTAACGTAACATGAGGACACCTCCCCCCAGGGTTCAGAAATGGAAGGGATGAGACTGAAATTACTTGCTAGAGGTAAAATAAAATTTTAATAAAAGCTAAAGAGGAAGGCGTAAAAGGGTTGGGAGGTTCAGAACAAGAGCCTAGCGATTTAACTAACAAAAAGCTGCAAATTTTGTCCCTAAGTTTACGAGAGTGACCCAGATAGATTTTTTTCTTTTTTTGGAGACGGTTTGGAGCAAGAGGGCCCCAAAAGAAGTGGGCTACCCTAGTTCGCAAAAACTTGTAGGAAAAGGGATTCCAGAAGTAAGACCGGAGGGCAAATTTTTCTGTTTATGAAAGTTTAAAAGGGGAGGAAGTTTTGCTTGCCCCCAAATGAACCTGAGAAATTAGAAAAAAATTTTCGGAATCAAAAATTTCGGGATGGAGCCCTTAACTGATTTTGGGAATGAAAAACTTTTCCCTTTTTTAAGAAAGGGGTTTTGTTCAAAAAGGATTAAAAAGGGATTTAAAACAAATTAGTAGATCTGTGGTTCATGGGAATTGTACAATAAAATCCCTGTTGCCTCAGAAGTACTGGAGGACAAAAACCCAGATAATCTTTAAAGAAGCACTGGATCTATACAGATTTTGGCTCGCAGGGAATTGGAAAGAAAAAACAGTCATGCTCTTCTGAAAAATTTACCCCTCTTTTAAACCCTTATTCCAAATCCTCGGGTAAAAAGGAAATGGGACAAAAATTTTTCAGGGACAAATAAGGGCTGAGGTGCCCTCAAAATAGAAAAAAAGGAAGTCAGCTGGAGTTCAAATTTTACCTAGACAATCAAAATGTTTCGGGTCCTCGGTAAACAGTACCAGCCCTACACCAAAATGGGAAAAATACCTTTAAGAGTTTTATCTTTACTACTGTAACAAAACGGACACACAAAAAATTTTTTTGCTGGTCAAGGCGGGAGATCAGAAAGGGAGGAACCACCCCAGGCTTAACTGCAGAGAACTCCATTCCTCATTAGGTTTCAAGGAAAGGTGAGGGGAACCTTTGGATCTAGACCCCGGGATTTTATATTTTTCTAGTAGGTCCACAGTTGGTTTTGCAAAAGGGATGTAGGCAAGTTGAGAACAATTACCTTGAGAGGGGATGTAGCACCTACTCTTTGTACGTGCTGGAGGCTGCCAGTGTCTAAGGATACCGACGGGGGTAGATAATTGTTAAAGGGGTTTTACGGTTCAACCATAAGGACACCGGTACACAAATTAGGGGTAAAATCTACATACCAAGTTGGCTATCCCCTGAGATCCAGATAAAATTCCCCTTTTCAAAGGGGGTCGCCCTCTTAGGGGGAAAATGTTAGGGGCCTTTTTAGACAGTGGGGAAAAACAGTTTGGGGGGAAACAAAGCCCCAAATGTTGGGAGGAAATGGTAGGAAAACCCGCCAGACCTTCTCCTGATGGTTTCCACCATGAGAAGCTGGCTCTGATCATGCACAACAGTCTTCATGATATTTCTTGAGGATGGTGGGGGGCTTAATTTTGGTAACTCTGCTTTCGGTTGAACTGCATAAACTGAAAAAAGGAGTTCCGCAGAGCTGACCGATGGAAAATGGTCATTAATAGTGTGAGAGAGGCTGCACCTGCGGGGTGCAATTTAAATTTCTGGCGGGAAAAAAGTCACTGTTGCTGGGGAAGGATTTTACAGTTAAAATAAGTGTTTTCTTTGGGGAGAAACTTTACAAAAAATTCACCTCTGTTTGCAGTATCGATAAGGAGAACAATTTTTGTCCCCCGGGGGGTTGATGTCCAAGGTTTCCGGGCATTTTTCTGGTTCAGCTGGGGGAGACGTCAGAGAGCATATTAGACCTATCATTTTTTAAATTATGGGGGAAACCAACGAAGTATTAAACCTGTTCCCCTTCACTATTTTCAGCCCCGGGGTAACTCTTCAGCAAGCTGGTAGTAGATGTACTTGGTCCATTCCCAAGGCCAAATGGGAAATGATTATTTACTCAAAAATATTTGCTCCACTACCATGTACCTGGAAGCAGTCCCTCTACAAAGTAACTGCTCATGTATTTTAAAGGGGTTTTTGATGAATTTTCTTTTTTCATTTTGGGTTTTCCGAAAGCAGTGCAAAAAGCCCAAGGGCCTAACTTTACCTCAGTCTTTTAGAAATGTTTTAAAGGGGATTAAAAGTGGGCCCCTCATGTTCAACTGTGTACATCTCCATCTAAAGGGAAATAGAGAAATTACGAAAAACCCCTCAAACAATGTCAACCCTTGGTATAGACAATACTAACAAAATGGGAAAGGATCCCTTTTTTTTTATTTGCTGAGTGGGAACACTCTGGAAACTCTGATATTTTGGGGTTGGGAAGGATGGGGGAAATCCCCCCTCGGGGCTTTTTTCTTTTTAGATATTTTTGGCTCGTAGAGGTGGGTGGTCCAGTGAAAAGGTTTTCCCTCAACCGACCGGAGATGATGTGGGCCAAATGGGACCATGATACTCGGGGCTCGGAGAAGTGCTGATACGGGGCCAATTCAGTGAAAATCTGTATGGCAAGTTGCTGTACAAACAGTTTTGGGGATGTTCCCAGGGTTAGTAAAAACCCACCCCCAAGCAAAAAAAAGAATGAATATAATGTAACAGTAACTGGTCAAAGGGTTTAATATGTCAAAAATTTAGAGAGACCAAGTTTTAAAGGAATGTAAAGGGGTGCAAAAAAATAATCTGTATGAAATACCAAAAGTATTTAAGAAAAAACAGTGGAAAAGATTTTGGGGAAAAGCATGTTGGTTTTAATGAGAAAAATGTTGGAGATTGGGTCAGCCACCTTTAATTTATAAAGTTTGGGATTCAGAAAGGAAAAGTTGAAACTCCTGAAAAATTGTTAAGGGAAACTGACCCCAAATTTAACAATTTTTTGTGTGGGGAAAAAACTGTAATTAAAAATTGGATTTTAAGTAAAAAATGAAATTCTTCCCCCCAGTTTGTGTGCTTAGTGAGAGCAGTGGGCATTCCCCTGCTCATGGTTCCCAAATAGAGGGACCCTGGCATAAACACTGCTTTTCCCCAAAAAACATTTAACACTAAGGTTTTCAGGGTTTGAAAGATTGATACTTACACTAAAGATGCAAACATTTAAATAAAATAAAACATAGGGGGAAAAAAAGTGGGTTTCCATGGCCTTTTTCCAGTACCATTTTAATTGGTAATGCAAATTGTTCATTGTTCTTAAAAATTTGTGTGTGAGATGGAAAATGATGGATTTGTGTAAACTTGATGTATCCACCCGGGTGCAAAAATTCTTTGGTGTTTGTTTTTGTACTGCAAGAGGTTGCAGAACTGTTCTATCAATGAGCAACCTTTTTTAAATTTAAAGTCCATTTTACCACAGAAAGAAAATTTTCATTTTGGGGTGGCTATTCAGCATTTGTACAGTCTCGGGGTTCTTCACCCTGTTCCTGTGTATAGTGACAAAATCAGACCTTTAAAATGGGGGTTGTTCCTACAAACCTTTTTAAATTTTGGGAAATCAAATAATTTTAAAAGGCTCAGAGAATGTTGGTTTCTGATGCTCTCTCTGATGTTCATGTAGATGCATGGGGCATACTTTGTACATAGTGTTTGCATGTCGACCTTGTTTTTTTGCATGGAACCTCGGCGAGCCTGAGTACTCCTACCCCCATCGACGTGAAGGAGTCGATCAGAGCCAAAGTGGCGAGGGCGGGGTACTAAATTGAGTTGAAAGGGATGGTTGACAACCTTCGGTAACGAGACGTTCAGAAGGTAGTGATGTTGTGTCTTGGGGTGCTCTAATTTTCAAAACGGCCCGACGATTTGCCTTGTGTCCTTTACCCCTTCATGTAATATTCGCCCCCTCTTCATAAATTTGGAGGGTCTGTGGGAGTGGGGCCTGGAAGATGGGGGTTAGTGCCTACCCTGTTAAGGGTCATGATGTTGACTGGAGTCTCACTGTTTGTTTGGCCCCCAAGTGAGAGAACCCTGACTTTTTGTGAAGTTTCCCGCCCCGGGGTCACCTACTGCTCGGGGTTTTGGGCCCACTCCATCTCCCGATAGGAAATTTCCACCCTGGAGTACCAGTTTTTCTGGATTACCGTACAGAGGCACAGGCCTGTTTGGGGCGGGCTTTTACATGGGGATTTTGTCAATTTTTGCATTGTAATGTGTATTGTTCAAAAAATTTACTAAAATTGTAAAAAAGTTACACCCCTTTATTATATGGGGTTTAAATTAAAAGCTTTTCTAAAAAAATTCTGCAACTGTTGTAAAAACAGTAAAATGAAGAGTAGTTATGGTGCGGGGAAAAAAATAGATTTCTATAGTCTTGTTTACCCCCTTCAGACTTAAAATATACCTTTACTAGCCGTAACCTGAGGGGCACGGCTGCTTTTGTGAGACTTCGTCTGGGGGTGGGGGGGTTATGGGGTATAGGACCCAACGTATTTTTTAATAACAGTTACTCGGAATACCAATTAATTGAATTTATGGGGGGTTTAGTTCTAAATGTCATAAGGCTGATCAAACCCTTTTGACTGAAGGCAGCTGGTCAAGCCTTTTTTCTCAAATAAAAGGTTATACTATAGACACACAAACAACAATTTAAACAAGTAGTTTTAAAAGCTGTATTTATTTTTTGAGTAAAATAAGGATAGTAGAAATTTTGGAACAAAGAAAAAGGGTTGGCAACAGTCTTTTGTTTTGGTGGGGGGCTAGCTAGGGTTCTCTCTCTCCCCCCTCTCTTGACTCTCTCTCCTGTGGCTGACCTTCAACCGGCAACCCGGGTCCTTCTCTATTTCTTTTGGGGCATTATGTGTGCTCCAGGGGTGAGTTTTTATAATTTAAATTGTGGGCCCCCATACCCCCGGGGGACAAAGTGTTCAAAAAAATGGGTTTCCGATTATGTCAAGAAGAGAGAAGGACAAAAGTTGTTGGAATCACCATGTGGAAACAGCTATGGGTGTGTAGACTTTTTTTTTAAAATGTGGGTGTAATTGTATATTCTGTACATATCTATTTAAATACAGTTTATTTTTTATATAGTTTTTTTTACATAACCCGTGAAGAGGGTGTGAAGGGTATCAGAGAACCAGGTATCAGCCATAATGAAGTATTTAAACCCCCAGAAGATAAGCCATTAAGTAAAAAGCACCCCACACTAGAACTTAGGAGAACCCTTTCTATCAAAATAATAAGGGGGAAAACCCAAGTAACAACATTGCATGCATCTGCCACTTTTCTGACCAAGAGTAAGTTTGTCAAATCCTTCTGAAGTTCCCTAACATTACGTTGAATCAATTATCCAACTATCTTGTGCATCGGGGAATTTGCTCTAACACAGAATCCTTCTAAGTTTAAAGAATAATTATAAACAACAACGGGGCCCAAAAACTGATCCCTGTGGAACGCCATTTATGGACACTCTCTGCTTCCTGTCTGTGAGCCATGATTCGATCAACGAGAGCACCCTTCCCCCAATGCTATGAGCTGCTACTTTCTTCAACAGTCTTTGGTGCGGAACTCTATTAAATGCCTTACTAAAATCTAAGTAAATAATATCAAATTCTTTATCGTGGTCAACAGCCTCAAAAGCTTTACTGAAGAAAGTTAATAAATTAGTTAGACAAGACTGGCCTCTTGTGAATCCATGCTGAGTATCATTAATCAAGCTATGCTTATCGAGATGGCTTCTTATAATCTGAGCTATAATTGACTCTAGTAATTATTGGGCGATAATTTGACGGTGACGACTTGTCCCCTGTTTTAAAAATAGGAATTACATTAGCCATCTTCCACATATCAGACACTACACCTGTTTGAAGAGATAAATTAAAAATATTAGTTAATGGTTCACAGACTTCCATTTTGCATTCCTTAAGAACCCTTGAAAAAACCTCATCAGGACCCGGTGACTTATTTTGCTTCAGTCGGTCTATCTGCTTCACAACCATTTCACTAGTGACTGTGATGTTACATAATTTATCTTCTTCTGGCTCACTATAAAAATTAATTACCGGAATATTATTAGTGTCTTCCTGTGTAAAAACTGAGAGAAAATAATTATTTAAAATCGAGCACATTTCATTCTCTTTGTTAGTAAGATGCCCATAGTTATTTTTAAGGGGACCTATCTTATCTCTGACTTTTGTTCTATATACTTGGAAAAAACTTTTTGGGTTAGTTTTAGAATCCCTACCAAATTTAATTTCATAGTCCCTTTTAGCTTTCCTTATCCCCTTTTTAATGTCCCTCTTAATGTCAATATACTGATTCATAAGATGACCCTCGCCTCTTTTGATACGCCTATAAATTCCTTTCTTATGCCCTAGTAGATATTTGAGCCTATTATTCATCCATTTTGGGTCATTTCTATTTGATCTAATTTCTTTAAAAGGGATAAACGTTCTTTGAGCAGCATGTATAGTGTTCAGAAAACTGTCATATTGATAGCTCTCTTCGTTACCCCAGTCAACAGATGATAAGTGTTTTTTAAGCCCATTGTAATCTGCTAAGCGAAAATCTGGGACTGTTACTGAGTTATCCCTACTATCATACTTCCATTCAATGCTAAATGTAATTGATTTGTGGTCGCTAGCACCCAGTTCCTCTGAAACTTCTAAATTATTAACAAGGGATTCATTGTTTGCCAGAACTAAATCAAGCAGGTTATTACCCCTTGTAGGTTCAGTCACAAACTGCTTCAAAAAACAATCCTGAACTACTTCTAAGAAGTCATATGATTCTAAATTCCCAGTCAAGAAATTCCAATCAATATGACTAAAGTTAGTCTCCTAGAATTACTACATTATCGTGCCTTGTGGCCCTAACAATTTCCTCCCATAGTAGTCTCCCCTGGTCCCTATCTAAATTTGGGGGACGGTATATCACACCTAAAATTAATTTTTCACGCCCCTCTGAAAATTCTATCCAAACAGACTCTGTATGTGTTACTTCAGACTTAATACCCGTTTTTATGCAACAGTTCAAGCGATCTCGGACATACAATGGCACCCCACCCCCCTTCCCGACACTTCTATCTACTTGGAACAATTTAAAACCCTGAATGTGACATTCTGCAGGCAAGTCCCGACTTTTTGAATTAAACCACGTCTCAGTAATGGCAAATACATCAATGTTACCTGCACTAGCAACTAGTCTCAACTCGTCCATCTTATTCCTAGCACTGCGACTATTTGTGTAATAAATATTTAAAGACCCTCCGTTCTCTTTACCCTTCCTGCTCCTTTCTGTTATTCCACTAAACCTATTACGGTCCATGTCAATTAGTGCCACTGACTTTCCAATATACACCTCATTTTGCCTATTACTAGTTCTCATTGTACTCATATTACTACCCTGCGACTTCACAGTTTTCCCGCCAAAACCCATACCACTAACTATTCCTAGTTTAAAGACCTAACAGCTCCCTCCACTGCGTTGGCCAGTGCTCCCACCCCACACCTAGATAAGTGAACTCCATCCCTGGCATACATGTCATTTCTGCCATAGAAGAGGTCCCAGTTGTCAATGAATGTTACCACATTTTCCTTACAGTATTTGTCCAGCCAGCAATTGACACCAATTGCAATGGACAACCATTCATTTCCAACTCCTCTCCTTGGCAAAATGCCACATATGACAGGTTTCCCACCCTTCCTCCTAATTATCTCTATTGCTGACCTATACCTGCTAATCAGGTCCTCACTCCTACGTCTGCCAACATCGTTGCCTCCAGCATTGAGACAGATAATAGGATTGCTCCCATTACCTCTCATGATATCATCCAGACGGCTAACAATATCCTTCATCCCAGCCCCAGGAAAACACACTCTCTGCCTCCTACTCCTATCCTTCAAGCAGAATGCCCTATCCATGTACCTAACTTGGCTATCCCCAACAACAACAATGTTTTTACCTTCCTTGGCGTCGTCCTTCGTGATGCTCCCAGTAGTCGACTCACATTCGTCAGGTAGCATTGCACCACTTGTGGAATTCGTCAAGACGTTCTTGATGGTCTTCGTTGGGGTTTCTAGGGATGTCTCACTCACGTCTGCCAATGCTTCCTTGGTACTCGTTGTGGCATTCCCAGTAGAACACTCACATTCGTCAGGTAGCACGGAGAATGGGTTGGAAGTTTATACGGTAGTCTTCTGGTTTCTCGTTGTTTCTGCCTCTCCAACCGTTTTCTTGATCCTCAGCTTCGTTCCATGTTGCCCGGCCACTGACCAAGCTCCCCTCTTAACCTGGGGACTCCCAACAGGAGGATTACTACGAATCCTCTTGTTCTCCTCCGTTAATCGCCGTATCTCCAGCTTAGCAACTCTGAGCTCCTCTCTCAGCTGCTGGTAAAGTTGCTCAAGAGAGGGCATCCTGGTTCAGATTCACAGAGAGCACACAAACAGGTCTTCACAGAGCTAAGTACACGTCACCACTGTTTGTTAAAGAATCGGTCAAAATGCTCTAAATCAACGAAATATGCAACAAAGTGACAGTGCGGAGACTTAAATACTGTCGGAAGGAGAGGTGCAGAGTAGTAGTAGTAGTAGTAAGGATGTAGCCACTTAGAGGTCAGGTCCCTTTCAGATCCAACAGTTCTCACTTGAAAGGGTTGATTTCATTAAGTTTTGGTAGGATTTTTTAAAAATATGTAATAGATTAATAAATTGATCGAAAGTCATATTTCATTTTGCCATATTTGGACTATTGAAGGATTTTTCAAGCATTTTTTGAAAAAATTGAGAATTTTTATTTAAAATACGTGTTGATAAATTTCTTCACAAAAATTGCATAATTTAGATTACTTTTAGCATAAAATTTAATATTAGAAGTTATTCTGGTAAAAATGTGTGAAAACCTATGCATTTCAGCCTTATAGTGTGGTTTGTTAGAAAAGCGTTGAAAACGCTGTAAATCTTCAAAATAAACAATAAAACAATATTTTAGCACATTTTTGTGAAATTTTGAGTGTTTCAAATATTTAAAAATAAATATATGAAATATTCAAAATCATTATTGATTTTTTCCGAGTTTTATTAGGATTTTTGAAAAAATATGTAATAGACAGATGAATGTTTTTCAAATATTTAAATATTTCAAATATTTAAAAAAATATATGAAATATTAAAAATTGTTATTGATTTGATCGAGTTTTGGAAGGATTTTTTAAAAATATGTAAACTAATAAATTTTGAAAAATGATCGAAAGTCATATTTTATTTTGCCACATTTGGACTATTGAAGGATTTTTCAAAAATGTTTTAAAAAAATTGAGAATTTTTATTTAAAATACGAGTTGACAAATTTCTTCAAAAAATTGCATAATTTAAATTTCTTTTAGCATGAAATTCAATTGCAGAACTTTTTCTGGTAAAAATGTGTGAAAACCTATGCATTTCAGCATTATAGTTTGGTTTGTCAGAAAAGCATTGAAAACTCTGTAAATCTTCGAAATAAGCAATAAAACAATATTTTAGCGCATTTTTTGTGAGTTTTTTAGTGTTTCAAATATTTAAAAAAAAATATATGAAATATTCAAAATTATTATTGATTTTTTACTAGTTTTATTAGGATTTTTTAAAAAATATGTAATACAGTGATGAATGTTGAAAATTCATCGAAAATCAAATTTTGCCATATTTTTATGATTGAAGGTTTTTTGAAGCATTTTTTGAAAGAACTGGGAATTTTTATTTGAAATACGTGTTGACAAAGTACTTCACAAAAATTGCGTAATTTAGCTTACTTTCAGCATAAAATTCAATTGAATCAATAACTCTGATTAAAAAGTGGCAAAATCTATGTCAAAGAATCGCTCAAAGCACTCTAAATCAACGAAATATGCAACAAAGCACAATTTTAACGAATTATTTTGTATTTTTTAGTGTTTCAAGAATTTTTTAAAAAATATATTAAATATTCAAAATTATAAATGATTTTTATCGATCTTTAGTGGGATTTTTTAAATATACGTAAAATATTGATAATGTTGAAAAATGATCAAACGTCTTATTTTTTGCCATATTTGGACGATTCAAGGCTTTTTCAAGAATTCCTTGAAAAATTCCAGAATTTTTAATTGAAATATTTGTTGACATAGAACTTTTCAAAAATTGAGTAATTTAGGATACTTTTACCATAATATTCATTTGCAGCAGTAATTCTGATTAAAAAACAAAGTTTCTTAGAAAAGCGTTCAGAACGGTCTAAATCGTCGAAATAAACAATAAAAGTCAATTTCAGCACATTTTCAGAAATTTTTAGTACTTCCTGCACATTTTAAAAGAAAAATATGAAATATTTAAAATGATTATTGATTTTATCGAGCTAGTGCGACTTTTTATAAATGTATGTAAAATAATGATAAATGTTGAAAAATTATCAAAAACTATATTTTTTCCAAATTTTAACAATTGAAGGCTATTTCAAGTATTCTTTGAAAAAATTGAGAATTATTTAAATAAGTGTTGACAAAGTACTTCACAAAAATTGCTTAATTTAGCTTACTTTTAGCATGAAATTCAATTGCAGAAGTTGTTTTGGTAAAAAAAAGTATGAAAACCTATTCATTTTAGCTAGAAAATGAAGTTTGTCAGAAAAGCATTCAAATGTTCTAAATCGTCGAAATATGCAATTGCGCAATTTTAGCTTATTATTTTCAGTTCTTTAGTGTTTCAAATGTTTTTAAAAATATATATGAAATATCCAAAATTGCTATTGATTTTATCGAGTTTTAGTAGGACTTTTCAAAAATGTGTAATAGACTGATAAATGTTGAAAATTGTTGGAAAATCATGTTTTATGCCATATATTGACGATTGAAGCCTTTTCAAGCATTTTTGAAAAAATTGAGAATTATTATTTAAAATACGTGTTGACAAAGCGCTTAACAAAAATTGCATAATTTAGCTTACTTTTAGCATTAAATTCAATTGCAGAAGTTTTTCTGGTAAAAAAGAGTGAAAAAATGTGCATTTTAGCCAGAAAATCAGATTTGTCAGAAAAGCGTTCAAAACGCTCTAGATCTTCGAAATATACAACAAAACAATATTTCAGCACATTTTTGTGAGCTTTTTAGTGTTTCCAATATTTAAAAAAAATATATGAAATATTCAAAATTATTATTGATTTGATCGAGTTTAGGTAGGATTTTTTAAAAATATGTAATAGACTAATAAATGTTGAAAAATGATCGAAATTCATATTTTATTTTGTCATATTTGGACTATTGAAGGATTTTTCAAGCATTTTTTGAAAAAATTGAGAATCTTTATTTAAAATACGTGTTGGCAAATTTCTTCACAAAAATTGCATAATTTAGATTACTTTTAGCATGAAATTCAATTGCAGAAGTTATTCTTGTAAAAATGTCTGAAAACCTATGCATTTCAGCCTTATAGTGTTGTTTGTTAGAAAACCATTCAAAACGCTGTAAATCTTCGAAATAAACAATAGGACAATATTTTAGCGCATTTTTGTGAAATTTTTAGTGTTTCAAATATTTTAAAAAATATATGAAGTATTCAAAATTGTTATTGATTTTTTCCAAGTTTTATTAGGATTTTTGAAAAAATATATAATAGACTGATGAATGTTGAAAATTCATCGAAAATCATATTTTTTTTTCTATATTTGGACGATTGAAGGATTTTTCAAGCATTTTTTGAAAGAACTGAGAAATTTTATTTGAAATACGTGTTGGAAAAGTACTTCACAAAAATTGCGTAATTTAGATTACTTTCAGCATAAAAATCAATTGCTGCAATAATTCTGATAAAAAAGTGAGAAAATCTATATGTTTTAATTAAATAATTAGGTTTGTCAAAGAATAATTCAAAACGCACTAAATCAACGAAATATGAATCAAAGCACAATTTTAACGAATTATTTTGAATTTTTTTGTGTTTCAAGAATTTATTAAAAAATATATAAAATATTCAAAATTATTAATGATTTTTATAGAGCTTTATTGGAATTCTTTTAAATGTATATAAAATAGTGAAAAACGTTGAAAAATGTTCAAACATAATATTTTTTGCCATATTTGGACTTTTCACGGCTTTTTCAAGCATTTTCGAAAAAAAAAATTGAGAATTTTTATTTAAATATGTAGTGACAAAGAACTCCAGAAAAATTGCATAATTTAGCTTACTTTTAGCATTAAATTCAATTGCAGAAGTTATTCTGGTAAAAAAGAGTGAAAACCTGTGCATTTTAGCTAGAAAATCAGATTTGTCAGAAAAGCGTTCAAAACGCTCTAGATCTTCGAAATATACAATAAAACAATATTTCAGCGCATTTTTGTGAGTTTTTTAGTGTTTCAAATATAAAAAAAAATATATGGAATATTCAAAATTATTATTGATTTTTTCCGAGTTTTATTAGGATTTTTGAAAAAATATGTAATAGACTGATGAATCTTGAAAATTCATCGAAAATCATATTTTTTCGCCATATTTGGACGATTGAAGGATTTTTCAAGCATTTTATGAAAGAATTGAGAATTTTTATTTGAAATACGTGTTGGTAAAGTACTTCACAAAAATTGCATAATTTAGATTACTTTCAGCATTAAATTCAATTGCTGCAATAATTCTGATTAAAAAGTGAGAAAATATATATGTTTTAATTAAATAATTATGTTTGTCAAAGAATCGTTCAAAACGCTCTAAATCAACGAAATATGCAACAAAGCACAATTTTAACGAATTATTTTGATTTATTTTGTGTTTAAAGAAATTCTTAAAAAATATATAAAATATTCAAAATTATTAATGATTTTTATCAAGCTTTACTGGGATTTTTTTAAATAGATGAAAAATATTCATAAACGTTGAAAAATGATCAAACATAATATTTTTTGCCATATTTGGACTTTTCAAGGCTTTTTCAAGCATTTTCGAAAAAAAAATGAGAATTTTTATTTAAATATGTGGTGACAAAGAACTCCAGAAAAATTGCATAATTTAGCTTACTTTTAGCATGCAATTCAATTGGAGCAGTGATTCTGATAAAAAAGTGCGAATATCTATTTATTTTAAACAGAAAATTAGGTTTGTCAGAAAAGCGTTGAAAACACTCTAAATAGTCGAAATATGCAATAAAACATTATTTTAGCACATTTTCTGAGTTTTTAGGTTTTCGCATACTTTTTGTTTTTTTGAATTTTGAAATATTCAAAATTATTATCGATTTTATCGAGTTTTAGTAGGCTTTTTTTTAAAAACATGTAATAGACTGATAAATGTTGAAAAATGATAGAAAAATCACATTTTTTTTTCCATATTTGGACGATTGAAGGCTTCTTCATTAATTTTATGAAAAAATTGATCGTTTTAATTTAAAATTCGTGTTGACAAAGTACTTCGCAAAAATTGCGTAATTTAGCTTACTTTCAGCATAAATTTCAATTGCAGCAATAATTCCGATTAAAAAGTGACAAAATCTATGTTTAAGTAAGACAATTACGTTTGTCAAAGAATCGTTCAAAACGCTCTAAATCAGCGAAATATGTAACAAAGCACAATTTTTGAGAATTATTTTGTGTTCTTTAGTGTTTCAAGAATTTTTAAAAAAATATATGAAATATTCAAAATTATAAATGATTTTTATCGAGCTTTAGTGGGATTTTTTTTAAATATATGTAAAATATTGATAAATGTTGAAAAACGATCAAACATCGTATTTTTTGCCATATTTGGACGATTCAAGGGTTTTTCAAGAATTTCTTGAAAAAATCGAGAATTTTTAATTAAAATATTTGTTGACAAAGAACTTTACAAAAATTGCGTAATTTAGATTACTTTTACCGTAAAATTGATTTGCAGCAGTAATTCTGATTAAAAACAGTTTCTTAGAAAAGCGTTGAAAATGGTCTAAATCGTCGAAATACACAAAGAACTTCACAAAATTTGCGTAATTTAGATTACTTTTACCGTAAAATTGATTTGCAGCAGTAATTCTGATTAAAAACAGTTTCTTAGAAAACGTTCAAAAAGGTCTAAATCGTCGAAATCGTCGAAATGCACAATTTCTGAAATTTTTAGTACTTCATGCACTTTAAAAAAAAAAATATATGAAATATTCAAAACGGTTATTGATTTTATCGAGTTTTAGTAGAATTTTTTAAAAATGTGTAATAGACGGATAAATGTTGAAAATTATTAGAAAATCATGTTTTTTGCCATATATGGACGATTGAAGCCTTTTCAAGCATTCTTTGAAAAAATTGAGAATTATTATTTCAAATATGTGTTGACAAAGTGTTTCGCAAAAATTTCATAATTTAGCTTACTTTTAACATTAAATTCAATTGCAGAAGCTTTTCTGGTAAAAAAGAGTGAAAACCTCTGCATTTTAGCCAGAAAATCAGATTTGTTAGAAAAGCATTCAAAACGCTCTAGATCTTCGAAATTTACAATAAAACAATATTTTAGCACATTTTTGTGAGTTTTTTAGTGTTTCAAATATTTTAAAAAAATATATGAAATATTCAAAATTTTTGTTGATTTGATCGAGTTTTGGTAGGATTTTTTAAAAATATGTAATAGACTAATCAATTTTGAAAAATGATCGAAAGTCATATTTTATTTTGCCATATTTGGACTTTTGAAGGATTTTTCAAGCATTTTTTTTAAAAAATGAGAATTTTTATTTAAAATACGAGTTGACAAATTTCTTCAAAAATATTGCATAATTTAGATTACTTTCAGGATAAAATTCAATTGTAGCAATAATTCTGATTAAAAAGTAACAAAATCTGTTTCAGTAAGACAATTACGTTTGTCAAAGAATCGTTCAAAACGCTCTAAATCAACGAAATATGCAACAAAACTCAATTTTAGCAAATTATTTTGTGTTTTATAGTGTTTCAAGAATTTTTAAAGAAATATATGAAACATTCAAAATTATAAATGATTTTTATCGAGCTTTTGTTTGATTTTTTTAAATATATGTAAATTATTGACAAATGTTGAAAAATGATCAAACATCATATTTTTTGCCGTATTTGGACGATTCAAGGCTTTTTCAAGAATTTCTTGAAAAAATCGAGAATTTTTAATTAAAATATTTGTTGACAAAGAACTTTACAAAAATTGCATAATTTAGGTTAGTTTTACCGTAAAATTCATTTGCAGCAGTAATTCTGATTAAAAAACAAAGTTTCTTAAGAAAGCGTTCAAGACGGTCTAAATCGTCGAAATACAGAATAAAACACAATTTCAGCACATTTTCTGAAACTTTTAGTACTTCCAGTACTTTTAAAAAAAATATATGAAATATTAAAAATGATTATTAATTTTATCGAGCTTTAGTGGGATTTTTTATAAATATATGTAAAATTCATTCATTTATTCATTAGTGATTTGCCGGTACTTCCGGCCCGGGTCTTCAGATGGTGACCCGGCGGTGGCCCCCGGGGTGGGGGTGCCGTTCATCTTCTTCATTCTTCTATCTTCTCTCTTGGGCCCTACAGTTGGAGGGTAACTTCTTCTTCTATCTTGCATTGACTCCCGCGGTGGGGAGTGTCTTCTCTCTTGGGATCTTCAGTGTCACTGTTGGGCAGAGGCAGAAAACAAGGTCACATTGGAGCCACACCCAAGCTTTAGCAGACAGCAAAGTGCTGGGGAAACTTGTCTTGATAGTAGTGATAGAGGGAGGCACCCTCTGCACAAATCTGATTCAGCCTGTTCTTCAGTTCTTCGTGGCCGATTCCAGCGTTGCGGAGGGTGGTGTAGAGACTGTTGGCCATGAGTTCGAAGTTGGGTGACAAAATGTCGTTTCTGTCCACAATTCTTGACCTTGGCTTCTTGTTGTGGTGGGGTATTGGTAGTGGCCTGGGGAGCTGCAACCCTTGGTTCTTGAGTTTTGGCCGTCTTGGTCTTGGCTCCTTGTTGCAGTGGAGCAGTAGTAGCAGTATGGGGAGTTGCAGCCCTTGGTTCTTGAGTTTTAGCTTTCTTGGCTGGTGGTTGAAGTGCCAGGGGCAGGGCCTCGGCTTGGATAGTTGCAGTGGCGGTCGAGGCAGGCGGTGGTGGACTCTCGTTGGTGGGATTTGCCGACGTAGCAGTGGTCTCAGCTTGGTCCATCTCTATGTAGAGTGGAGGTTGTGTCAGTGGTCGAACAGCAGTTATGTTGGCAATATTTGCAGTGGTTTGTAGGATCTCACTGTAAGATGGTGATGCAGGGAATGTGAGTCCAAGCATGTTGTTTAGTTTGAATAGTTCGTTGATGATGGTGTTGAAGGAGCCGGGCTCAGCTGCATTCTGTATATGAGCATACATGATGCAACATAGAATCTTGGTGGGATCGGCAGCAGGTGCTGTGAGGAAAGTGGTAGGAGCAGCTTGCGTGGCTTGTAATATCTTGGTAGTGTCTGCTTGAATCTTGGCAATAGCAGAATATGTGGGTGCTCGTGGTTTGGACTTCTTTTGTTGTTGTTGTTTCTTGAGTATGTCCCTTCTGATGGGGCACCTGGCGGCAAGAGTATGGTGGTCATCCTTGCAGTTCAAGCATTGCAGTGGGGAAGCAGTAGTGCAATTCTTGAAGTCATGGTCCTCAAGGCCACAGGTGGAGCAGTACTTCTTGTCTTTGGCAGGGCAGTTTTTGGTGAAGTGCTGGTATGAGTAACAGTTATAGCACGGTGGGATTTGTTGGTATTTTTCTGCTTCAATTAAGGCTGGATTGATATGGAAGTAGTGAATAGCCATGCCCTCAGCGAGGGCTCTGGCTGCCATGTTGACGTTACTGAAGGTGACCTTCAGCATAGAGGAGGCGTTGGGTATCTTGGTAAGAAATTCCACCTTGGCCCAGGGATTCTTTGCTTCAATGGAAAACTTGATCTCTTCAGTAGTCTGTGTAGTGATGAGTCTGTCGAGTCTTTTGAGGAACAGTTCTTCTGGCCCTCAGTGCTGGAGAATTCAGAACAGAGAATCCATGATCTTGTAGAGTGGACATAGCAGTAGTGGTGAGCGGTTTCTCGGCCTCGGTGTCGTCAGTACAGACGACAATGAAGGCTTCTTTGAGTGGTAATATCACATTGCACTTGACCTGCAATCTGCCGCTAACGACAGAGGCAAGTGCTAGCTTAGTTGAGTCATTGATTGTTCCACTCGCTTGTTGAATCTTTACTCTATTAGAGTAATACATTGCGAGTAAGCAGTATTCCCCTCCCCCATATGTAAAATAATGATAAATGTTAAAAAATGATCGAAAATTATATTTTTTGCCATATTTGGACGATTGAAGGCTTTTTCAAGCATTATTTTTCTTAAAAATTGAGAATTATTATTTAAAAAACATGTTGCAAAGTATTTCACAACAATTGCTTAATTTAGCTTACTTTTAGCATGAAATTCAATTGCAGAAGTTATTCTGGTAAAAGAAAGTGTGAAAACCTATTCATTTTAGCTAGAAAATGAGGTTCATCAGAAAAGCGTTCAATACATTCTAAATCGTCGAAATATGCAATAAAAGACAATTTTAGCTTATTATTTTGAGTTCTTTAGTGTTTCAAATATTTTTAAAAATATATATGAAATATCCAAAATTGTTATTGATTTTATCGACTTTTAGTAGGATTTTTTAAAAATGTGTAATAGATCGATAAATGTTGAAAATTGTTAGAAAATTATGTTTTTTGCCATGCATGGATGATTGAAGCCTTTTCAAGCATTCTTCGAAAAAATTGAGAATTATTATTTTAAATACGTGTTGACAAAGTGCTCCACAAAAATTGCATAATTTACGTTACTTTTAGCATTAAATTCAATTGCAGAAGTTATTCTGGTAAAAAAGTGTGAAAACCTGTGCATTTTAGCCAGAAAATCAGATTTGTCAGAAAAGCATTCAAAACGCTCTAGATCTTCGAAATTTACAATAAAACAATATTTTAGCACATTCTTGTGAGTTTTTTAGTGTTGCAAATATTTAAAAAATTATATGAAATATTCAAAATTATTATTGATTTGATCGAGTTTTGGAAGGATTTTTTAAAAATATGTAATAGACTAGTAAATTTTGAAAAATGATCGAAAGTCATATTTTATTTTGCCACATTTGGACTATTGAAGGATTTTTCAAGCATTTTTTGAAAAAATTGAGAATTTTTATTTAAAATACGAGTTGACAAATTTCTTCACAAAAATTGCATAATTTAGATTACTTTTAGCATGAAATTCAATTGCAGAAGTTTTTCTGGTAAAAATGTGTGAAAACCTATGCATTTCAGCATTATAGTTTGGTTTGTCAGAAAAGCATTGAAAACTCTGTAAATCTTCGAAATAAACAATAAAACAATATTTTAGCACATTTTTGTGAGTTTTTAGTGTTTCAAATATTTAAAAAAAAATATGTGAAATATTCAAAATTATTATTGATTTTTTCCTAATTTTATTAGGATTTTTGAAAAAATATGTAATAAAGTGATGAATGTTGAAAATTCATCGAAAATCATATTTTGCCATATTTTTTACGATTGAAGGTTTTTTGAAGCATTTTTTGAAAGAACTGGGAATTTTTATTTGAAATACGTGTTGACAAAGTACTTCACAAAAATTGCGTAATTTACCTTACTTTCAGCATAAAATTCAATTGAATCAATAACTCTGATTAAAAAGTGGCAAAATTTATGTCAAAGAATAGCTCAAAGCACTCTAAATCAACGAAATATGCAACAAAGCACAATTTTAACGAATTATTTTGTGTTTTTTAGTGTTTCAAGAATTTTTTAAAAAATATATTAAATATTCAAAATTATAAATGATTTTTATCGATCTTTAGTGGGATTTTTAAATATACGTAAAATATTGATAATGTTGAAAAATGATCAAACATCTTATTTTTTGCTATATTTGGACGATTCAAGGCTTTTTCAAGAATTTCTTGAAAAACTCCAGAATTTTTAATTGAAATATTTGTTGACAAAGAACCTTTCAAAAATTGAGTAATTTAGGTTACTTTTACCGTAATATTCATTTGCAGCAGTAATTCTGATTAAAAACAAAGTTTCTTAGAAAAGCGTTCAGAACGGTCTAAATCGTCGAAATACACAATAAAAGTCAATTTCAGCACATTTTCTGAAATTTTTAGTACTTCCTTCACATTTTAAAAAAACATGAAATATTTAAAATGATTATTGATTTTATCGAGCTTTATTGGGACTTTTTATAAATGTATGTAAAATAATGATAAATGTTGAAAAATGATCGAAAACTATATTTTTTCCAAATTTTAACAATTGAAGGTTATTTCAAGCATTCTTTGAAAAAATTGAGAATTATTATTTAAATAAATGTTGACAAAGTACTTCACAAAAATTGCTTAATTTAGCTTACTTTTAGCATGAAATTCAATTGCAGAAGTTGTTCTGGTAAAAAAAAGTATGAAAACCTATTCATTTTAGCTAGAAAATGAAGTTTGTCAGAAAAGCGTTCAAACGTTCTAAATCGTCGAAATATGCAATAGCACAATCTTAGCTTATTATTTTCAGTTCCTTAGTGTTTCAAATATTTTTAAAAATATATATGAAATATCCAAAATTGCTATTGATTTTATCGAGTTTTAGAAGGACTTTTCAAAAATGTGTAATAGACTGATAAATGTTGAAAATTGTTGGAAAATCATGTTCTTTGCCATATATTGACGATTGAAGCCTTTTCAAGCATTCTTGGAAAAAATTGAGAATTATTATTTAAAATATGTGTTGACAAAGCGCTTAACAAAAATTGCATAATTTAGGTTACTTTTAGGATTAAATTCAATTGCAGAAGTTTTTCTGGTAAAAAAGAGTGAAAAACTGTGCATTTTAGCCAGAAAATCAGATTTGTCAGAAAAGCGTTCAAAATGCTCTAGATCTTCGAAATATACAATAAAACAATATTTCAGCACATTTTTGTGAGCTTTTTAGTGTTTCAAATATTTAAAAAAAATATATGAAATATTCAAAATTATTATTGATTTGATCGAGTTTAGGTAGGATTTTTTAAAAAAATTTTATAGACTAATAAATGTTGAAAAATTATCGAAATTCATATTTTATTTTGTCATATTTGGACTATTGAAGGATTTTTCAAGCATTTTTTGAAAAAATTGAGAATTTTTATTTAAAATACGTGTTGGCAAATTTCTTCACAAAAATTGCATAATTTAGATTACTTTTAGCATGAAATTCAATTGCAAAAGTTATTCTTGTAAAAATGTGTGAAAACCTATTCATTTCAGCCTTGTAGTGTGGTTTGTTAGAAAAGAGTTGAAAACGCTGTAAATCTTCGAAATAAACAATAGAACAATATTTTAGCGCATTTTTGTGAAATTTCTAGTGTTTCAAATATTTAAAAAAATATATGAAATATTCAAAATTGTTATTGATTTTTTCCGAGTTTTATTAGGATTTTTGATTGTCGATGAATTTTCAACATTCATCAGTCTATTATATATGTAATAGACTGATAAATTTTGAAAATTGTTAGAAAATTATGTTTTTTGCCATGTTTGGATGATTGAAGCCTTTTCAAGGATTCTTCGAAAAAATTGAGAATTATTATTTTAAATACGTGTTGACAAAGTGCTCTACAAAAATTGCATAATTTACGTTACTTTTAGCATTAAATTCAATTGCAGACGTTATTCTGGTAAAAAAGTGTGAAAACCTGTGCATTTTAGCCAGAAAATCAGATTTGTCAGAAAAGCGTTCAAAACGCTCTAGATCTTCGAAATATACAATAAAACAACATTTTAGTTTAATATGTTTATTATGCACCACATACCCGTCCTGTGGGCGGTAGTCAAAAGATTACAGAGGTACATAATTGGTCCAGGGACTGGACTCCAAAGTTTTGATAGCTTAGCAAGTTACAAAGGTAATGAACTAGATCTGGTCATAATCATGACCAAGTTACAAAGGTAATGAACTCCAGGTAGAGCTGGTCACACTCATGAATAATTGCAAAGGTAATGAATCAAACACATTAATCATGAGAATTTACATGGGTAATGAGCTCCAGGTAGAGCTGGTCACAATCTTGACAAGTTTCAAAGGTAATGAATGATAAACACGTTATGACATGATTGCAATCATAGACAAATTACAGAGTAATGAGCAGTTAACAAACATAGTAGGGAATTTATCCAATGCCCCAACAACAGATGTTGCTAGGTGCCTGTCTCTCCTCGGCAGACAGCCATTGTAAACAGCAGCAAGTTGCCCAGGGATCTGCTGCTTGCACGAGCACCATCGATCCTCCCCAAGAGGTCCAAGAATCCAGTGACTCTGTTAGCAGCCCGATGAAGAGCTGCCCTAGGGACATGTCAGCGTCCTGGTGGACGCCAAGTTGGTTGAAGATCCCAGGCCCTCGTGTGCACGGATGTTGAAGCTTGAGGAACTGAGTACACACTCCCTGTGGCACACCTGACGGCAGCCTCACGGTCGAACTCCTCGATGCTGTCCGTGCAGTAGAAGTTCCTGTGAGTCCAGCACTCCCTGCAGTGCCATCGCTGACATCGTGGGTTAGGGGAGAAGTACCCTCTATAGATGGGGTGGCGCTGGGCGTTGGGTGGGTGAGGCGGGGAAGACGCACAGGTGTGAGGTGTTATGAGAGGGTCACTGTTTACTACACACGCCCTCCCCCTCCCCCCCAGCGGAGGGGGGGGCAGGCACTGACTGGTCCAGACTCAACAACACCAAACCCTCTAAAACTGCACAACACTTCAAATATTTACGTGTTGCCAAAGTACTTCACAAAAATTTTGTAATTTTGATTACTTTCAGCATAAAATTCAATTGCTGCAATAATTCTATTAAAAAGTGAAAAAATTTATGTTTTAATTCAATAATTACGTTTGTCAAAGAATCGTTCAAAATGCTGTAAATCAACGAAATATGCAACAAAGCACAATTTTAACCAATTATTTTGAATTTTTTAGTGTTTCAAGAATTTCTCAAAAAATATATAAAATATTCAAAATTATTAATGATTTTTATCGAGCTTTAGTGGAATTTTTTTAAATGTATGTAAAATATGGATAAACGTTGAAAAATGATCAAACATAATATTTTTTGTCATATTTGGATTTTCAAGGCTTTTTCAAGCATTTAAAAAAAATGAGAATTTTTTTTAAATATGTGGTGGCAAATAACTCCAGAAAAATTGCATAATTTACCTTACTTTTAGCATTAAATTCAATTGCAGAAGTTATTCTGGTAAAAAAGAGTGAAAACCTGTGCATTTTAGCCAGAAAATCAGATTTGTCAGAAAAGCGTTCAAAATGCTCTAGATCTTCGAAAAATACAATAAAACAATATTTTAGCACATTTTTGTGAGTTTTATAGTGTTTCAAATATTTAAAAAAATATATGAAATCCTCAAAATTATTATTGATTTTCATGGAGTTTCATTAGGATTTTTGAAAAATGTGCAGTAGACTGATGAATGTTGAAAAATGATCGAAAATCATAATTTTTTGCCATATTTGGACGACTGAAGGATTTTTCAAGCATTTTTTCAAAGAATTGAGAATTTTTATTTAAAATATGTGTTGACAAAGTACTTCACAAAAATATCGTAATTTAGATTACTTTCAGCATAAAATTCAATTGCTGCAATAATTCTGATTAAAAAGTGACAAAATCTATGTTTCAGTAAGATAATTACGTTTGTCAAAGAATCGCTCAAAACGCTCTAAATCAACGAAATTTGCAACAAAGCACAATTTTAGCGAATTATTTTGTGTTTTTTAGTGTTTCAAGAATTTTTAAAAAAATATATGAAGTATTCAAAATTATAAATGATTTTTATCGTGCTTTAGTGGATTTTTTTAAATGTATGTAAAATATTGATAAATGTTGAAAAATGATCAAACATCATATTTTTTGCCATATTTGGACGACTCAAGGCTTTTTCAAGAATTTCTTGAAAAATTCGAGAATTTTTAATTAAAATATTTGTTGACAAAGAACTTTACAAAAATTGTTTAATTTAGGTTACTTTTACCGTAAAATTCATTTGCAGCAGTAATTCTGATTAAAAAACAAAGTTTCTTAGAAAAGCATTAAAATGGTCTAAATCGTCGAAATACACAATAAAAGTCAATTTCAGCACATTTTCTGAAATTTTTAGTACTTCCTGCACTTTTAAAAAAAAAAAATATATGAAATATTCAAAATGATTATTGATTTTATCGAGCTTTAGTGGGATTTTTTATAAATATATGTAAAATAATGATAAATGTTGAAAAATGATCGAAAACTATATTTTTTGCCATATTTGAAAGATTGAAGGCTTTTTTCAAGCATTTTTTGAAAAAATTGAGAATTATTATTTAAATAAGTGTTGACAAAGTACTTCACAAAAATTGCTTAATTTAGCTTACTTTAAGCGTGAAATTCAATTGCAGAAGTTGTTCTGGTAAAAAATACATGAAAACCTATTCATTTCAACTAGAAAATGAGGTTTGTCAGAAAAGTGTTCAAAACGTTCTAAATCGTCGAAATATGCAATAAAACACAATTTTAGCTTATTATTTTCAGTTCTTTAGTGTTTCATATATTTTTAAAAATATATATGAAATATCCAAAAATGTTATTGATTTTATTGAGTTTTATTAGGATTTTTTAAAAATGTATAATAGACTGACAAATGTTGAAAATTGTTAGAAAATCATGTTTTTTGCCATATATGGACGATTCAAGATTTTTCAAGCATTCTTTGAAAAAATTGAGAATTATTTAAAATACATGTTGACAAAGTGCTTCACAAAAATTGCATAATTTAGCTTACTTTTAGCATTAAATTCAATTGCAGAAGTTTTTCTTTTAAAAAAGAGTGAAAACCTGTGCATTTTAGCCAGAAAATCAAATTTGTCAGAAAAGCGTTCATAACGCTCTATATTTTCGAAATATACAATAAAACAATATTTTAGCACATTTTTCTGAGTTTTTTAGTGTTTCAAATACTTAAAAAAAATATATGAAATATTCAAAATTATTATTGATTTGATCGAGTTTTGGTAGGATTTTTTTAAAAATATGTAATAGACTAATAAATGTTGAAAAATGATCGAAAGTTATATTTTATTTTGCCATATATCGACTATTGAAGGATTTTTCAAGCATTTTTTGAAAAAATTGAGAATTTTTATTTAAAATACGTGTTGGCAAATTTCTTCACAAAAATTGCATAATTTAGATTACTTTTAGCATGAAATTCAATTGCAGAAGTTATTCTGGTAAAAATGTGTGAAAACCTATGCATTTCAGCCCTATAGTGTGGTTTATCAGAAAAGCGTTGAAAACGCTGTAAATCTTCGAAATAAACAATAAAACAATATTTTAGCGCATTTTTGTGAGTTTTTTAGTGTTTCAAATATTTAAGAAAAATATATGAAATATTCAAAATTGTTATTGATTTTTTCAGAGTTTTATTAGGATTTTTGAAAAAATCTGTAATTCGGTGATGAATGTTGAAAATTCATCGAAAATCATATTTTTTTGCCATATTTGGAAGACTGAAGGATTTTTCAAGCATTTTTTGAAAGAACTGAGAATTTTTATTTGAAATATGTGTTGACGAAGTACTTCACAAAAATTGCATAATTTAGATTACTTTCAGCATAAAATGCAATTGCTGCAATAATTCTGATTAAAAATTGAGAAAATCTATATGTTTTAATTAAATAATTACGTTTGTCAAAGAGTCGTTCAACGCTGTAAATCAACGAAATATGCAACAAAGCACAATTTTAACCAATTATTTTGAATTTTTTAGTGTTTCAAGAATTTCTTAAAAAATATATAAAATATTCAAAATTATTAATGATTTTTATCGAGCTTTATTGGGATTTTTTTAAATGTATGTAAAATATTGATAAACATTGAAAAATGATCGAACAATATTTTTTGCCATATTTGGATTTTCAAGGCTTTTTCAAGCATTTAAAAAAAATGAGAATTTTTGTTTAAATATGTGGTGACAAATAACTCCAGTAAAATTGCATAATTTAGCTTAATTTTAGCATTAAATTCATTTGCAGAAGTTATTAGGGTAAAAAAGAGTGAAAACCTGAGCATTTTAGCCAGAAAATCAGATTTGTCAGAAAAGCGTTCAAAATGCTCTAGAACTTCGAAATATACAATAAAACAATAATTTAGCACATTTTTCTGAGTTTTACAGTCTTTGAAATATTTAAAAAAACATATGAAATGCTCAAAATTATTATTGATTTTTATCGAGTTTCATTAGGATTTTTGAAAAGTATGTAATAGACTGATGAATGTTGAAAAATTTGCCGTATTTGGACGATTGAAGGATTTTTCAAGCATTTTTTGAAAGAATTGAGAATTTTTATTTAAAATACGTGTTGACAAAGTAATTCACAAAAATATCGAAATTTAGATTACTTTCAGCATAAAATTCAATTGCTGCAAAAATTCTGATTAAAAAGTGAGAAAATCTATATGTTTTAATTAAATAATTACGTTTGTCAAAGAATCGTTCAAAACGCTCTAAATCAACGAAATATGCAACAAAGCACAAACTTAACGAATTATTTTGATTTTTTTTTTGTGTTTCAAGAATTTCTTAAAAAATAAATAAAATATTTAAAATTATTAATGATTTTTATCGAGCTTTACTGGGATTTTTTTAAATGGTTGTAAAATATTGATAAATGTTGAAAAATAATCAAACATGATATTTTTTGCCATATTTGGACGATTCAAGGCTTTTTCAAAAATTTCTTGAAAAATTCCAGAATTTTTAATTAAAATATTTGTTGACAAAGAACTTTACAGAAAATGCGTGATTTAGGTTACTTTTACCGTAAAATTCATTTGCAGCAGTAATTCTGATTAAAAACAAAGTTTCTTAGGAAAGAATTCAAGACGGTCTAAATCGTCGAAATACAGAATAAAACATTATTTCAACACATTTTCTGAAACTTTTAGTACTTCCAGCACTTTTAAAAAAAATATATGAAATATTAAAAATGATTATTGATTTTATCGAGCTTTAGTGGGATTTTTTTTAAATATATGTAAAATTCATTCATTCATTCATTAGTGATTTGCCGGTACTTCCGTCTCGGGTCTTCAGATGGTGACCCGGCGGTGGCCCCCGGGGTGGGGGTGCCGTTCGTCTTCTTCATTCTTCTATCTTCTCTCTTGGGCCCTCCAGTTGGAGGGTAACTTCTTCTTCTATCTTGCATTGACTCCCGGAGTGGGGAGTGTCTTCTCTCTTGGGATTTTCAGTGTCACAGTTGGGCAGAGGCAGAAAACAGGGTCCCATTGGAGCCAAACCCAAGCTTTAGCAGACAGCAAAGTGCTGGGGAAACTTGTCTTGATAGTAGTGCTAGAGGGAGGCACCCTCTGCACAAATCTGATTCAGCCTGTTCTTCAGTTCTTCGTGGCCGATTCCAGCGTTGCAGAGGGTGGTGTAGAGACTGTTGGCCATGAGTTCGAAGTTGGGTGACAAAATGTCGTTGGTGTCTTGCTCACATTCTGGAGTTCGCATTTGGTTCTTCTTCTGGTTGGTTTTGCAGTATCCACCATTCTTGACCTTGGCTTCTTGTTGTGGTGGGGTATTGGTAGTGGCCTGGGGAGCTGCAACCCTTGGTTCTTGAGTTTTGGCAGTCTTGGTCTTGGCTCTTTGTTGCAGTGGGTCAGTAGTAACAGTATGGGGAGTTGCAGCCCTTGGTTCTTGAGTTTTAGCTTTCTTGGCTGGTGGTTGAAGTGCCAGGGGCAGGGCCTCGGCTTGGATAGTTGCAGTGGCGGTGGAGGCAGGCGGTGGTGGACTCTCGTTGGTGGGATTTGCCGACGTATCAGTGGTCTCAGCTTGGTCTATCTCTATGTAGAGTGGAGGTTGTGTCAGTGGTGGAACAGCAGTTGTGTTGGCAATATTTGCAGTGGTTTGTAGGATCTCACTGTAAGGTGGTGATGCAGGGAATGTGAGTCCAAGCATGTTGTTTAGTTTGAATAGTTCGTTGATGATGGTGTTGAAGGAGCCTGGCTCAGCTGCATTCTGTACATGAGCATACATGATGCAACATAGAATCTTGGTGGGATCGGCAGCAGGTGCTGTGAGGAAAGTGGTAGGAGCAGCTTGCGTGGATTGTAGTATCTTGGTAGTGTCTGCTTGAATCTTGGCAATAGCAGAATATGTAAGTGCTTGTGGTTTGGACTTCTTTTGTTATTGTTGTTTCTTGTGTATGTCCCTTCTGATAGGGCACCTGGCGGCAAGAGTATGGTAGTCATCCTTGCAGTTCAAGCATTGCGGTGGGGAAGCAGTAGTGCAATTCTTGAAGCCATGGCCCTCAAGGTAACAGGTGGAGCAGTAGTTCTTGTCTTTGGCAGGGCAGTTTTTGGTGAAGTGCTGGTATGAGTAACAGTTAAAGCACTGTGGGATTTGTTTGTATTTTTCTGCTTCAATTAAGGCTGGATTGATATGGAAGTAGTGAATAGCCATGCCCTCAGCTAGGGCTCTGGCTGCCATGTTGACGTCACTGAAGGTGACCTTCAGCATGGAGGAGGCGTTGGGTATCTTGGTAAGAAAATCCACCTTGGCCCAGGGATTCTTTGCTTCAATGGATTACTTGATCTCTTCAGTAGTCTGTGTAGTGATGAGTCTGTCGAGTCTTTTGAGGAACACAATTCTTCTGGCCCTCAGTGCAGGAGAATTTAGAACAGAGAATCCATGATCTTGTAGAGTGGACATAGCAGTAATGGTGAGCAGTTTCTCGGCCTCGGTGTCGTCAGTACATACGACAATGAAGGCTTCTTTGAGTGATAATATCACATTGCACTTAACCTGCAATCTGCCGCTAACGACAGAGGCAAGTGCTAGCTTAGTTGAGTCGTTGATTGTTCCACTCGCTGGTTGAATCTTTACTCTATTAGAGTAATGCATCGTGAGTAAGCAGTGTTCCCCTCCCCCATATGTAAAATAATGATAAATGTTGAAAAATGATCGAAAATTAGATTTTTTGCCATATTTGGGCGATTGAAGGCTTTTTCAAGCATTATTTTTTTAAAAATTGAGAATTATTATTTAAAATACGTGTTGGCAAAGTATTTCACAAAAATTGCTTAATTTAGCTTACTTTTAGCGTGAAATTCAATTGCACAAGTTGTTCTGGTAAAAAAAAGTGTGAAAACCTATTCATTTTAGCTAGAAAATGAGGTTTGTCTGAAAAGCATTCAATACATTCTAAATCGTCGAAATATGCAATAAAACACAATTTTAGCTTATTATTTTGAGTTCTTCAGTGTTTCAAATATTTTTAAAAATATGTATGAAATATCCAAAATTGTTATTGATTTTATCGAGTTTTAGTAGGATTTTTTAAAAATGTGTAAAAGACTGATAAATGTTGAAAATTGTTAGAAAATTATGTTTTTTGCCATATATGGATCATTGAAGCCTTTTCAAGCATTCTTTGAAAAAATTGAGAATTATTATTTGAAATACGTGTTGACAAAGTGCTTCACAAAAATTGCATAATTTAGCTTACTTTTAGCATTAAATTCAATTGCAGAAGTTATTCTGGTAAAAAAGTGTGAAAACCTGTGCATTTTAGTCAGAAAATCAGGTTTGTCAGAAAAGTGTTCAAAATGCTCTAGATCTTCGAAATATACAATAAAACAATGTTTTAGCATATTTTTGTAAATTTTTTAGTGTTTCAAATATTTAAAAAAATATATGAAATATTCAAATTTTTTATCGAGTTTCATTAGGATTTTTGAAAAATATGTAATATACTGACGAATGTTGAAAAATTATCAAAAATCATATTTTTGTGCCATATTTGGACGATTCAAGGATTTTTCAATCATTTTTTGAAAAAAATGATAATTTGTATTTAAAATACGTGTTGACAAATTTCTTCACAAAAAATTAAATAATTAAGATTACTTTTAGCATGAAATTCAGTTGCAGAAGTTATTCTGGTAAAAATGTGTGAAAACTTATGCATTTCAGCCTTATAGTCTGATTTGTCAGAAAAGCATTGAAAACGCTGTAAATCTTCGAAATAAACAATAAAATAATATTTTAGCACATTTTTGTGAGTTTTTTAGCGCTTCAAATATTTAAAAAAAATATATGAAATATTCAAAATTATTATTGATTTTTTCCGAGTTTTATTAGGATTTTTGAAAAAATATGTAATAGAGTGATGAATGTTGAAAATTCATCGAAAATCATATTTTTTGCCATATTTGGACGATTGAAGGATTTTTCAAGCATTTTATGAAAGTACTGAGAATTTTCATTTGAAATACGTGTTGACAAAGTACTTCACAAAAATTGCGTAATTTAGATTGCTTTCAGCATAAAATTCAAGTGCTGCAATAATTCTGATTAAAAAGTGAGAAAATCTATGTTTTTATTAAATAATTACGTTTGTCAAAGAATCGTTCAAAACGCTCTTAATCAACGAAATATGCAATAAAGCACAATTTTAACGAATTATTTTGAATTTTTTAGTGTTTCAAGAATTTCTTAAAAAACATATAAAATATTCAAAATTATTAATGATTTTCACAGAGCTTTAGTTGGATTTTTTAAATGTATGTAAAATATTGATAAATGTTGAAAAATGATCAAACATAATATTTTTTGCCATATTTGGACTTTTCAAGGCTTTTTCAAGCATATTTAAAAAAAATGAGAAAAATTGCATAATTTAGCTTACTTTTAGCATTAAATTCAATTGCAGAAGTTATTCTGATACAAAAGTGGGAAAATTTATATATTTTAGCCAGAAAATCAGATTTGTCAGAAAAGCGATCTAAATGCTCTAGATCTTCGAAATATTCAATAAAACAGTATTTTAGCACATTTTTGTGAGTGTATTAGTGTTTCAAATATTAAAAAAAACATTTGAAATATTCAAAATTATTAATGATTTTATCGAGTTTTAGTAGAATTTTTAAAAAATATATAATAGATTAATAAATGTTGAAAAATGATGGAAAGTCATATTTTATTTTGCCTTATTTGGACTATTGAAGGATTTTTCAAGCATTTTTTGAAAAAATAGAGAATTTTTATTTAAAATACGTGTTTACAAATTTCTTCTCAAAAAGTGCATAATTTAGATTACTTTTAGCATGAAATTCAATTGCATAAGTTATTCTGGTAAAAATGGGTGAAAACCTATGCATTTCATCCTTATAGAGTGGTTTGTCAGAAAAGCGTTCAAAATGCTCTAAATCTTCGAAATATTCAATACAACAATATTTAAGTGCATTTTTGTGAGTTTTTTAGTGTTTCAAATATTTAAAAAAAATATATGAAATATTCAAAATTATTCTTGATTATTTCGAGTTTTATTAGGATTTTTGAAAAATATGTAATAGACTGATGAATGTTGAAAAATGATCTAAAATCATATTTTTTTGCTATATTTGAACGATTGAAGGCTTTTTCTAGCATTTTTTACAAAATTAAGAATTTTAATTTAAAATAAATGTTGACAAAGTACTTCGCAAAAATAGCGTTATTTAGCTTACTTTCAGCATAAAATTCAATTGCAGCAATAATTCTGATTAAAAAGTGAGAAAATCTATGTGTTTCAGTAAGATAATTATGTTTTTCAAAGAACCTTTCAAAATGCTCTAAATCAATGAAATATGCAACAAAGAACAATTTTAACGAATTATTTTGATTTTTTTAGTGTTTCAAGAATTTTTTAAAAAATATATGATGTATTCAAAATTATAAATGATTTTTATCGAGCTTTAGTGGGATTTTTTAAATATATGTAAAATATTGATAAATGTTAAAAAATGATCAAAAATCATATTTTTTTGCTATATTTGGACGATTCAAGGCTTTCCCAAGCATTTCTTGAAAAATTCGAGAATTTTTAATTAAAATAATTGTTGACAAAGAACTTTACAAAAATTGAGTGATTTAGGTTACTTTTACCGTAAAATTCATTTGCAGTAGTAATTCTGATTAACAAAGTTTCTTAGAAAAGCATTCAAAACTGTCTAAATCGTCGAAATATACATTAAAACACAATTCTCTGAAATTTTTACTACTTAAAGCAATTTTAAAAAAAATATATGAAATATTCAAAAGGATTATTGATTTTATCGAGCTTCAGTGGAATTTTTTACAAATATAAATAAAATAATGATAAATGTTGAAAAATGATCTAAAATTATATTTTTTTGCCATATTTGAACGATTAAAGGCTTTTTAAAGCATTTTTTGAAAAAAATGAGAACTTTTATTTAAAATAAGTGTTGACAAAGTACTTCACAAAAATTGCTTAATTTAGCTTACTTTTAGCACGAAATTCAATTACAGAAGTGCTTCACAAAAATTGCATAATTTAGCTAACTTTTAGCATTAAATTCAGTTGCAGAAGTTGTTATGGTAAAACAGAGTGAAAACCTGTGCATTTTAGCCAGAAAATCAGATTTATCAGAAAAGCATTCAAAATGTTCTAGATCTTCGAAATATACAACAAAACAATATTTTAGCACATTTTTGTGAGTTTTATAGTGTTTCAAATATTTAAAAAAATATATGAAACGTTCAAAATTATTATTGATTTTTTTTGAGTTTCATTAGGATTTTTGAAAAATATGTAATAGACCGATGAATGTTGAAAAATCATCGAAAATCTTATTTTTTTGCCATATTTGGACGATTGAAGGACTTTTCAAGCATTTTTTGAAAGAATTGAGAATTTTTATTTAAAATACGTGTTGACAAAGTATTCACAAAAATTTCGTAATTTAGATTACTTTCAGCATAAAATTAAATTGCTGCAATAATTCTGATTAAAAAGTGAGGAAATCTATGTTTTAATTAAATAATTACGTTTGTCAAACAATCGTTCAAAACGCTCTAAATCAACGAAATATGCAACAAAGCAAAATTTTAACGAATTATTATGATTTTTTTTTGTGTTTTAAGAATTTCTTAAAAAATACATAAAATATTCAAAATTATTAATGATTTTTATCGAGCTTTAGTGTGATTTTTTTAACATATGTAAGATATTGATGAACGTTGAAAAATAATCAAACATAATATTTTTTGCCATATTTGGACTTTTCAAGGCTTTTTCAAGCATTTAAAAAAATGAGAATTTTTATTTAAATATATTGTGGTAAAGAACTCCAGAAAAATTGCATAATTTAGCTTACTTTTAGCATAAAATTCAATTGCAGCAGTGATTCTGATAAAAAAAATGTGAAAATCTATATATTTTAGCCATGAAATGAGGTTTTCAGAAAAGCGTTGAAGACGCTCTAAATCATCGGAATATGCAATAAAACAATATTTTAGCACATTTTCTGAGGTTTTTAGTGTTTTGCATATTTTTTTAAAAAATCTTTGAAATATTCAAAATTATTATCGATTTTATCAAGTTTTAGTAGGATTTTTCAAAAACATGTAAAAGACTGACAAATCTTGAAAAATGATCGAAAAATCACATTTTTTTCCATATTTCTACGACTGAAGGCTCTTTCAAGCATTTCATGATAAAAATTGAGCGTTTTTATTTAAAATACTTGTTGACAAAGTAGGTAGCAAAAATTGCATAATTTAGCTTACTTTCAGCATGAAATTCAATAGTAGCAATAATAGCAACAAAGCACAATTTTAGCGAATTATTTTGTGTTTTATAGTGTTTCAAGAATTTTAAAAATATATATGAAATTTTCAAAATTATAAGTGATTTTTATCAAGCTTTAGTGGGATTTTTTTAAATATATGTAAAATATTGATAAATGTTGAAAAATGATCAAACATCATATTTTTTGCCATATTTGGACGATTCAAGGCATTTTCGAGAATTTCTTGAAAAATTCGAGAATTTTTAATTAAAATATTTGTTGACAAAGAACTTTACAAAAATTGCATAATTTAGGTTACTTTTACCGTAAAATTCATTTGCAGCAGTAATTCTGATTAAAAAACAAAGTATTTTAGGAAAGCATTCAAAACGGTCTAAATCGTCGAAATACACAATAAAAGTCAATTTCAGCATATTTTCTGAAATTTTTAGTACTTCCTGCACTTTAAAAAAAATGTATGAAATATTCACAATGATTATTGATTTTATCGAGCTTTAGTGGGATTTTTTATAAATATATGTAAAATAATGATAAATGTTTAAAAATGATCGAAAACTATATTTTTTGCTATATTTGAACGATTGAAGGCTTTTTCAAGAATTTTTGAAAAAAAAATAGAATTATTATTTAAATTACTGTTGACAAAGTACTTCACAAAAATTGCTTGATTTAGCTTACTTTTAGCATGAAATTCAATTGCTGAAGTTGTTCTGGTAAAAAAAATATGAAAACCTATTCATTTTAGCTAGAAAAAGAGGTTTGTCAGAAAAGCATTCAAAACGTTCTAAATCGTCGAAATATGCAATAAAACACAATTTTAGCTTATTATTTTCAGTTCTTTAGTTTTTCAAATATTTTTAAAAATATATATGAAATTTCCAAAAATGTTATTGATTTTATCGAGTTTTAGTAGGATTTTTTAAAAATGTGTAATAGACTGATAAATGTTGAAAATTGTTAGAAAATCATGTTTTTTGCCATATTTGGACGATTGATGCCTTTTTAAGCATTCTTTGAAAAAATTGAGAATTATTATTTAAAATACGTGTTGACAAAGTGCTTCATAAAAATTGCATAATTTAACTTGCTTTTAGCATTAAATTCAATTGCAGAAGTTTTTCTGGTAAAAAAGATTGAAAACCCGTGCGTTTTAACCAGAAAATCAGATTTGTCAGAAAATGTGTAATAGACTGATAAATGTTGAAAATTGTTAGAAAATCATGTTTTTTGCCATATTTGGACGATTGATGCCTTTTTAAGCATTCTTTGAAAAAATTGAGAATTATTATTTAAAATACGTGTTGACAAAGTGCTTCATAAAAATTGCATAATTTAACTTGCTTTTAGCATTAAATTCAATTGCAGAAGTTTTTCTGGTAAAAAAGATTGAAAACCCGTGCGTTTTAACCAGAAAATCAGATTTGTCAGAAAAGCATTCAAAACACTCTAGATCTTCAAAATATACAATAAAACAATATTTTAGCACATTTTTGTAAGTTTTTTTAGTGTTCCAAGTATTTAAAAAAATATATGAAATATTCAAAATCATTATTGATTTGATCGAGTTTTGTTAGGATTTTTTTTAAATATTTTTTAAAATAATGTTGAAAAATGATCGAAAGTCATATTTTATTTTGCCATATTTGGACTATTGAAGGATTTTTCAAGTATTTTTTGAAAAAATTGAGAATTTTTATTTAAAATATGTTTTGACAAATTTCTTCACAAAAATTGCATAATTTAGATTACTTTTACCATGAAATTCAATTGCAGAAGTTATTCTGATAAAAATGTGTGAAAACCTAAGCATTTCAGAGTAATAGTTTGGTTTGTCAGAAAAGCATTGAAAATACTGTAAATCTTCGAAATAAACAACAAAACAATATTTTAGCACATTTTCGTGAGTTTTTCAGTGTTTCAAATATTTAAAAAAAAAACATATGAAATATTTAAAATTATTTTTTTATTTTTTCCGAGTTTAATTAGGATTTTTTAAAAAATATGTAATACAGTGATGAATGTTGAAAATTCATCGAAAATCATATTTTTTGCCATATGTGGACTTTTCAAGGCCTTTTCAAGAATTTAAAAAAAAATGAGAATTTTTTTTAAATATGTGGTGACAAACAACTGCAGAAAAATTGCATAATTTACCTTACTTTTAGCATTAAATTCAATTGCAGAAGTTATTCTGGTAAAAAAGAGTGAAAACCTGTGCATTTTAGCCAGAAAATCAGATTTGTCAGAAAAGCGTTCAAAATGATCTAGATCTTCGAAATATACAATAGAACAATATTTTAACACATTTTGTGAGTTTTTTTAGTGTTTCAAATATTTGAAAAAAATATTTGAAATATTCAAAATTATTATTGATTTTTATTGAGTTTCATTAGGATTTTTGAAAAATATGAAATATTCTGGTGAATGTTGAAAAATGATCGAAAATCATATTTTTTTTGCCATATTTGGACGATTGAAGGAATTTTCAAGCATTTTTTTTAAAAATTGAGAATTTTTATTTAAAATACGTGTTGACAAAGTACTTCACAAAAATTTCGTAATTTAGATTACTTTCTGCATAAAATTCAATTGCTGCAATAATTCGGATTAAAAAGTGAGAAAATCTCTATGTTTTAATTAAATAATTACGTTTGTCAAAGAATCGTTCAAAACGCTCTAAATCAACAAAGCACAATTTTAACAAATTATTTTGATTTTTTTAGTGTTTCGAGAATTTCTTCAAAAATATATAAAATATTCAAAATTATTAATGATTTTTATGAAGCTTTAGTGGGATTTCTTTAAATGTATGTAAAATATTGATAAACGTTGAAAAATAATCAAACGTAATATTTTTTGCCATATTTGGACTTTTCAAGGCTTTTTCAAGCATTTAAAAAAATGAGAATTTTTATTTAAATATGGTGTGACAAAGAACTCTAGAAAAATTGCATAATTTAGCATACTTTCAGAATAAAATTCAATTCCAGCAGTGTCTGATAAAAAAGTGTGAAAATTTATATATTTTTGCCAGAAAATGCGTTCACAATGCTCTAAATTGTTGAAATATGCAATAAAACAATATTTTAGCACATTGTCTGAGGTTTTTACTGTTTCGCATATTTTTAAAAAAAAATCTTTGAAATATTCAAAATTATTATCGATTTTATCGAGTTTTAAGTAGGATTTTTTAAAAACATGTAATAGACTGATAAATGTTGAAAAACGATCGAAAAATCATATTTTTTTGCCATATTTGGATGATTGAAGGCTTTTTCAAGCATTTTATGAAAAAATTAGCATTTTTGTTTAAAATACGTGTTGATAAAGTTCTTCGCAAAAATTGCATGATATAGATTACTTTCAGCATAAAATTCAATTGTAGCAATAATTCTGATAAAACAGTGACAACATCTATGTTTCAGTAAGACAATTACGTTTGTCAAAGAATCGTTCAAAACGCTCTAAATCAACGAAATATGCAACAAATCTCAATTTCAGAGAATTATTTTGTGTTTCGCAGAGTTTCAAGAATTTTTTAAAAAATGTATGAAATATTCGAAATTATGAATGATTTTTATTGAGCTTTAGTGGGATTTTTTTTAAATATATGTAAAATATTGATAAATGTTGAAAAATGATCAAACATCATATTTTTTGCCATATTTGGATGATTCAAGGCTTTTTCAAGAATTTCTTGAAAAATTCAAGGATTTTTAATTAAAATATTTCTTGACAAAGAACTTTACAAAAATTGCGTAATTTAGGTTACTTTTACCGTAAAATTCATTTGCAGCAGTAATTCTGATTAAAAACGAAGTTTCCTAGAAAAGCGCTCAAGTCTAAAGCGTTCGGTCTAAATCGTCGAAATACAGAATAAAACACAATTTCAGCACATTTTCTGAAACTTTTAGTACTTCAAGCACTTTTAAAGAAAATATATGAAATATTCAAAATGATTATTGATTTTATCGAGTTTTAGTGGGATTTTTTATAAATATATGTAAAATAATGATAAATGTCGAAAAATAATCGAAAATTATATTTTTGTCATATATGGACGGTTGAAGGCTTTTTCAAGCATTTTTTGAAGAAATTTAGAATTATTTTTAAAAGACGTGTTGACAAAGTATTTCACAAAAAATTGCTTAATTTAGCTTACTTTTAGCGTGAAATTCAATTGCAGAAGTTGTTCTGGTAAAAAAGTGTGATAACCTGTGCATTTTAGCCAGAAAATCAGATTTGTGAGAAAAGCGTTCAAAACGCTCTATATCTTCGAAATATACAATAAAACAATATTTTAGCTCATTTTTGTGAGTTTATTAGTTTTTCAAATATTTAAAAAAAATATATGAAATATTCAAAATTATTATTGATTTTATCGAGTTTTAGTAGAATTTTTTAAAAAGATGTAATGGACTAATAAATGTAGAAAAATGATTGAAAGTCATATTTTATTTTGCCTTATTTGGACTATTGAAGGATTTTTCAAGCAATTTTTGAAAAAATAGAGAATTTTTATTTAAAATATGTGTTGACAAATTTCTTCCCAAAAATTGCATAATTTAGATTACTTTTAGCATGAAATTCAATTGCAGAAGTTATTCTGGTAAAAAAGTGTGAAAAGCAATGCATTTCAGCCAGAAAGTATGGTTTGTCAGAAAAACCTTAAAAACTCTCTAAATCTTCGAAATATACAATAAAACAATATTTTAGCGCATTTTTTGAGTTTTTTAGTGTTTCAAATATTTAAAAAAAATATATGAAATATTCAAAATTGTTCTTGATTATTTTGAGTTTTATTAGGATTTTTGAAAAATGTGTAACAGACTGATGAATGTTGAAAAATGATCGAAAATCATATTTTTTTGCCATATTTGAACGATTGAAGGCTTTTTCAAGCAATTTTTAAAAAAATTGAGAACTTTTATTTAAAATAAATGTTGACAAAGTACTTCGCAAAAATTGCGTAATTTAGCTTACTTGCAGCATAAAATTCAATTGCAGCAATAATTCTGATTAAAAAGTGAGAAAATCTAAATGTTGAAAAATGATCGAACACCATATATTTTTGCATATTTGGGCGATTCAAGGCTTTCTCAAGCATTTCTTGAAAAATTCGAGAATTTTTAATTAAAATATTTGTTGACAAGGAACTTCACAAAAATTGCTTAATTTAGGTTACTTTTACAGTAAAATTCATTTGAAGCAGTAATTCTGATTAACACACAAAGTTGCTTAGAAAAGCGTTCAAAACTGTCTAAATCGTCGAAATATACAATAAACCACAATTTCAGCACATTTTCTGAAATTATTACTACTTAAAGAATTTAAAAAAAAATTATGAAATATTCAAAATGATTATTGATTTTATCGAGCTTTAGTGGGATTTTTTATAAATATATGTAAAATAAAGATAAATGTTGAAAAATGTTCTAAAATTATCTTTTTTGCCATATTTGAACGATTCAAGGCTTTCTAAAGCATTTTTTAAAAAATTTGAGAATTATTATTTAAAATACGTGTTGTCAAAGTACTTCACAAAAATTGCTTAATTTAGCTTACTTTTAGTATGAAATTCAATTGCAGAAGTGCTTCACAAAAATTGCATTATTTAGCTTACTTTTAGCATTAAATTCAATTGCCGAAGTTATTCACTTAAAAAAGAGCGAAAACCTGTGCAGTTATGCCAGAAAATCAGATTTGTCAGAAAAGCATTTAAAACGCTCTAGATCTTCGAAATATACAATAAAACAATATTTTAGCACATTTTTGTGAGTTTTATAGTGTTTCAAATATTTAAAAAAATATTTGAAATGTTTAAAATTATTATTGGTTTTTATCGAGTTTAATTAGGATTTTTTAAAAAAATATGTAATAGGCTGATGAATGTTCAAAAATGATCGAAAATCGTATTTTTTGCCATATTTGGATGATTGAATGACTTTTCAAGCATTTTTTGAAAGAACAGAGAAATTTTATTTAAAATACATGTTGACAAAGTAATTTAGATTACTTTCAGCATAAAATTCAATTGCTGCAATAATTCTGATTAAAAAGTGAGAAAATCTGTATGTTTTAATTAAATAATTACGTTTGTCAAAGAATTGCTCAAAACGCTCTAAATCAAAGAAATATGCAACAAAGCACAATTTTAACGAATTATTTTGAGTTTTTTAGTGTTTCGAGAATTTCTTCAAAAATATATAAAATATTCAAAATTATTAATGATTTTTATCAAGCTTTAGTAGGATTTCTTTAAATGTATGTAAAATATTGATAAACGTTGAAAAATGATCAAACATAATATTTTTTGCCACTTTTCAAGGCTTTTTCAAGCATTTAAAAAAATGAGAATTTTTATTTAAATATGTGGTGACAAAGAACTCTAGAAAAATTGCATAATTTAGCATACTTTCAGCATAAAATTCAATTCCAGCAGTGTCTGATAAAAAAGTGTGAAAATTTATATATTTTTGCCAGAAAATGATGTTTGCCATAAAAGCGTTCAAAACGCTCCAAATCGTCGAAATATGCAATAAAACAATATTTTAGCACATTGTCTGAGGTTTATAGTGTTTCGCATATTTTTTAAAAAAATCTTTGAAATATTCAAAATTATTATCGATTTTATCGAGTTTTAAGTAAGATTTTTTAAAAACATGTAATAGACTGATGAATGTTGAAAAATGATCGAAAAATCATATTTTTTTGCCATATTTGGATGATTGAAGGCTTTTTCAAGCATTTTATGAAAAAAATGAGCATTTTTATTTAAAATATGTGTTGATAAAGTACTTCGCAAAAATTGCATGATATAGATTACTTTCAGCATAAAATTCAATTGTAGCAATAATTCTGATTAAAAAGTAAGGTTTTGAGGATATCACTCCAAGAGAGAACCTGGAGTAATGTATTCAAATTAGACAAGTTTAGATTTAGAAAGGATATAGGAAAGTATTGGTTTGAAAATAGGGTAGCAGATGAGCAGGACAGTCTACCTACCTCAGAAAATGTGCTAAAATATTGCGTTATTGCATATTTCGACAATTCAGAGCGTTTTAAATGCTTTTCTGATAAACCTCGTTTTCTGGATAAATACATAGATTTCACACTGTTTTATCAGAAGTACTTATGTAATTGAAATTCATGCTAAAAGTAAGCTAAATTATACAATTTTTGTCAAGTACTATGTCAACACTTATTTTAAATAAAAATTCTCATTTTTTTCTAGAAATGTTTGAAAAAGCCTTCAATCGTCGAAATATGGCAAAACATGATTTTAGAACATTTTTCAACTTCTATCAATATTTTACATATTTTTAAAAAATCCCACTAAAACTCGATAAAATCAGTATTAATTTCGAATATTTCAAATATTTTTTTAAAAATATTTGAAATATTTTTTTAAAAATATTTGTAACACTAAAAAAATCAAAATTGTTTTATTCCATATTTAAACGATTAGCAGCGTTTTGAACGCTTTTTTGACAAACTTCGTTTATCAGCTAAAATACATTGATTTTTGCACTTTTTATTCAGAATTACTGATGTAATTGAATTTTAAACTTAAAGTAAGCTAAAGTATACAATTTTTGTAAAGTACTTTCTCAACATATATTTTAAATAAGAATACTCAATTTTTTTTTCAACAAAAAAAAAAAATGCATGAAAAAGCCTTAAATCAATTATATATCGGAAATAATATGATTCTCGATCATTTTTCAACATTTATAAATATTTTATACATTTTTTAAAAAATCAAATAACACTCGATTAAAATCAATGATAATTTTGAATATTTTATATATTTATTTAAAAATATTTGAAACACTAAACAACTCAAAAAATGTGCTAAAATTGTCTTTAATTGCTATTTCGACGATTTAGACGTTTTCAACGCTTTTCTAAGAAACCTCATTTTTCAGCTAAAATACATAGATTTTCACACTGTTTTTAATCAGAATTACTTCTGCAATTGAATTCTATGCTAAAAGTAAGCAAAATTATGCAATTTTTGTGAAGTACTTTGACAACAAATATTTTAAATAAAAATTCTTATTTTTTCAAGAAATACTTGAAAAAGACTTTAAATCTTCCAAATATGAGAAAAAAATATTATTCTCGATAATTTTTCAACATTTATAAATATTTTACATGTTTTCAAAAAATCCACTAAACACTCCATTAAAAAGAATGATGATTTTGAATATTTCATATATTTATTTAGAAATATTTGAAATATTAAAAAACTCAGAAAATGTGCTAAAATATTGCTTTAATGCATATTTCGACGATTTAGAGCATTTTCAACGAATTTCTGTCAAACCTCATTTTCTGGCTAAAAATATTAAGATTTTCAGTTTTTTATCAGAATTTCTTCTGCAGTTAAATTTTATGCTAAAAGTAAGCTAAATTATGCAATTTTTGTGAAGTACTTTGCCAACACATATTTAAATAAAAAAATTCAATTAAAAGAAAAAACTTGAAAAAGTCTTTAATAGTCGAAATATGGCGAAAAATATAATTTTTCATCATTTTTCAATATTTATCAATATTTTACATTTTTTCAAATATCATATTAAATCTCGATAAAATCAATAATAATTTTAGCATGAAATTCAATTGCAGAAGTAATTCTGATAAAAAAAAGTGTGAAAATATTTGTATTTTAGCCAGAAAATGAGGTTTGGCAGAAAAGCGTTCGAAACGCTCTAAATCGTCGAAGTATGCAATAAAACAATATTTTAACACATTTTCTAAGTTTTTGAGTATTTCAAATATTTTTAAATAAATATATGAAATATTCAAAATTATTGTTGATTTTAATCGAGTGTCAGTGGATTTTTTTTTAAATATATAATATATTTATAAATATTGAAAAATAATCGAGAATCACATTTTTTCACAAAATTCGTCGATTTAAAGCTTTTTCAAGCTTTTTGTTTTTTTAAATTTGAGTATTTTTATTTAAAATATATGTTGACAAAGTACTTCACAAAAATTATGTAATTTAGCATACTTTTAGTATAAAATTCAATTGCAGCAGTAATTCTGTTCAAAAAATGCGAAAATCAATGTATTTTAGGTAAGAAATTAAATTTGTCAAAAAAGCGTTCAAAACGCTATAAATCGTCTAAATATGCAATAAAACAATTTCAGCAAATTTTTTTGAGTGTTTTAGTTTTTCAATTTTTTTTAAAATAATATTTGAAAAATTCGAAATTATTATTGATTTTATCGAGTTGATTTTATAAAAAAAATATGTAAGGTATTGATAGAAGTTGAAAAATGCTCTAAAATCATATTTTTTGCCATATTTCGATGATTCAAGGCTTTTTCAAGCTTTTTCAAGCATATGTAAAATATGTATAGAGAAAATACTTCTCAAAAATGACGCCATTTAGATTATTTTTAGCAGAAAACTCAAGTGCAGGAGAAATTCTCATTAAACAGTTTGAAAATATTTGTTTTTTTGCTAAAAACAATGAGGTTTCTTAGGTAACATTTCAAAACGATCTTAATAGTCAAAATATTCAACAAAACACAATTTTTCAAGTATTTAAAAAAAAAATACATGAAATATTCAAAATTATTATTGATTTTAAGCAGCTTTAGTGGGATTTTTTAAATATATGTAAAATATTGATAAATGTTGAAAAATGATCGAAAATCACATTTTTTGCCATATTTCAACAATTGAAGGCTTTTTCAAGCATTTTTTTTTTTTAAATTGAGAATTTTAATTTAAAATATTTGTTTACAAAGTACTTCACAAAAATTTCATAATTTAGCTTACTTTTAGCATAAAATTCAACTGCAGCAGTAATTCTCATAAAAAAAGCGTGAAAATCTATGTATTTTAACCAGAAAATAAGGTTTGTCAGAAAAGCGTTCAAAATGCTCTATATCAACGAAAAATGCAATAAAAAACAATTTTAGCTCATTATTTTGAGTTTTTCAGCGTTTAAATATTATTAAAAAATATATGAAATATTCAAAATTATTATTGATTTTATCAAGATTTAGTATGATATTTGAAAAAATGTAAAATATTGGTAAATGTTGAAAAATGATGAAAAATTATATTTTTCTCCATATTTCGACGATTGGAGACTTTTTCAAGTTTTTTTTTAATTTAATTTTTTTATTTAAATATGTGTTGGCAAAGTACTTCACAAAAATTGCATAATTTACTTACTTTTAGCATAAAACTTAATTCCAGAAGAAATTCTGATAAAAAAAACTGAAAATCTTAATATTTTTAGCCAGAAAATGAGGTTTGAGAGAAATTCGTTGAAAACGCTCTAAATCGTCGAAATATGCATTAAAGCAATATTTTAGCACATTTTCTGAGTTTTCTAATGTTTCAAATATTTCTAAATAAATATATGAAATATTCAGAATCATCATTTATTTTAATGGAGTGTTAGTGGATTTTTTTAAAAACATGTAAAATATTTATAAATGTTGAAAAATTATCGAGAATAATATTTTTTCCCATATTTGGAAGATTCAAGTCTTTTTCAAGTATTTCTTGAAAAAATAAGAATTTTTATTTAAAATATTTGTTGTCAAAGTACTTCACAAAAATTGCATAATTTAGCTTTACTTTTAGCATGAAATTCAATTGCAGAAGTTATTCTGGTAAAAAGTGCGAATTCCTATGCATTTTAGCCAGAAAATTAGGTTTGTCAGAAAAGCATTCAAAACGCTCTAAATCTTCGAGATATACAATAAAACAATATTTTAGCACATTTTTTGAGTTTTATAGTGATTCAAATATTTTTTAAAAAATATATGAAATATTCTAAATCATTGTTGATTTTATCGAATTTTAGTATTATTTTTTAAAAAAATGTAATAAATTGATAAATGGAGAAAAATGATTGAAAAATCATATTTTTTGCAAAATTTGGGCGATTCAGGTCTTTCTAACTTATTTCATGAAGAAATTTAGAAATTTATTGAAAATATTTGTTGACAAAGAACTTTGCAAAAAATACGTAATTTAGCTTACTTTCAGCATAAAATTCAATTGTAGTAGTAATTCTGATTAAAAAGTGAGAAAATCTATATGATTCAGCTAGGTAATTAGGTGTGTCAAAAAATCGTTCATAAAACTCCAAATCAACGAAATATGCAACAAAGCACAATTTTAGAGAATTATTTTGAATTTTTTTAGTGTTTCAAGAATTTTTAACAAAAATATATGAAATATTCAAAATTTTTGTTGACTTTTATTGAGCTTTAGTGGGATTTTTTTTAAATTAATGTAAAACATTGATAAATGTTGAAAAATTATCAAACATCATATTTTTTTGCCATATTTCGATGAGTCAAGGCTTTTTCAAACATTTTTTGAAAAAAAATATTATTTTTATTTAGATATGTGTTGACATAGTACTTCACAAAAATTGCATAATTTAGCTTATTTTCAGCATATACTTAAATTGATCAGTAATTCAGATAAAAAAGTGTGAAAATCAATGTATTTTAACAACAAAATAAGGTTTGTCAGAAAAGCGGTGTAAGCGTTCTAAATCGTCGAAACGTGCAATAAAACACAATTTTGGCACATTATTTTGAGTTTTTTGAGTTTCAAATATTTTTAAAAAAATATATGAAATATTAAAAATTATTATTGATTTTATCGAGTTTTAGTAGGATTTTTTAAAAATATGTAACAGACTGATATATATTGAAAAATGATTGAAAATAATTTTTTTTTTTTGACCGTATTTGGATGATTCGAGTCTTTTTCTAGCATTTCTTGAAAAGTTGAGAATTTTTAATTAAAATATTTGTTGACAAAGAACTTCACAATAATTGCATAATTTAGCTTACTTTTAGCATAAAATTCAATTGCAGCAGTAATTCAGATAAAAAAAAAGTGTGAAAATCTATGTATTTTAACCACAAAATGAGGTTTGTCAGAAAAGCGTTGAAAACATTCTAAATCGTTTAAATATGCAATAAAACACAATTTTACCACATTATTTTGATTTCTTCAGTGTTTGAAATATTTAAAAAAAAATATATGAAATATTCAAAATTATTATTGATTATATCGAGTTTTATTAGGATTTTTTAAAAATATGAAATAGATTGACAAAAGTTGAAAAATGATCGGAAATCATAATTTTTGCTATATTTGGAGGATTCAAGGCTTTTACAAGCATTTCTTGAAAAAATTGAGAATTTTTAGTTAAAATATTCGTTGACAAAGAACTTCACGAAAATTGCGTAATTTAGCTTACTTTTACCATAAAATGCCATTGTAGCAGTAGTTCTGATTAAAAAGTGAGATATTCTAAGTATTTTAGCTTAAAAACGAGGTTTCTTAAAAAAGCACAACTTCAGCATATGTTCTGAATTTTTTAGTGCTTCCATTACATTTAAAATAAATATGTGAAATATTCAATATGATTATTGATTTTACGGAGGTCTAGTGGATTTTTTTTATAAATATAAATATATAGCTTACTTGTAGCCTAAAATTCAATTGTTACAGTAATTCTGATTAGTGAGAAAATCTATGTTTTTCAGCTAGAAAATTAGGTTTGCCAAAAAAGCATTCAATTCTCTCTAAATCGACGAAATATGCAACAAAGCACAATTTTAGCAAATTATTTTTATTTTTTTTAGCCTTTCAATTATTTTTAAAAAATATATGGAATATTCAAAATTATTATTGATTTTCATCCAGCTTTAGTGGATTTTTTTAAATATATATGTAAAATATTGATAAATGTTGAAAAATTATCAAACAAGTTTTTTTTGTCGTATTTGGACGATTCAAAGCTTTTTCAAGCATTTTTTGAAAAAAATGAGAATTTTTATTTAAATGTGCTGACAAAGTACTTCAAAAAATTGCATAATTTAGCTTACTTTTAGCATAAAATTCAATTGCAGCAGTAATTCAGATAAAAAAAAGTGTGAAAATCTATGTATTTTAACCACAAAATGAGGTTTGTCATGAAAGCGTTGAAAACGTACTAAATCGTTTAAATATGCAATAAAACACAATTTTAGCACATTATTTTGATTTCTTCAGTGTTTGAAATATTTAAAAAAAAATATATGAAATATTCAAAATTATTATTTATATCGAGTTTTATTAGTATTTTTAAAAAATTGAAATAGATTGACAAATGTTGAAAAATGATCGAAAATCATATTTTTTGCTATATTTGGACGATTCAAGGCTTTTACAAGCATTTCTTGAAAAAATTGAGAATTTTTAGTTAAAATATTCGTTGACAAAGAACTTCACAAAAATTGCATAATTTAGCTTAATTATACCATAAAATTCCTTTATAGCAGTAGTTCTGATTAAAAAGTGAGAAATTCTATGTATTTTAGCTTAAAAGTGAGGTTTCTTAAAAAAGCACAATTTCAGCATATGTTTGATTTTTTTAGTGCTTCCAGTACTTTTAAAATAAATATATGAAACATTCAATATGATTATTGATTTTACCGAGGTCTAGTGGGATTTTTTAATAAATATAAATATATAGCTTACTTGTAGCCTAAAATTCAATTGTTGCAGTAATTATTATTGATTTTAAGCAGCTTTAGTGGGATTTTTTTAAATATATGTAAAATATTGATAAATGTTGAAAAATGATCGAAAATCACATTTTTTGCCATTTTTCAACAATTGAAGGCTTTTTCAAGCATTTTTTTTTTTTAAATTGAGAATTTTTATTTAAAATATTTGTTGACAAAGTACTTCACAAAAATTTCATAATTTAGCTTACTTTTAGCATAAAATTCAACTGCAGCAGTAATTCTCATAAAAAAAGTGTGAAAATCTATGTATTTTAACCAGAAAATGAGGTTTGTCAGAAAAGCGTTCAAAACGCTCTATATCAACGAAAAATGCAATAAAAACAATTTTAGCTCATTATTTTGAGTTTTCTAGTGTTTAAATATTATTAAAAAATATATGAAATATTCAAAATTATTATTGATTTTATCGAGATTTAATATGATATTTGAAAAAAATGTAAAATATTGATAAATGTTGAAAAATGATGAAAAATTATATTTTTCGCCATATTTTGACGATTAAAGACTTTTTCAAGTTTTTTCTTTTAATTGAAATTTTTTATTTGAATATGTGTTGGCAAAGTACTTCACAAAAATTGCATAATTTAGCTTACTTTTAGCATAAAATTTAACTGCAGAAGAAATTCTGATAAAAAACTGAAAATCTTAATATTTTTAGCCAGAAAATGAGGTTTGACAGAAATTCGTTGAAAACGCTCTAAATCGTCGAAATATGCATTAAAGCAATATTTTAGCACATTTTCTGAGTTTTCTAATATTTCAAATATTTCTAAATAAATATATGAAATATTCAAAATCATCATTCATTTTAATGAGTGTTAGTGGATTTTTTGAAAACATGTAAAATATTTATAAATGTTGAAAAATTATCGAGAATAATATTTTTTCCCATATTTGGAAGATTCAAGTCTTTTTCAAGTATTTCTTGAAAAAATAAGAATTTTTATTTAAAATATTTGTTGTCAAAGTACTTCACAAAAATTGCATAATTTTGCTTAATTTTAGCATAGAATTCAATTGCAGAAGTAATTCTGATTAAAAACAGTGTGAAAATCTATGTATTTTAGCTAAAAAATGAGGTTTCTTAGAAAAGCGTTGAAAACGGTCTAAATCGTCGAAATATGCAATTAAACACAATTTTAGCACATTTTTTGAGTTTTTTAGTGTTTCAAATATTTTTAAATAAGTATATAAAATATTCAAAATTATCATTGATTTTAATCAAGTGTTATTTTATTTTTTAAAAAATTTATAAAATATTTATAAATGTTGAAAAATGATCGAGAATCATATTATTTCCCATATATAGTTGATTTAAGGCTTTTTCATGCATTTTTTTTTTTTTTAAATTGAGTATTTTTATTTAAAATATATGTTGAGAAAGTACTTTACAAAAATTGTATACTTTAGCTTACTTTAAGTTTAAAATTCAATTACATCAGTAATTCTGAATAAAAATCAATGTATTTTAGCTCATAAACGAAGTTTGTCAAAATAGCGTTCAAAACGCTGTTAATCGTTTAAATATGCAATAAAACAAATTTAACATATTATTTAGAGTTTTTTAGTTTTACAAATATTTTTTAAAAAATATTTCAAATATTTTTAAAAAAATATTTGAAATATTCGAAATTAATACTGATTTTATCGAGTTTTAGTGGGATTTTTTAAAAATATGTAAAATATTGATAGAAGTTGAAAAATGTTCTAAAATCACGTTTTGCCATATTTCGACGATTGAAGGCTTTTTCAAACATTTCTAGAAAAAAATGAGAATTTTTATTTAAAATAAGTGTTGACATAGTACTTGACAAAAATTGTATAATTTAGCTTACTTTTAGCATGAATTTCAATTACATAAGTACTTCTGATAAAACAGTGTGAAATCTATGTATTTATCCAGAAAACGAGGTTTATTAGAAAAGCGTTTAAAACGCTCTGAATTGTCGAAATATGCAATAATGCAATATTTTAGCACATTTTCTGAGGTAGGTAGACTGTCCTACTCATCAGCTACCCTATTTTCAAACCAATACTTTCCTATATCCTTTCTAAATCTAAACTTGTCTAATTTGAATACATTACTCCAGGTTCTCTCTTGGAGGGATATCCTCAAAACCTTATTTATATCCCCTTTATTAATACCCATCTTCCACCTATACATTTCGATCATGTCTCCCCTCATTCTTCCTCTAACAAGTTAATGTAATTTAAAGGTCTTCATCCTTTCTTCAAAAGGAAGATTTGTAATGCTATGTATTAATTTAGTCATTCTACTCTGAATATTTTCTAACAAATTTATGTCCATTCTGTAATATGGAGACCAGAACTGAACGGCATAATCTAGGTGAGGCCTTACTAATGATGTATAAAGTTGAAGTATAATCGCTGAACTTTTGTTGCTTACACTTCTTGATATAAATCCCAGCAATCTATTTGCCTTATTACGCACGCTTACTCACTGCTGTCTTGGTTTAAGGTTGCTGCTTACCATAAACCCCAAATCCTTTTCGCATTCTATACGGCTAAGTTCAACATTATTAAGCTGGTAGGTGCTAGGTTATGGACATTTCCGAAATATAATATAATAATATAATAATTAATATAATATAATGACTGGACACACCAGACACTAATAATAAAATGATTTGACACTCCAAACACTAATAATATCATGATTTTAGGCAGCAGACACTAATAATATAATGATTGGACACACCTGACACTATTAATGTAATGAGTGGACACAACACACACTAATGTAATGATTGGACACACCAGACACTAATAATAAAATGATTGGACACACCAGACATGAATAATGAAATCATTGGACAACCAGACACTAATAATGTAATGATTGGAACCGTCAGAACCCTATTGTAGTGACTGGACTGGACTGACCGGACACTAATAATGTAATAATTGGACAGACCAGACACTAATAAATAATGCTTAGTCACACCAGACACTAATGTATTGACTGGACACACCAAACACTAATAGTGTAATGACTGGACGCACCAGACACTAATAATGTAATGATTGCACACACCAGACACTAATAATGTATTGACTAGACACACCAGACACTAATAATGTAATAACTGGACACATTAGACACTAATAATGTAAAGATTGGACACACCAGACACTATTGTAATGATTGGATACACCAGACACTAATGTAATGATTGGGCACACCTGAAACAAATATAATGATTGGACACAACAGATGCTTATGATGTAACGATTGGGCACAAGAGACACTAATAATGTAATGATCGGACACACCAACAACTAATGCAATGATGGGACACACCGGAAACTAGTGTAATGACTGGACACAACAGACACTAATAATGTAATTATTGGACACAACAGACACTAATGTAATGAATGGACACTCCAGAAACTAATGTAATGATTGAACACTCCAGATACTAATAATGTAATGAGTGGACACAAAAGACATTAATGTTATGATTGGACACACCAGAAACTAATGTAATGATTGGACACTCCAGACACTAATAATGCAATGACTGGACACAACAGACACTAATGTTGTCATAACTGGACACATCGTCACACAGCTAAATGCTTCAAAGTCCAGGACACACCATCACTCTATAGTGTGTTGTAGAAGCTTTGACCACACCATCACTCTAGAGTATGTTGTAAAAGGCTTGACAACACCATCACATTACAGTATGTTGTAGATGGCTTGACCACAACATAACACTGCAGTATGTTGTAGAAGGCTTGACCACACCATAACACTACAGTGCGTTGTAGAAGGCTTGACCACACTATAACACTACAATATGTTGTAGATGGCTTGACCACAACATAACACTACAGTATGTTGTAGAAGGCTTGACCACACCATAACACTACAGTATGTTGTAGAAGGCTTGACCACACCATCATACTACAGTATGTTGTAGAAGGCTTGACCACACTACGGTATGTTGTAGAAGGCTTGACAACACCATCACACTACAGTGTGTTGTAGAAGGTTTGACCACACCATAACACTACAGTGCGTTGTAGAAGACTTGACCACACCATCACACTACAGTATGTTGTAGAAGGCTTGACCACACCATAACACTACAGTATGTTGTAGAAGGCTTGATCACACCATAACACTGCAGTGTGTTGTAGAAGGCTTGACCACACTATCACACTACAGTATGTTGTAGAAGGCTTAACCACACCATAACACTACAGTGTTGTAGAAGGTTTCAGCCCACCATCACACTTTCATTTACTATACAGTGCAAAATATTGATAATACATTCAGAGTGCAGTATGTTGTACTTACACAGCACCCCATTACCATGAATTAACAAAGCAACAGGTTATGCTCTCTATCTTGCCGGACAAGGTAATCTTAGTTATTGCTTTGTTAACGACACACTTTGCTTCAAACCCTGAAGGATCTACTGTAACTACGTCGCAGTTGCTTGTACTCACTACAGCACCAGTTTCCTGACCTACAGTTTATTAGCAAGTGGAAGGAGATAGAGATAGACAGTGGGGAACGAGAGAGAGAGAGAGAGAGAGAGAGAGAGAGAGAGAGAGAGAGAGGAGAGAGAGAGAGAGAGAGAGAGAGAGAGAGAGAGAGAGAGAGAGAGAGAGAGAGAGAGAGAGAGAGAGAGAGAGGGAGGGAGAGAGAGAGAGAAATGAAGAAAAGGGGAATATCCATATATTAGTAGATTAAAAAAATCTAAACAATATGAAAATAGATAATTAAATTATATTTTATGTTTAAAATACAAAATAAATGTCAAATGTTAAAAACCTATATTATCTAGTTCATAAAATAAGTTTTCTGAAACCATTATATATAATGTTTTCGAGTTTGTGTGTGAATTATGGAAGAAATATTAAAAATCTATGTTTAAATGCCTAAACATCTTCTCATCTATCCTAAATAATAATGTTAAAGAAAGTATTAATAATTAATTATATGCGTTAAGTTTGGTATGTTTGTATGTTTGTATGTTTGATATGTTTGTATGTTTGGTGTGTTTGTATGTTTGATAAATTGCTTACGTACCTGACCACCTCAACTGTATTAATTACTTCTCAACAATTGTGGGGAGAGTGAGGAGGGGTGTCCTCACAGGTCACTACCCTCCACCATTTTCACAGGAGGGGTGTCCTCACAGGTCACTACCCTCCACCATTCTCACAGGAGGGGTGTCCTCACAGGTCACTACCCTCCACCATTCTCACAGGAGGGGTGTCCTCACAGGTCACTACCCTCCACCATTCTCACAGGAGGGGTGTCCTCACAGGTCACTACCCTCCACCATTCTCACAGGAGGGGTGTCCTCACAGGTCACTACCCTCCATCACTCTCACAGGAGGGGTGTCTTCACAGGTCACTACCCTCCACCACTCTCACAGGAGAGGTGTCCGCACAGGTCACTGCTCTCCACCACCACTCTCACAGGAGGGGTGCCCTCACAGGTCACTACCCTCCACCACTCTCATAGGAGGGGTGTCTTCACTGGTCACTGCCCTCCATCACTCTCATAGGAGGAGTGTCCTCACAGGTCACTGCCCTCAAAACTCTCAGAGGAGGGGTGTCCTCACAGGTCACCATCCACCACCATTCTCACAGGAGGGGTGTCCTCACAGGTCACTACCCTCCACCACTCTCAAAGGAGGGATGTCCACACAGGTCTCTACCCTCCACCACTCTCACATGAGGGGTGTCCTCACAGGTCACTACCCTCCACCACTCTCACAGGAGGGGTGTCCTCATAGGACACTACACTCCACCACTCTCAAAAGAAGGGTGTCCTCACAGGTCACTTCCCTCCACCACTCTCACATCAACACTCTGTTCTCAGACTACTTGATACACTAAGCTATTCCTCGGTGTCCCATAAAACAGAGACACCCAAGAGACACCAGTCTCATAGGAGGGGTGTCTTCACTGGTCACTGCCCTCCATCACTCTCATAGGAGGAGTGTCCTCACAGGTCACTGCCCTCTAAACTCTCAGAGGAGGGGTGTCCTCACAGGTCACCATCCACCACCATTCTCACAGGAGGGGTGTCCTCACAGGTCACTACCCACCACCATTCTCACAGGAGGGGTGTCCTCACAGGTCACTGCCCACCACCACTCTAACAGGAGGGGTGTCCTCACAGGTCACCACCCACCACCATTCTCACCATGAACACTCACTTACATAACCATGAACACTCGCTTACACAACCATGAACACTCGTTTACACAACCATGAACACTCGCTTACACAAACATGAACACTCGTTTACACAACCATGAACACTCGCTTACACAAACATGAGCACTTGCTTACACAAACATGAACGCTCGCTTACTCAACCATGCTGCATTATACTTGCCAGACTATCATATTACCTGGAGTAAAACTGGAGAGGGTTTCGGGTATCATCGCCCCCGAGGCTCGGACTGAGACCAGGCCTCGTGGTGGATCAGGGTCTTATCAACCAGGCTGTTACGGATGGCCGCACGCAAACTGACGTACAAACAATTGCCCAGTTGGTCAGGTACTGACTTTAGGTGCCTGTCCAATGCCTTCTTAAAAGACAGCCAAGGGTATTTTGTAATCCCCTTTATGTATGCTGGGAGGCAGTTGAGCAGTCTTGGTCCCCGGACACTTATTGTGTTGTCTCTCAATGTACCCGTAGCGCCCCTGCTTTTCATTGGGTGAATGTTGCATATCCCGCCTAGTCTTTTGCTTTCATAGTGAGTGATTTTCGTGTGCAAGTTTGGTATTAATCCCTCTAGGATATCAAAGTGTATATTATCAGCTATCTCTCTCGCCTGCCTTCCAGGGAATACAGATCAAGGACCTTCAACCGTTCCCTAGTAATTTAGTTGCCTTATCGATGCCTCATCGTGTGTCGTGAAGTTTTTTTATACGTTCTCCAGGTGCAAACATTTTATAATTTATAAGAGGAGGTCTCCAAACTTTTCACTACGAGGGCCACATCCTATATTTTACACATGTTCGTGGGCAAAAGAAAAAATCAGTCTTATAAATAAACGTAAATGAATGAAAAAAAAATATGCTGCATACGTATCATGCTTGCCATATAATTTGTTCCAGTTATCAATGAAAGGTACTGCAAGTTCCTTGCAGTATCTGTCTAGTCATCAATTTATACCAATTGCCCTGGACATCCGTTCATTGCCAACTCCCCTTCTAGGCAAGATGCTACATATGATTGAGATCCCTCCCTTAGACCTGACAACTTTTATGGCTGACCTGTACTTATCCAGCAGTTCCTGTCTCCAGCCCTTCCTGATGCCATTTCCACCAGCGCAAAGACAGATAATGGGCTTGTTCCCATTACCTGACATAATATTATCCAACCTGCTGACTATGTCACCAACACCAGCTCCTGGGATGCACACCCTCTGTCTGACCTTCCTATCTCTTTTACACACTGCATGGGTCATACCTGAGAATCTCCTACAATTAGAATATTCTTGCCTCGATTAGCAAGGGAGTCACGGGTACCTTTAACCTAACTAACCACTGAAGTACACTCGTCCTGGAGAACAGAGAATCGATTTCCTACCTTCACATCTTCTCTATTAACCTTCCTCATCTTCCTTCCTCCTGAACTGTGAACAACTTGCCACTTAAAGTGGCTGCAACTCTTTAGCTTAATGCTGGTATCCTTTTCCTCACCAGCTCCCACCATCTCACATTCACTCCCAAGCCCATCTAGGCGAAGCTTCAGCATCCTATTTTCCTCCTGAAGAAGTAGAACTTCATTCATCAACACTTTAACCAGAGATTCCAAAATGCTACAGCAAGTAATGGTGCTAAGTAACACCCCACGCTAATTCCCAGAGAGCTTAGGACAGTAACCACACGTGACCTCTGACCTCTGATTACTGAGAAATGTCAGTTATAAAGAAACTATACCGTGCTTGCTGAGAAATGTGTTAGCTTCAAAGAAACTATACGGTGATTACTGAGAAAAAGTCAATTATGAGAAAACTATACCGTCATTACTGAGAAAAATGTCAGTCATGAAGAAACTATACCGTGATTACTGAGAAATATGTCAGTATCGATAAACCATTCCATGATTACTGAGAAATAGGTCACTTATGTAAAAACTATACAATGATTACTGAGAAACATGTCAGAAGTGAAGAAACTATTCCATGATTACTGAGAAATGTGTCAGTTATGAAGACCTAAGTAGTTATCAAAGCGGCTGTATGGCTTCCTTTCATGAGTGGCTTCCTTTCCTGAGTGGCTTCCTTTCCTGAGCGGCTTCTTCCCGAAAAGGTCTACGGCTGTATGGCTTCTCACCGCGCCCACGCACCCGCGCGCCCGCGCGCCCGCCCGCGCCCCCGCCCGCGCACCCACCCGCACGCCCGCCCACGCGTCCACCCGCGCCCGTGCCCGTGCCTTCTGCAGCGCCTTCTGCAGCCTCCCCCGAATCGCCCCCGCTCCCCGAATTTTTTTCCGATTTTTTTTTAATTTCATTTTCTTGTGCTCTCCATCTTCTCGGATCAAGTTTTTGGTTTTTCCCCTATGGATACCCCTCCCACTTCCATCTCCCCATACCCTCTATGTCCAAGTATTTCTCCTCAACTTCCTTGGATCAAGTTTTTTGGGTTCCCCCTATGGGGGTAAGCATTCAAAATGGACTCCCCCTATGGGGTTTCGAATTTCCTTGTATTCTCCAACTCCTTGGGTCAAGTTTTTGAGGTTCCCACCTCCTACCATCCACCCCCACCCCAAAATTCCTGCTCCATCTCCTTGGATCAAGTTTTTGGGTTCCCCTATGGTGGTAAGCATTCAAAATGGACTCCCTCTATGGGGCATGGTACTTTCTCTTAATACAGGTCTAAACAAGTGTGTCGTCACCCCACCAGTGTTTACTCAGCGGTCAGTGACGTCACGTGATGACCTCACACACAGGCTGAATCTTGTCGACCAAACATTAACTTAAAATGCAGGATAACACTAATACACACAATACTGTCCTCATCGTTCTCGCGCCATGTGGACGTGCTCTGCAAAAGCTTCTCTGTTTGCGTAACTTCATGTTTTCACCAAGATGGCGACCAGTTACCGCAGGAGGAGCAAAATTGTGTGTTGACCTAGTTAAAGGAACAATTTATCCGACGACGGCCTCTGTCTTATTGCCAACGATCATACGGGACACGTTTAACATTGACAACGATGAACTACATGGAATAGCGCTTAATGGCTCTTCACGAATCTTCATAAAGTTCTGCAAAGTAGAGGCTTATGAAAGAACAGTGACAAGATACCAGAAGTCCATCTTCGTTTCATCTGGACTGTAGGTACGCCTGAGGGATGCCTCAAAATATTACACCTGGGTGAGGATACGAAATGTCCCTTTTGAAGTGGATGAAGTGGATATTAGAGAGGCTTTTCAACGATATCGTGAAGTGCATGCTACGACTTTGGGTCGATGGACGGATGGAATCTATGCATGGCTGCCTGCAGGATCCTACACCATTAAGATGACTTTCAGACGACCTATTCCATCGTATGTTGTCCTGGAGGATTTCAGGACAGAGGTGTTTGTGACCTAAGCGGGACAATGCAAGACGTGTCGCCTGTGTGGTGCTTATGACCACATGGCGGCCGGGTGTGGTAGGGCAGCAGCGCCGAGGTCTTTGGACCTGCCAGTTGTCACAGAGTCTCAGGTGGTATCTTTGCCTGAGGTTGAGAGTGTAGTAGGTAAAGGTAATTGGGCCGACGAAGTGGAGGAAGCGGGAGAAATTTGTGTGACGCTACCAGTGGCTTCGGACGTTCCCACACAGGCAGACCCTGGTGGTGAACAGCAGCCTGTAGGGGTGGGAGAGGCCGGTGACCTACAGATTTTACCTGAACCCCTGCAGGAGATAATTAAAGTCTTTTCTGGACGAGCCAGTGGAGGAGATCCCTCCTGTAGACGGGAGAATTCTGATGGTTGAGGAAGACCTGAGTGAACGGGTCCCGGGGCCTCAGGAGTCAGAGTCTGGGATGTTGCAGGTGCAGCAAGTGGAGGCTGAAGCGCATAGGGGGAGTTACCATACTGATACAGAGGTTGAGAGTACATCTAGGATAGGAGCTGGAGGATCGTCGGATGACGAGTATATTACTCCAGCTCAGCATACTGGTAAGAAGAGTTGAGTGGGAGTGACTAAGAAGGGGCAGGGTAGTTCACAGGGGGGGAAGGGGTCCAGGTGGGCAAGAGTGCACAGGAAAAAACAGGCACAACAAAAAGTGTAATGGACAGGCCACAGAAACATAGAGGAAAGCCCCCCTTTCTGAATCTTTAAGTGTCTAACGATAAATGTGAATGGCCTTAGGACTCATGTAAAACGTGTATGGTTGGAGGATGTTTTGAGGCATTTTAATGTTGATGTGTGTTTTATTCAAGAACACAATTTTAAGTGTGGTAGAGATTTGAGGCTGAAAAGTTTTAGGATGTATGCAGGCAGCTCAGGGAAATTAAAAGGTGGTGTGGCAGTGAGGGAATCCAGCCCATTCCAAGTGCTCGTGTGGGAAGAGGGGGGAGGGGAGGGGCTATGGGGGGAGATTAAATTGTGTTTTCTAGGGACATATATGCAAGCTGATAGCAATATAAGGGTAAAGGTGACTTTTGTAAGGAAGGTTTTGCTTTTCTACTTGCGGGGTTTACCCATGGTGTTACGCAGGGTTCTGCATGACATCGTAATGTACATATAGTGGAGAAGTGTGCCATAATAGTATGAATGTTTTAATTGTAAAGAATAATTTTAGAATTCATAATGTGCATTTGGGGGCACTGTAAAGTACTCTAACTGTAATTATAAAGAAATCCTGCTAGGGATTTATTTTCCAAGGGTGTTTGGGTACGCGGAGTAAGTGTGGCTTGGTGCAGTCACGTGGAGTCAGCATGGTGTGGAGGCTGGCGTCAGAGATGCTTTGTATTTAAGCTAAGTTTGTAGTTGCGTACTCCTTTTGTTTAGCTAACCCAAGCCATAGGCTCTTCTATGGCTTACCTGTATGTTCATCCAGGCTCTGACATGGTCAGAATGCTGTGGGAGGAGTGAGGAAATAAGAAATGGGGTTGGTAGTGGAGTAGTGACGGCCTGGCGCTGACTAGGCCTAGTGGTTATGGTGACTGGACCTCCAGCCAGCTTTTTCTTGTGTACCCTCATTTGGGCGTTTAGGATTAAGGTGTTTCTAGAGTGTGTATATAGTGTTATGTTGAATAAATAGAAATATTTTCCTAACTGGGATTTTTGCCTAAGCCTCTGTTAACCAACCCATTGAAGTAACACATACTGGTTTAGCGCTTTCTGTTTTGACTGGGATAGCCCTGGGTGGCCTGTTTATGCTTGAGAGGTGTGTAACTTTTACCTTTGCTCTTAGACAAGGCACTAGCTCCTAGGTATCCCACATTTCTGCGTAACATGGGGGCCTGTATATGGGAGAATTATCAAATTTTGTGAGGTAATTCAAGTTTGCAACCTGGGAAGTCAATAATCATTCTTTACTGGGTTGGTTAGAGGAAGCATTCACTATAACACTCACACTAAAATAATAATTTTTCTTTGTTTGCAATATTACTGGTTTTTAGAGTGTTATTATTAACTAATACCCTTTGCATAATTTAACTTTGTTTGCAACATTGCTGGTTTTTAGGGTGTTATTATTGATTAATACCCTGTGAATAATTTACCCTTGCAGGTACGATCTTGCTGATTTTTAGGGGGTTATGTTCACCTAAATTTCTGGGAATAATTTACCTTTGCAGGCTCAGTAGCTCCATTTTTTCTGCCAGGGTTTTCTTTTTGTGTGCAATCCAGTTTAATTTGAGGGAATCACATGACAACTCCTTGTGAATATACTACTGTGTGCTTTATTATTTTATATCAGTAAATTCTGTGGCTGGTAGCAAGATTTGGTGCTATCATTTCCCAAAATGGCTGACACTCTTGAAAATTCTGGGGATGACATGCATTTGGAAGGTGACATTGAATCAAATTTCCATGTTAGGGACCTGGATAAGGAAGTAGTAATTTTACAAATGAAATTAGCCCTAGTTGCAGAAGAAAAGGAACGGTTAAGGATTGAGTGTACATAGATCCAGGAACAGAGAGCCTTAGAGGAGCTTAGGGCTGAAGAAAGAGCTAAAGAGAGGCAGCTTGCTTCTCACCCAGACACAGACACGAGGGTAGATGTTTTTCATTTGGATAAAGCCATAAAATTTGTGCCCAAATTCCTAGAGAAAGGTCACAGATCAAAATTACAGAATTCACACACCTGGGCGACGGAAGTCTGAACGGGTGGTACATATAAACAGGCTGAAAAGGTACCACCAAAGAGGTGTGGTATGTGTAAATATAGTAGGTGACTCAGGGGCGGACACTGATGCGCAGGGGGCCACAGATGTACACCTTAGTAACAGGGCATTGTTAAAAGATCCTTCACAATGTATGTTAGGTCTTAGTAAGGAAAGGGTTGCTGAGATGGTTCAGCTTCTCTGGAATTTTGAGGATTTGTTTGGGGATTTCCCTAGTGTAAGCAAGCTAAAGCCCGTGATATAGATGTAAGGGAAGCTGAACCAATTCGGCAGGTCCCTTACAGAATGAACCCACAAAAGAGAAAAAGTATGGAGAAGGAGGTGAAATTTCTACTTGACAATGATTTAATAATACCGAGCCAGAGTGAGTGGGCATCCCCCTGTATGATGGTTCCCAAACCAGATGGCACCATGAGGATGTGCACTGACTACTGTAAGGTTAATTTAATAACTAAGGCCGATTGTTTCCCTCTTCCCAGAATGGATGATGTCACTGATGCAGTGGGAGGAGCTAAATATGTAAGTAAGTTAGACCTGTTGAAGGGTTATTACCAGATACCTTTAACCCCACGTGCCAGTGACATCTCTGCTTTTGTAATGCCAGATGGGTTTTTTCAGTACAAAGTTCTCCCCTTTGGGCTTCATAATGCACCCTCCTGTTTTCAACACAGAATGCAGGAAGTTATACGTGGCCTAAAGGGCGTGAGGTGTTATATTGATGACCTGGTTATTTTTAGCGACTGTTGGACAGAGCATGTGAGACAGTTTAGAGAGCTTTTCTCTAGGCTCTTTGGTGCTCAGCTCGCAGTTAATTTGGCAAAGAGTGTTTTCGGGCAAGCCCAGGTAACTTTTCTAGGACATGTTATTGGCCAGGGGAAGGTGGCTCCAGTGAATGCCAAGGTGGAGGCTATAGACAATTATCCTGTACCAAAGACCCGGAAGGAGGTTATGCGTTTTGTGGGCATGGTAACATTTTATAGAAAGTTCTGTCCAAATTTGTCAAAGGTGATCTCTCCATTCACTGACCTGACTAGCCCCAAGCGTACATTTGTGTGGGATATGAAGTGTCAGAGGGCATTTGAACATGTAAAAGCTTTGCTTACAAGTGCTCCTGTGCTGGCTAGTCCTAATTTCACATTGCCATTTTCTCTACAAGTAGATGCAAGTGATACTTGTGTTGGGGTTGTGTCACTGCAAGAAGTAGAGGGACAATTATTGCCAGTCAGCTACTTTTCAGCAAAACTGAAGAAACACCAGCAGCACTATGCCACCATAGAAAAGGAGGCTCTTGCATTAGTGTTGGCAGTGCAACATTTTGAGGCGTATATATCATCATCAGTTCACCCTATAACTGTGTATAGTGACCATAATCCTTTACGTTTTCTTCACTTAATGAGGAACCACAATCAGAGACTTACAAGGTGGGCCTTGTTTCTCCAACCTCTTAATCTTGTGATTCATTATGTGAAGGGAGCGGAGAATGTGGTTGCTGATGCCTTGTCTCGTGTTTAAAGTGCACAATGTAGTGTATAGATCACTTATCAATTCTTATTTTGCAGTGATTTGCGGTAGACGAGTAGATGGAACCCTGGACCACCCAAGGGAGAAGGGCAGGTTGAGCTGGAGTTGGAGATATCAGGATTCCCTTATGTTTTGTGTGTATTTTGGGGGTAGTCACATCAAGTGCCATGCCTAGTTAAGGTATGCTACGTTTTTTAGGTGTTGGCTGGGATGCCTTGCCTCCATTTTACGTTGCTATAGGGACTGTTGGACCTAATGTTTTTTGTGAATGTGGTGCTGGCGGTGATGCCCCCCACTGTTTGGGTCATGACTCTTGATCCAAGGTGTTTTGGTTCTCCAGGATCTTTTAATTTTTTTTTCTTCTTTTTGGATCACCGCTGGGGTGACTCCAGGGTCCTTGGAATGACATGTAGGGGTTGGCCTGGGAGGTCCACCTTTTGGGGGTCTTCAATGATGACTCCAGAGTTTTACGGCCACAGTCCCACCAACCCCTTATGTGACTATTCACCTGTTGTTTGTGGGGCCTGATATTTTTCCCTCTCCTCTGCTCTCATGATTCTCGCAGAGGTGTGTCATGGGGAACCAGGTTTGTTTACTAAAAACTGCTGTGAGATGGGAGTGATAATGTGATGTTGCTTTCTAAGTAGAATTTAACATGTAAAATCTGCTTTCCTTTTCTTTGAACTCCTGAAAAATGTACTTACTGTTTAAAAGTTTTTTTTGGTGGCACATACAGTTTGGTCTGCCTTGCAACATACTGAACTTTGGTGTTACTTCATAAAACGGCATTCTTCAGGGGCACTTTTCTGCAAGGTTAACTTGCTCGTTTATAAGTTTGTTTGATGTACTTTAGGTAAAATGCATCAACGCCAGTGCCTGGCCAGCGCTGTGTTGTGATGGTGCCTTTTCCTAACACAATTGTCTAAGAGTGTGACTGTGGGCTCGTTTGGCATAGAACTTGATCACATGTCTGCAATCTAGTACTTCAGTTTGTTAATATTGCATATTTGTAGTACCAAATGACCGTGATTGGATTGTGGTCATTCCCCAGTTATCATTTTGCCCGTTGCCTCAGACCTTAATGTGGGGTTTATTTTCTTTCTTTTTCCTTTTGCCTAGCGGTATCCGTAGGGACCCCGCTAGCAGAGTGAGACCTATGGTCTGGGGGTGGGGGTGTTATGCAGGGTTCTGCATGACATCGTAATGTACATATAGTGGAGAAGTGTGCCATAATAGTATGAATGTTTTAATTGTAAAGAATAATTTTATAATTCATAATGTGCATTTGGGGGCACTGTAAAGTACTCTAACTGTAATTATAAAGAAATCCTGCTAGGAATTTATTTTCCAAGGGTGTTTGGGTATGCGGAGTAAGTGTGGCTTGGGGCAGTCACGTGGAGTCAGCATGGTGTGGAGGCTGGCGTCGGAGATGCTGTGTATTTAAGCTAAGTTTGTAGTTGTGAACTCCTTTTGTTTAGCTAACCCAAGCCATAGGCTCTTCTATGGCTTACCTGTAAGTTCACCCAGGCTCTGACATGGTCAGGATGCTGTGGGAGGAGTGAGGAAATAAGAAATGGGGTTGGTAGTGGAGTAGTGACGGCCTGGCACAGACTAGGCCTAGTGGGTTATGGTGGCTGGACCTTCAGCCAGCTGTTTCTTGTGTACCCTCATTTGGGCGTTTAGGATTAAGGTGTTTCTAGAATGTGTATATAGTGTTATGTTGAATAAATAGAAATATTTTCCTAACTGGGATTTTTGCCTAAGCCTCTGTTAACCAACCCATTGAAGTAACACATACTGGTTTAGCGCTTTCTGTTTTGACTGGGATAGCCCTGGGTGGCCTGTTTATGCTTGAGAGGTGTGTAACTTTTACCATTGCCTTTAGACAAGGCACTAGCCCCCAGGTATCCCACATTTCTGCGAAACACATGGTTTCCATAGTATGAGTGGATTGGAACTGTATAATCAGAAATAAGGATGTGGAGCCAAGAGATGCAGGGTGTGTGCTTGGGGTGTTGAGGGATTTGTTGAGGGGCACAGGGGTTTTTGACATAGTCAGGGGAGATGGGTGGAGAGTGGAGCACACGTTTATGAGGAGGGGTTATGCAGCTAGATTGGACCGTATTTATATAACTCGAGAGATTACAGTAGACAGAGTAACGACGATAGATTTAGGTTTTTCGGACCATCAAGCCGTTTTGGCAGAGGTGGCATGGGACGGGATGGTTCGTAGGTATGTGGGTTATTGGAAACTGAATGTGAGATTACTTCAGGGGGAGCGGGAGAATGGTGGTTGCACCTCTGGGAGGCACGCAACAAAGAAGAGGATGTATCAGAATGGTGGGAGAAGTATGCTAAATTGCAAATTAAGGAGTATTATCAGCATAGAGGATGGGATGAGGCGTGGTGGAGGTTTGGTTTACAAAAATATTTTGAGGAGCAGCTCAATGATTTTTATGAAGGGGGCGGGGAGGCTAGATATGGGGAAATAGAGGTTTTAAGGGGAAGATTGAGGGATATACAAAATTCTCATTTTAATGTGTTACATGTAAGGGAAGGTTTAGAGGAGGTCCTATGGGGAGACAAACCATCAGGATGCGTTTTGAGGAGATTTAGGGAAAGGCAACCCAGTGTGTTGCCCGGTGGCCTGGTGGCTAAAGCTCCCGCTTCACACACGGAGGGCCCGGGTTCGATTCCTGGTGGGTGGAAACATTTTGACACGTTTCCTTACACCTGTTGTCCTGTTCACCTAGCAGCAAATAGGTACCTGGGTGTTAGTCGACTGGTGTGGGTCGCATCCTGGGGGACAAGATTAAGGACCCCAATGGAAATAAGTTAGACAGTCCTCGATGACGCACTGACTTTCTTTGGTTATCCTGGGTGGCTAACCCTCCGGGGTTAAAAATCCAAACGAAATCTTATCTTATCTTATCTTAACTACGATTATGGGATTAGAGGTAAGTCAAGGGGTGGGGGGGGGGCTATAGGGTAGGGCAGGAACTCACAACCACCGATGGAATGAGTAATTATGCGGATTATTGGTTTAGGGAGAATTTTAAGCAGGGGGAGGGTGGAGGGAGGGAGAAAGAGATTATAGGGCAAGGAATTCGGGGTATTTTAAGGAAGGAGGAGAGAGAGATGATAGAGGGTAGAATCAACGAGGAGGTGGGGGAGGCGGTAATGAGTTTGAGTAGGGGAAAGGCGCTGGGGATTGATGGAATTCCTAACGATTTTTATATTACACATTGGGATTGTCTGAAGGAATGTGTGGTCTCGTTGCTTAAATGTATGAAGGACAGGAGAGCCTTGGGGGAATCGCAGGGCACGGGTTTACAAAGGAGTGGGGGGAAAGCCCTGGGTGCCTGATTATAAAATTTTCACGAAGGTTTTAGGTAATCACATGAAAAAGGTGCTTGACCGTGTTCTACATAGAGGACAGTGTGGGATCCCAAGTCGAAGTATGCGTGAGGGGCATGGGTGAATTAGGGATTTTGTTGATGGTAGACAAGGGGGGGAAATCTTGGGGATTGATTGGAAGCAGGCTTATGACTGTGTGAATAGACGTATGTTGTGAGGTATTTTACAAAAACAGGGTTTTGGGGATGAGATTGTGTGATGGGCAACTACTTTGTATATGCCTGCGAGGGTGAGAGTACAGGTTAATGGGAAGTTATGTTTGCCAGTGCAGATGGGGAAGGGTTTGCGACAGGGTTGTTCCTTGTCTCAAATCCTTTTTGCATGTGGTACCTGAGGGTGGGAGGGGAGAGGGGTATAAGGGTGGGAGAGGTTATGGAGAATGTGAGGAAATGGAGGAAGGGGAAGGCGTTATTGGTGTGTGAAGATATGGTGCGTAATTTGTTGACAATACGGAATGCAAGAAAAGTAAGGGTCAGTAAGCTGGGGAGAACAGATAGGCAGGGTGGGGTGCTACAGGGTGTAGCTACATATCCGATGTATGATTGGAGGGGCATTTGGGAAGATTTTAGGAAGATTAGATTAAAGCCGAGGGTTCGTGAAGAGGTATTTAGGTTTTTTATGGGAATTCTAGCTTCATGGTCGGTGTTATATCGAATGGGGTATGTAGGTGATGGCACTTGTTTACATTGTGGGGAGGAGGAGACGGCGTTTCATGCTGTATATTTTGCAAAAACTTGGGGATTGTAAGGAAATGGTTAGCGAGGGTCCTGGGTATAGTGGCGGGGGAGGGAGAAGCATTTCGACTTTGAGGGCTTTGATTTTTGATGTGGGTGGGGTTTCCAAGGACATTCGGAGGGCAGCGATGTATGTGGTGGTAGATTTTTTGCGTGTCTTGGGATATGAGGGAGGTGGGGGGGTGAGTGTAGGGTGCGGGCACTTGCGGCGAGTGTGTATCGAACGGTTTGCAGGAATAGGCTGTTATATGGGAGGTTGTGGGTAAATAGTTTTCCTTTGGGTTATCGTAATCTGACGGTAGGTGAAATGTTAAGGTTTGGTGTAGGTTAGAGCTGGAATGGGTTGTTTTCCCGTGGAGAGTGATTGTGGAAAGTGTGTGATAGTGGTGTATGTGTGTGTACAGTCTTCAAGTATGAGGGGAGTACATAGGGGGGGGTGAACTGACGACATATGGCTGATAGCCTGGGGTTTTGACTTAATGACTTAGGTAAGGATGTGAGTATAAATAGGGAGAGTGAGGTTGGTATAGTGTCAGGGGATGGCAGGGAGGGGAAGCTTTCCGAGGTGTCTTGGACCTGGATGTTGATTTTTTATGATGTGGACGAATCTGGTTAATATAATTCACTACAGGAATATGTTATAAACAATATGTTTTTGGCAATACCGGTGTTAGAAAATAAACTGTTAACATGTTTATATCATGTATTTGCTGTTTAATTTGCTTTATGTAGTTTTTTTATGTTTTCATATGCCTATGTAATGTTTTTTTGCTTACTTTTGGAAAGCTTCATATATGTGTTAGAGTTAACATATTATATTGCGCACTCTTGTAGTTCGAAATCAGGTTTGGTTTTTTCTCAGGTAGGGTGAGGAGGTCTGACTGGGGTAGGAGGCTGTTGAGTTTTGAAGGATGTGATGGTATCACTCATATTATGCTCTTTTGAGTTGGTACCATATGATGTCAAGTCATGGTAATGAATAACAGGTTTCACTTTGGTTTTTTAGCTGTACAAGAATATGTATCAAATTTCTCCCCGAGTTGGTTTTTTTGTTTGTGTTTTTCTTTAGATTTTTTTGTTACATGATAGTATAATTTTCATGAGGAGATTTTTTTTGTCTGCATATGCGCAGAGTTAAAATGTGCAGTGCGTTAAATTCTGTGACACTGTTTGTTCTTATATAGTATGTGACGATCCGATACTGTGTTCTTGTATTAATATCATTTGTGATTTGAGAATAGCAGTCGGTTTTTTATAACTATTGTGATGTAGTTAACAAAATGAACAATGGTGAGTTGATGTACAATATGGTGAAATGGGGTTAAAAGGGGTGGTAGTTTTTTTACTGTTTGATTTTTCACTGACTGCCTTTCTTCAGCGTGTATAATGTAATTTAGCAGCTGGAAGGGGTAAGAGGTTTGTTTTTTATATTCATTAATTATGCATTCTTTTTTTTTTTTTTTTTTATTAAATGTCTTTAGTATTAAAGGCATAATGCATCTATAAGTTTGCGTGAAGTGTATATATTAGACATATTACTGAATCTAACATTGTAAAAATTTTATATTTCTCATAAGATGTTTTCGACGTTTTGTATTGTGTAAAAGTTATTGTTGGTCCATTTTTTTGGACAAATTTTGATATTTTGTACATAGTGTATTCTGTTAGTTTTATATATATATATATAAATTTTATAAAATGTAAGTTGATAAATGCTAAGATCTATGTTAGTTTGTCTGTACTAACTGTCTATAAATAACATGATTCTTTTTTATTTAGGTTATAAACGTTGTCATGTCATGTACATATATATACACATTGCTTCAGGCTAAGTACATGTAAAGGCGGGTTGCCACTATTATGTGGCTGCCAGGGTTTATCATCCTGCACATTGAAGGGGTTGAGTGAGGGCTACTAGTGTGTAAAAGTTTTTAGTTCAATGGATTAGGTATTTTTGTGGTGAGATTATAATTGTGTAAGTTTTGTTTTTGGTCCATTTTTTGGACAAAAACAGTTTTTATGTGTATATATTGTACTATGTATGTTTTTAAATAAAATATAAAAAATACATACAATATTTTCATTTATTTATATATTATACAACCAATGCACAATATTTCATATACATTTCATGTACATCCAACAAAAAAATACAAATTAATTGAAAAAAGGTACAATTCATTGACTAAAATCAATATAGAGTAATTCTTTTTCTCTTGAAGAAATTCTATGCATTTTGTTCTGGATCCTCGTCGTCATCTGATATATAATAAACTTCTGTGGAGGATGATGGTGGGGAAGCCGGTGGATAATTTATGGGGGAAGATGGGGAATCCTCAACAATACATGAACTAGGTTGGGAATTGGTCAAGAAATATTCCATCTCACTCAATATACATGTATCACAATAACAGGTACTGGCACATTCTCCTTTCATATTCATCTCTTCATTCACATTATTATTAGTGCTAGGTGTAGCGGCAGCGACATCCACATGAGGCCGGGGAGAAGGCGCGATCTCGACGTGGTTAGGAGTTGCAATTTTCTGGATAAAAGCGTTAACATCAATCCCATGAGCAGGAGGCACATTCTCGACATGGGTATGAGGTTGGAGAGAAGACGCAATCTCAACGTTGGTAGGAGGGGCAGCGGCATCTCCATACGGGTGGGTAGGAGACACTCAAATGACATCTACACAAATATACCTGGCAAGGACTGCCGAGCAAGTCTTATCTGACCGATCTCAGATAACATCTCAGGTCACCCCATAGCATCGTCTGAGACTATGACCTGCTCCCCTCCCTCCCCCCATCATCTCACAACAAGCCACAATTTTTACTCATAACCCACAATTTTTCTCGTTTTAACTATTTCATCTGAAGAAGTCACCACAACACTTACAACTTATAACCACTTTTCAATAAATTCACAAGTCACAATGTTACATATTACGAAGTTAATACCCACACATACACACACACACACACACACACACACACACACACCACACACACACACACACACACAACACACACACACACACACACACACACACACACACACGCACAAACACACACACACACAAGAAATTAGAGAAAGTGCAAAGGTTTGCAACAAGACTAGTCCCAGAGCTACGGGGATTGTCCTACGAAGAAAGGTTGAGGGAAATCGGCCTGACGACACTGGAGGCCAGGAGGGTCAGGGGAGACATGATAACGACATATAAAATACTGCGCGGAATAGACAAGGTGGACAAAGACAGGATGTTCCAGAGATGGGACACAGACACAAGAGGTCACAATTGGAAGTTGAAGACTCAGATGAATCGAAGGGATGTTAGGAAGTATTTCTTCAGTCATAGAGTAGTCAAGTCATGGAATAGTCTAGAAAGTGAAGTAGTGGAGGCGGGAACCATACATAGTTTTAAGGCGAGGTATGATAAAGCTCATGTAGCAGGGAGAGAGAGGACCTAGTAGCAAACAGTGAAGAGGCGGGGCCAGGAGCTATGACTCGACCCCTGCAACCACAAATAGGTGAGTACAAATAGGTGAGTACACACACACACACACACACACACACACACACACACACACACACACACACACACTATGACCGCGGGTTCAATCCCGGCCGGGGGTATGGTTTGTTTGCAATCGTGTCATTACGATTTCTTGAGTCATGTTGACGGCAGTGAAGGGACTTGAGCTACAGTTCGTCACGGCCACGCTAGCTGGAGATTCGTCTGTAAAAACTTGCATTTGTGGTCACAGTGGTGCCTGTGCTAACCTTCCTATGGTGTAGAAATATACCTAGTTGGATGAATCTTATTGTGGCTAGCTGGTCTAGTGGCTAATGCGACGGTCTGGAGTTTTGAGACTCTATGACCGCGGGTTCAATCCCGGCCGGGGTATGGATCGTTATGGTTATAGTGATTTGAGGAGATTTCTATAAAACGGGTGATAGGTGGTGGTGGTGTTGATCTTAGTTTCTGGTGATTTTTAGTGGTGTTTGGGCAGTATTCAGTGCTGTTTTGGTAGTGTTCAGAGGTGTTTTGGGAGTAATCAGAGGAGTTTAATGATGTTTTTTGAATGTGTTCAAATGATGTTTTTGGAATATTCAAAGTTAATTTGATGGTGTTTTTGGTGTTGTTCAAAGAAAAGTGTGGTGTGTGGGTGTGTGCGTTAGTTTTGGTAAATATCTCATGACATAAGTTTATGAGTTAGTTTTTGTGATAATGTTGTAAAGTCTGGAGACTGAGGGAGTAGTTTGGTGGGTGAGTTGTAATTTCGGTTAATGAAATGTGCAAGTGTAGATGAATTAGAGATGTCAAATCTTATTTGGGAGTATTCAAAATGATATTTTGGAAGTGTTCCAATGATGTCTTCGAAATGTTCTAATGTAATTTGGAAGTGTTTCAGTGTTGTCTGGAAATGTTCAAATGTGTTTTTGTGACTATTCAAATGATTTGTGAGAGTGTTTTGATGGTTGTTCTGTAGTGAGATGATAAAGGTTGTTGTTGAGAGAATATTTCTTAAGAGATATTGAGAAAAGGTGGTCTTCAAATGATGTATGAGAGTGTTTTGAAGGTGTTAAAAGTAAAGTGTGGTGTCTGTGTGTGTTAGGTGGTCATAGAATTTGGTGAATATCTTGGTTACAGTGAGAAGGGTGATGAGATGGATTTGTGGATGTGAAAAGCGATTTTTTTGTGTTCTGAAGAGGTGTGATGGGAGATGGGTGAGTGGATGTGAAGAAATGTGGGTGAGATGGAGAGGGGTATGGGGAAGGTTATATTAGAAATTTAATGAAATATGGGGGATTTTACTGAAAATAAAGGTAATGTGTGAATATTTTAAAAGAAATTATAGAAGTGAAAAGTTAAGATACATTGGAAAAGAATGGAGGGTGAATCCCCAATACCTGGGACTTGGAGGTTGTAGAAACATGCAGCAGTAGTTGGGTAGTGAGATGATTAGTTGTTGTGATTATAATATTACTCTATGTGGATACCAGGAGATGGGTATGGAGAGGATTTTATTAGAATTTTAGTGACTGTAGGGAGGAATGTGCATTACATTTAAGATTTAGTAAAAAGAAGGGGAAAGATTCTATAAAATGGGTAATAGGTGGTAGTGTTGATTATAGTTTCCGGTGATTTTTAGTGGTGTTTGGGCAGTATTCATTGGTGTTTTGGTAGTATTCAGTGGTGTTTTGGTAGTATTCAGTGGTGTTTTGGGGGTATTCAAAGGTGTTCAAATGATGCGCAAGAGTATTTTTGAAGGTGTTCTGGGAGTATTCAGTGGTGATTTGGCGGTCTTCAAATGATGTATGAGAGTGTTTTGACAGTGTTCAAAGTAATCTGTGGTTGTTCTGTAGTGAGTTAGAGGATGTTGATGAGAGAATATTTCTTAACAGTTATTGAGAAAAGTGTGTGTATGTACTCACCTATTTGTACTCACCTATTTGTGGTTGCATGGGTCGAGTCACAGCTCCTGGCCCCGCCTCTTCGCTGATTGCTACTAGGTTCTCTCTCTCCCTGCCCCATGAGCTCTATCATACCTCGCCTTAAAACTATGTATGGTTCCCGCCTCCACTACGTCACTTTCTAGGCTATTCCACGGCCTAACATCCCTTTGATTCATCTGAGTCTTCAACTTCCAATTGTGACCTCATGTGTCTGTGTCCCTTCTCTGGAACATCCCATCTTTGTCCACCTTGTCTATTCCGTGCAGTATTTTATATGTCGTTATCATGTCTCCCCTGATCCTCCTGGCCTCCAGTGTCGTCAGGCCGATTTCCCTCAACCTTTCTTCGTAGGACAATCCCCGTAGCTCTGGGACTAGTCTTGTTGCAAACCTTTGCACTTTCTCTAATTTTTTAAACGTGCTTGATAGGTGTGGATTCCAAACTGGTGCTGCATACTCCGTATGGGCCTGACGTAAATGGTATACAGAGTCTTAAACGAATCCTTACTGAGGTATGGGAAACCGCTATCCATAGGTTTGCCAGGCGCCCTTTATGCTGCAGCAGTTATCTGATTGTTGTGCGCCTCAGGAGATATGCTCGGTTTTATACTCACCCCAGATTTTTTTCCTTGAGTGAGGTTTGCAGTCTTTGGCCATCTAATCATAATTTGTCTGGGGGTCTTCTTTGCCCTTCCCAATCTTCATGATTTTTGCATTTGGCAGGGTTAAATTCAAGGAGCCCGTTGCTGGACAGGCTTGTAGCCTGTCCAGGTCTCTTTGTAGTCCTGCCTGATCCTCATCCGATTTGATTTCTCGCATTAACTTCGCTCATCTGCAAACAAGGAACTTTTGAGTCTATCCTTCCCTTATGTCGTTCACATATTTCCAAGAACAGCACACGGTCCTAGGACTGACCCCTGTGGGAAACCCCCCTTGTCATAGGCGCCCATTCTGACACCCGTCGCGTACCATGACTCGTTGTTGCCTCCCTGTCCAGATATTCTCTGATCCATTGCGTGCCTTTCCTGTTATGTGTGCCTGATCCTCTAGCTTTTGCAGTAACCTCTTGTGAGGAACTGTGTAGAAGGCCTTCTTGCAGTCCAAAAATATGCAGTCGATCCACCCCTCTCTCTCTTGTCTTACTTCTGTCACCTTGTAATAAAACTCTAGTAGGTTTGTGACACAGGATTTTCCTTCCCTGAAACCGTGCTGGTTGTCAGTTATACACTTGTTTCTTTCCAGGTGCCCCACCACTCTCCTCCTGATGATCTTCTCCATGACCATGCATACTATACACGTTAGTGATACAGGTCTGTAGTTTAGTGCCTCATGTCTGTCTCCCTTTTTAAAAATTGGGACTACATTTGCCATTTTCCATACCTCAGGGAGTTGCCCAGTTTCAAATGATGTGTGTGTGTGTGTGTGTGTGTGTGTGTGTGTGTATGTGTGTGTGTGTGTGTGTGTGTGTACTCACCTATTTGTACTCACCTATTTGTGGTTGCAGGGGTCGATTCATAGCTCCTGGCCCCGCCTCTTCGCTGATTGCTACTAGGTCGTCTCTCTCCCTGCCCCATGAGCTTTATCATACCTCGCCTTAAAACTATGTATGGTTCCCGCCTCCACTACGTCACTTTCTAGACTATTCCACGGCCTGACTACTCTATGACTGAAGAAATACTTCCTAACATCCCTTTGATTCATCTGAGTCTTCAACTTCCAATTGTGACCTCTTGTGTCTGTGTTCCATCTCTGGAACATCCCGTCTTTGTCCACCTCGTTTATTCCGCGCAGTATTTTATATGTCGTTATCATGTCTCCCCTGACCCTCCTGTCCTCCAGTGTGGGTCAGTGTGTGGTGTGTGTGTGTGTGTGTGTGTGTGTGTGTGTGTGTGTGTGTGTGTGTGTGTGTGTGGGGTGTGTGTGTGTGTGTGTGTGTGTGTGTGTGTGTGTGTGTATGTATGTATGTGTGTGTGTGTATGTATGTATGTATGTGTGTGTGTGTGTGTGTGTATGTATGTATGTGTGTGTGTGGTGTACTCACCTATTTGTGGTTGCAGGGGTCGAGTCCTAGCTCCTGGCCCCTCCTCTTCACCGGTTGCTACTAGGCCCTCTCTCTCCCCGCTCCATGAGCTTTATCAAACCTCGTCTTAAAACTGTGTATGGTTCCTGCCTCCACTACGTCATTTTCTAGGCTATTCCACTGCCTTACAACTCTTGACTGAAGAAATACTTCCTACTATCTCTCTGACTCATTTGTGTCTTCAACTTCCAATTGTGGCCTCTTGTTTCTGTGTCCCCTCCCTGGAAACATCCTGTCTTTGTCCACCTTGTCTATTCCACGCAGTATTTTATATGTCGTTATCATGTCTCCCCTGACCCTCCTGTCCTCCAGTGTCGTCAGGCCGATTTCCCTTAATCTTTCTTATAGGGACTTTCCCCTTTTAGCTCTGGAACTAACCTTGTCGCAACCTTTGTACTTTCTTAGTTTCTTGACGTGCTTTATCAAGTGCGGGTTCCAAACAGGTGCTGCATACTCCGTAGGGGCCTGACAACAGGGTTTGTACAGTGTCTTGATGATTCCTTACTAAGGTATCGGAATGCTGTTCTCAGGTTTGCCAGGCCCCCATATGCTGCAGCAGTTATCTGATTGATGTGTGCTTCGGAGACTTTGCTCGGTGTTATATCACCCAAGATCTTTCTCCCTTGAGTGAGGTTTGCGTCTTTGGCCACCCAGCCTATACTCTGTCTGTGGTCTTCTGTGCCCTTCCCCTATCTTCATGACTTTGCATTTGGAGGATTAAATTCGAGAAGCCATTTGTTGGACCCGGTGTCCCGTCTGTCCAGGTCTCTTTGAAGTCCTGCCTGGTTTCCCCATCAGATTTAATTCTCCTCATTAACTTCACATCATCTGCAAACAGGGACACTTCTGGTCTAACCCTTCCGTCATGTCGTTCACATATACCAAAAAAAAGCACTGGTCCTAGGACCGACCCCCGTGGGCCCGCTCGTCACAGGTGCCCACTGTGATACATCATTTCGTACCATGACTCGTGTTGCCTCCCTGTCAGGTATTCTCTGATCCATTGCAGTACCCCTTTCCCGTTATATGCGCCTGATGCCCCTAGCTTCCCGCACTAATTTTCTTGTGAGGAACTGTGTCAAAGGCCTTCTTGCAGTTCCAAGAAAAATGCAATCAACCCCCCCTCTCTCTCTTGTCTTACTTCTGTTATTTTATATAAAACTCCAGAAGGTTTGTGACACAGGATTTGCCTTTTCCCTGAATCCGTGCTGGTTGGCATTTATACTCCTGTTCCGTTCCAGGTGCTCCACCACTCTCCTCCTGATAATCTTCTCCATAATTTTGCATACTATACACGTCAAGACACAGGTCTATAGTTTAGTGCCTCTTTTCTGTCTTCTTTTTTTAAAATGGGGAACTACATTTGCCCGTCTTCCATACCTCAGGTAGTTGCCCAGTTTCCAGGGATGTGTTGAAGATTGTTTGTAAGTGGCACGCACAACATATCTGCTCCCTCTCTAAGGGACCCACGGGGGAGATGTTGTCTGGTCCCATTGCTTTTGAGGTATCGATGTCCCTTAGCAGTTTCTTCACCTCCTCATCTGTATGTATGTCGTCCAACACTTGTTGGTGTGTATTCCTTGCTGGTGTCCCCATCTGGTCTGTCCCCCCAGAGTCCTTCCTGTCTCTACTGTAAAATACTTCCTTAAATCTCGTGTTGAGCTCCTCACATACCTCTTGATCGTTTCTTGTGAGTTTCCACCTTCTTTCCTCAGCCTTTCACCTGGTCCTTGACTGTTGTCTTCCTCCTAATGTGGCTATACAGCAGTTTCGGGTCAGATTTGACTTTCGATGCTATGTCGTTTTCATACTGTCGCTGGGCCTCCCTCCTTATCTGTGCATACTCGTTTCTGGCTCTTCTACTAATCTCCTTGTTTTCCTGGGTCCTATGCCTCCTGTACCTTTTCCATTCTCTGTTGCACTTAGTTTTTGCCTCCCTACACCTTCGGGTAAACCAAGGACTCGTTTTGGTCTTCCTATTATTTCCGTTTCCCTTGGGAACAAAACTTTCCTCTGCCTCCTTGCACTTTGTTGCCACATATTCCATCATCTCGTTTACTGATTTTCCTACCATTTTTCTGTCCCACTGAACCTCCTGCAGGAAGTTTCTCATACCTGTGTAGTCCCCCCTTTTATAGTTTGGCCTGTCCCCTTCAGTTCCTGTTACCTTCTCTACTTGTAACTCTACTATATAGTCAAAACTCAGAACCACATGATCGCTAGCTCCAAGGGGCCTCTCATAAGTGATGTCCTCAATGTCTGAACTGCTCAGGGTGAACACAAGATCCAGTCTTGTGTGTGTGTGTGTGTGTGTGTGTGTGTGTGTGTGTGTACTCACCTATTTGTACTCACCTATTTGTGGTTGCAGGGGTCGAGTCACAGCTCCTGGCCCCGCCTCTTCGCTGATTGTGTGTGTGTATGTATGTGTGTGTGCGGTGTTGTGTGTGTGTGTTGTGTGTGTGTGTGTGTGTGTGTGTGTGTGTGTGTGTGTGTGTGTGTGTGTGTGTGCGTGTGTGTGTGTCTGTGTGTGTATGTGTGGGTATTAACTTCGTAATATGTAAAATTGTGACTTGTGAATTTATCGAAAAGTGGTTATAAGTTGTTAGTGTTGTGGTGACTTTTCTGATGAAATAGTTAAAACGAGAAAAATTGTGGGTTATGAGTGAAAATTGTGGCTTGTTGTGAGATGATGGGGGGGGGGGGAGTTAGGAGAGCAGGTCATAGTCTCAGACGATGCTATGGGGTGGCCTGAGATGTTATCTGAGACCGGTCAGATAAGACTCGCTCGGCAGTCCTTGCCAGGTATATTTGTGCAGATGTCGTTGGAGTGTCTCCTACCCACCCGTATGGAGATGCCGCTGCCCCTCCTACCAACGTTGAGATTGCGTCTTCTCTCCAACCTCATACCCATGTCGAGAATGTGCCTCCTACTCATGGGATTGATGTTAACGCTGTTATCCAGGACATTGCAACTCCTACCCACGTCGAGATCGCGCCTTCTCCCCGGCCTCATGTGGATGTCGCTGCCGCTACACCTAGCACTAATAATAATGTGAATGAAGAGATGAATATGAAAGGAGAATGTGCCAGTACCTGTTATTGTGATACATGTGTATTGAGTGAGATGGAATATTTCTTGACCAATTCCCAACCTAGTTCATGTATTGTTGAGGATTCCCCATCTTCCCCCATAAATTATCCACCGGCTTCCCCACCATCATCCTCCACAGAAGTTTATTATATTTCAGATGACGACGAGGATCCAGAACAAAATGCACAGAATTTCTGTGTCAATGAATTGTACCTTTTTTCAATTAATTTGTATTTTTTTTGTTGGATGTATATGAAATGTATATGAAATATTGTGTATTGGTTGTATAATAAATAAATAAATTAAAATATTGTGTGTATTAGTGTTATCCTGCATTTTAAGTTAATGTTTGGTCGACAAGATTCAGCCTGTGTGTGAGGTCATCACGTGACGTCACTGACCGCTGAGTAAACAGATGTGAGGTGACGTCACACTTGTTTAGACCTGTATTAAGAGAAAGTACCATGCCCTATAGGGGGAGTCCATTTTGAATGCTTACCCCCATAGGGGGGAACCCAAAAACTTGATCCAAGGAGATGGGGCAGGGATTTTGTGGTGAAGGTGGATGGTAGGAGGTGGGAACCTCAAAAACTTGATCCAAGGAGTTGGAGAATACAAGAAAATTCGAAACCCCATAGGGGGAGTCCATTTTGAATGCTTACCCCCATAGGGGGAACCCAAAAAACTTGATCCAAGGAAGTTGATGAGAAATACTTGGACATAGAGGGTATGGGGGAGATGGAAGTGGGATGGGTACCCATAGGGGGAAACCCAAAAACTTGATCCAAAGAGATGGAGAGCACAAGAAAATGAAATTAAAAAAAATTTGAAAAAATCGGAAAAAAATTCGGGGAGCGGGGGCAATTCGGCGGACGCTGCAGAAGGCGCGGGCGCGGCGCGGGTGGACGCGCGGGCGTGTGCGCGGACGGGCGCGCGGGTGGGCGCGCGGGCGCGGTGAGAAGCCATAGAGCCGCAGACCTTTTCGGGAAGAAGCCACTCAGGAAAGGAAGCCACTCAGGAAAGGAAGCCACTCAGGAAAGGAAGCCACTCAGGAAAGGAAGCCACTCAGGAAAGGAAGCCACTCAGGAAAGGAAGCCATACAGCCGCTTTGATAACTACTGACCTATACCGTGTTAGTTATGAGGACCTATACCGTTATTACAGAGAAATATGTCAGTAGCGAAGAAACTATACCGTGATTACTGAGAAATATGTCAGTTACGAAGAAATTATACCATGATTACTGAGAAATGAGTAAAAATGACAATCATAAACCAATGTTCTGAGAAAATAATCAATTACTGAACTGCAGATTAGAAAAGCTGACACAAGATTAATTTCCACAACATTAAAAGGGATAATGAAGTGATTTTTTAAATTTAGCATACTGATGAAATAAGCTTGATGAGCCAATTATTAGAATTTACTTCAAATGCTCTTCATATAAATATGTTCGAAATTCAAACTTGACATATTTCATTTAATTTAGATATTTGTTGACAAAGGTACGTTGTACCAACAACTGATATAAATCCACAAGCAAATTGCTTCAAATGGAAACCGCTCAGGCTGTAAAGATTTATAAAATCGAATTACATTTCCTTTGATACTTTTCTTTCAGCAAGTCATCTGGCTCGACATCAATAATTTCCATTGTAAACTAATTTGGGAGTGTTTCAGCTCTGAGGTAAATGGATTTTGCTGGAATTCTATTTCATTTGTTTTTCAGAAATCGTTATGTTCAGAAAATCATTTCTGGGGTTATTCTTCCATATCATCAATGATTTCTTTTTGCAAAGGAAAAATATTTTGCTTAATTTTCTTTATGAAATTTTTCACAAAAAGTAAAATGAACCAAGTTAGAAACTTTCACCTATTTTTCAAACAGCATCAATTTCACCCTGAATGCCTTGACATGCTTGAAAAGGTCCCAGATTAATTGTGATTCACTCTGCAACTTCATATTCATTTGATTCAGAGCTTGTCACATCTGCGGAAAATGTCGGTTCCCAATGCCAATCAGCTTTTCATAAGTGGTTGGGTCGATTTTTCTCTGGCTAGGCTGGGAGGACTTGAATGCTTGTAACTATGCACACAGCAGTAATGAAGCATGCTGGGTTACTGGCTTAAGTAGGATGGGTGGCTTAGGCTCTCCCCTACAGACTGGCTTAGCTCAATTTGCAAAACCCAAATCAGCTCCTCGTAGGTTAGCAAATAAGCAAATAAGGCATGAAGCAACTAACCAGAAAGTTGTGTAGACAAGCTGGAAGATTCTGGCTTGGTTGTGGTAGCTTCCACGCGGTCCACACACAATGTCCCTCAGGGCTGGTAAAAATAATCTCCTTCAGTCTGTGTAATCATGAAAATCACATCCACACCACTGTCACCATATGTCATGGGGCTCGTGAAGAGATATTGGAATAAGAAATACATATGTTGGATGTCTTGGAGGAATATAATTAGGAGATTCTTGAGGAGAAGCCCAGGAGCCTTGCCGTGTCTAGTATACGCCTATTGAGAACTGAGAACACTGTGGTCTATGACTCACATGTGATGGGTTTCGTGGTGTCATAGTAAGAGAGCCTATTTATAAAGTAGCAGGGACTAAGTATACTACACAAGTACACAGTAACACTACTGACAGATGAGCCTCACAACAGCCGGATGCCCAGCAATAAGGAAGCCATCCAAACTATGCAGATCTGATGGCAGCCAAAGGCATCCAGATGATATCACCCTTTAAGCCTGTATAGACGGCAAACAGGTGGGATGGGACTACATTTGTGTATCTATATTAGCTGATACCTATATCCAATACACGAGGGAGGAAGGAGAGGCAGCTGTCAGCTTTAGGGAGTCCCAAAAATCTAGAAAATATGGTGAACTTGCCCATCATTATATGTTCGTTACCAAAGGCTCGAAGACCCTTGGCCCATGGAGAAGGAGTGCATCTAAGTTCCTTAAGGAGCTAGGTAAAAGACTCATCAGGGTAACTAGGCATCCAAGAGTGGCTAGTTTTTTGTTCCAGTGACACAGTGCTGCAGTTCAGAGTGGTAATGCCTGCCGTATCCTGTGTACACGCCCCAACTCCGAGGACCTGGATGAAATCTTTGCATTGTTTTCTGGGAAAAACATGTAGCAATATATACTTGAAATGTATTTCTCAAGTATTCTTAATCGAAGCCTTTTTATCCACTTCTCCTGCGTCAGAGGTGGACCATACACACACACACACACACACACACACACACACACACACACACACACACACGCACACACACACACACACACACATACACACACACACACACACACACACACACACACACACCACACACAACACACAACACACCCCCACCCCACACACCACACACACACACACCACACACAC